>JANAVB010044815.1:3320704-3730704 GCA_029216955.1 Iris pallida | reverse complement strand
TTTCAGCCGCATGCACAGTGTGGGTTGAACTGTGCGTGTTGAATTTCTCTGCGCACGCTTCACGAAACTATGTGAAATTTTACGGGCATATGGGCAGAGGTTGTTCCCACGTGCTCATAAAATTTCACGCAAAACAGAGTCATGTGCGCCGAGTTACGACACACAGACAGCAGGGCATGCACGGGCCTCGTGCACGCGTGTCCGTGTCCGATTCGGACACTGAAATCGTGTCAATTTCAGATCCGTCTTCACGAAAGTTGTTACAAATAATATTAGCAAGAAATTCGTGAAAACAAAATAAAAAAATAATACTTTTCAGTTCTAAGTGGCATTTCGTCGAACACTTGTTCTATAGGACCGACACGTGTCCGATACGGCTATCAAACGAACCCACAATCCTACCAAACTTCATGCACAGGTCTGGGGTACCTATATGGATTCTAAAATGTAGAAATTTTAGAAGGAACAATGGTAGAACGAGGTTTACCTATTGAGAGTCAAAATCTCAATGAAAGTTAATCCTCGAACGCTTCAACGACCAGTTTCTCCCAAGCAAACGCCTCCAACTCCTTGCTAGTAATTCTCCAGCAAGTTCTTCTCCTCCACACGGTCGCAACACAATTTGTTTGGGACGAATCGGATGCCGGATGAGAAAGTTAGGGTTTTGAAGAAAAGGATAAACTAGGGTTTGATCTTGTGGAGGCTATGCGCTTTCTACACAATGAGAGGGGGGCTGCTGCTATGGTCGGCCAGGGGTAGGGTTTTAGGATTAGGGCTTGCTCATGGGCCAAATGCACTCCTAAGTTGCTAAAAAGGCCCATTGACAAAAAGGCTTAAAGGCTTAATGAAAAATAACTTAAAAATGAATTAAATGATTCTTAAAAATATATAATAATTCTATATTAAATCTAAAAAGCCAATAATAAATCTAATTACATTATTGGGCTTATAATCAAGGTTGACTAAGGTTATACCATCTTGGTCCTACCAAAACTGTTGACACAAAATCACAGTCAACCAAATATTGATACAATTGACGACATGATACTTGTAATACTTCAATAGGACACATGAAGACTGAACTCAGTACAAGACAGACGACAGCTCGCACCTGCTATGTTAAATGTTTTGAGTCTGTATTTTATACTTTTATTGAGTCTAGACATATGTAAACTGAGTCGTACTGAGCTATTTGAGACTTAACCTATACCTATACATCAAACCAAAAGCCCCACCAAAATCCAAATGGCCCATTTACCCATTAGACCAGTTCTGTGCTCTGGAGACAGAGTTTGGGCCGAACTTTGCCTCCACACAGAGTTCGGGCCGAACTCTACCTCCTAAAATCCAGGACCCTAATTTTTAGGGTTGGCTGGATGCAAGTTGTCCAAAGGCCAAATTTTTGAATATTTTACCCAGAATTCTGGCCGAATTTTGCCTATCTGGTATCCTATAAATAGGCCATGAATTCTCTCATTTTCATTCATCCAATCTTCTCTTCTCTTATCTTCTCTCTAAAGCCTTATACAAGCCATACCCTTCTCATCTACTAGCCACAAGCTCCCTAAGCCTCAAAGTGCTCAGTACTTTTCAGTTAGGAGTTTGTGCAAGAGTTTAAGAAGTCGCTTAGAAAATTCCAAGCATCGCCACTGCGATCTCTGTAAGAAGTTGACGTGCTCTTCTGAAGAAAAGGCACGGGGTGTAACTACTATTTCACAAATAGTGGATTTAATCCTGAGCTAGAGTTCTCAGGCCCGGACTAGTCCTCCACGAGGGAAACCAGGTTAAAATCGGCTGTGTTTGCGTATGCTTTCTCGCTCTTTACTATTTCTGCATTTACTCTGATTATTTACTGTTGGTGAAAGAGTTTAATTTTTAATTGGACATTATTGTCATAAACTCTATTCACCCCCCTCTAGAGTTGCATATTTGTTCTTCAATTGGTATCAGAGCTCTGTTCTCTCAACAAGGACTAACATCCTAGAGCTGATCCATGGCAACCACACAATCCATGATTTCCAATCACGGTGAAGGGCAGTCCACTCATAGGCCTCCCCTATTTGATGGGATAAACTATACCTATTGGAAAACAAGGATGAGCTTTTATCTCAAGTCGTTAGACTTCGACCTGTGGACCATTATTACCGATGGTTACAAAAAGCCCGCCAGGATAGTTGTCAATGGTGATCTCGTTGAGAAACCACATGACAAATATTCTGCCGAGGAGAAGAAACAGGCAAGTCTAGACGCGAGAGCTATTAATGCTTTATTCTGTGCTACAGACATGAATGAGTTTAACAGGGTCTCAACATGCACCACCTCTCACGAAGTATGGAGACTTCTAGAAGTGACGCATGAAGGAACCACCCAAGTCAAGGAGTCAAAAATAAGTCGTCTCACTCAAGAATATGAGGCATTCAAGATGAAGCCAAATGAGACGATCACACAAATGTTTACAAGATTCCTCGATATTATCAACCCCCTGTCTTCTCTCGGCAAGCAATATACAAATCACGAGAAGATCCGTAAGCTACTTAGGGGGCTACCAAAGATTTGGAACCCTAAGGTGACAGCCATCATAGAAGGAAATGATCTCACGACTATGTCCATGGAGACTTTGATGGAAAAGCTGATGACTCATGAGCTTGACCTCAAAGACTTCTAAGAGCCTGCCCCTAAGGCAAAGGAGATTGCTCTTAAAGCTCACCGACGAAGGGCTGATCCTGAAGAGATGGATGACGACAACTCGAAAGGTGATGATCAAGCTCTCCTTGTCCACAACTTCAAGAAATTCCTTCGCTTCAATCGAAGAAAGAAGGAACCACAAGAAGATGACGAAGAAGAGCCAACATGCTACGGTTGCAAGAAGACTGGACACGTCTGAAAAGACTGTCCATTCGCAAAGAAGAGCAACCGATATGAGAAACCATACAAGAAGGCCTCCTCAAGAAAATATGCCAACACAAGTATTTGGTATGAAAGCGAAGCTAGTGACTCCAAGGAAGAAAAGGACTCTCCTCAAGACACCGCCAATGTTTGCCTAATGGCTACATCCGACAAGATAACTAGCGAAACTCTCGATAATTTCACTTTTGACGAACTTGGCGATGCATTCAATGATTTACTCAATGACCACAAGAAAGTCATTAGTAAATATAAACACGCCAAGGAGAAGATCAAAAGTTATGAAGTCGAGATTCAAAGACTCTCTTCATTGCTTGATAATATTGGAGACACTTCATCCACGGAAGTCACAAATGAGGTGTCTAAGCTTAAATTAAGCCTACATGATGCCGAAGCACATATTGAAAAGCAAACACAAGAGATCACAGCACTCAATACTGAGATTGCTGAAGAAAAGAATAGACACAAGATCTCTATCACTAAGATTTATAGTTTGAATACTAAGATTAATGAACTGCAGGCTGTCTCTAAGAAATTAGAGACTAGATTGGGAAAACAGGTTGCTCAACCTCAAACCCAATCACATGAGACACACACAAAGCATGACACTACTCATACTAGTCAAACACGTCATCCACCTGCAGCACGTAATCATGCTTGCATGTACACCCACTTTCATAAAGCACACAAACCACATGCACGTAGAAATAATTCTCATATGACACATAATCACCATGCTACACATAGATACAATCATCACTATGTTGCACATAAAAAAAATCACCACTCTTACCATACTACATATAGACATCATCATCATGCTACTCCATACCACTCTACATATAGACATCATCACCATGCTACTCCACACCACTCTACATATAGACATCATCACCATGCTACTCCACACCACTCTACATATAGACATCATCAACATGATCCTAACATAAATAGGAATGCTATTTGTACTTATTGTGGATTACATGGACACATCTCACCATAATGTAGAGTTAGAAGATTAGTAGATAGAAACATATATGCATGGTTGCCGAAAACTAACTTTTCGGGACCCTCAAGAACTTGGGTACCAAAGGTCACATCTACTCTTGATGTAGGTGGACCTTCCCTCCTCAACTAAGAGTAAGTGGATTCTCGATAGTGGATGCTCGCGACATATGACGGGAGACGCAAATCTTTTCGCATCACTATCGATGAAGAGGGAAGGGTATGTATCCTTCGGCAACAACCTAAAAGGGTATATTATTGGTAATGGTACTATAGGTCATCCTCATTCTCCTGTAATAAAGGATGTCTGCCTAGTGACCGAGTTAAAGCATAACCTGCTCAGCATAAGTCATCTTGCTGATCATGGATATGATATTAACTTTGGACAAAATAAATGCTACATTTACGATAGGTCAACAGGAGACATTGCTTTTGAAGGGATAAGAGAGGATAACATTTACATTTTCTATCTATCTAGAGATACTAACAGTGCAGGAAGATGTCTCTATGCTCACAAGGATGAAAGATTACTGTGGCACCAGCGTCTTGGTCATGCCAATATGGATACTATATCCAGGCTATCGACTAAGAAGCTAGTTAGAGGCTTGCCCGACAACACATTCAAAAAGGACACGGTATGTGCCGAATGTGAATTGAATAAGGCAACCAAGTCCTCATTTCATTCCATAAACTCTGTAAGTACTACTAGACCCTTGCAATTACTTCATATAGATTTATTTGGCCCTAGTAGAGTAGCCAGTCTTGGTGGAAAACTCTACGCTTTTGTTATAGTTGATGACTTTTCTAGATTTACTTGGGTTTTCTTTCTTACAAATAAAAGTGATGCCATTTCAGTTTTCAAAATTTTTGTTAAAAAGGTTCAAAATGAAAAAGGCTACATGATTACTCGAATCCGAAGTGATCATGGAGGCGAATTCGAAAATACTGATTTTGAAAAGTTTTGTGATTTAAATGGTTTTGATCATGAGTTTTCTTGTCCAAGAACTCCTCAACAAAATGGTATTGTGGAGCGGAAGAATAGGACTCTTGGCGATATGGCTAGAGTCATGTTGAATAAATTTTCACTTCCGAAATATTTTTGGGCTGAAGCTGTCAGTACAGCGTGCCATATTTTAAATAGGGTGCTTATTCGTCCTATTACGAAGAAAACACCCTATGAGCTTTGATTTGGAAGAACTCCAAATGTCTCATATTTTAGAGTTTTTGGTTGTCGATGTTTTATCCTTAACACCAAAGACAACTTAGGCAAATTTGATGCCAAAGCTGACGATGGTATTTTCCTTGGCTATGCTGCCAAGAGCAAGGGATATAGAGTATTCAACAAACGCTCATTAATTATGGAAGAGTCTACCAATGTGAATTTTTGATGAGGATAACAGTGCAGCAACTACTCTTGATGATGATGTTGAGCCATCAACTTCTACTCCAATGAATACCACTACTGAAACCAATACTCTGGAGGGCTTACCAAAGAAATTCTCTTTCAAGCCGTCACATCCAGAAAATCTGGTTATAGGTGAGGTTTCACGCGGAGTAAGTACTAGATCATCATTAAGAGACTCCATTGCTAGTACTGCCTTCATTTCACAAATTGAGCCAAAAAATATTGTAGAAGCTTTTAATGATGAATTTTGGATTTCTGCCATGCAAGAAGAACTCAACCAATTCGAGAGGAGCCAAGTTTGGGAACTTGTTCCTAGGCCGATAAATCACTCGATTATTGGTACTAAATGGGATTTTCGAAACAAAGTAAATGAAGATGGTTCAGTTACACGCAACAAAGCTCGTCTAGTAGCTCAAGGATACAACCAAGAGGAAGGTATCGACTACGATGAGACGTATGCTCCTGTTGCGAGATTGGAATCCATTCAGATGCTTTGCGCATTTGCTAACTTTCAAAATTTCAAATTGTTTCAAATGGATGATAAAAGTGCTTTCTTGAATGGATTTATTAAGGAGGAAGTTTTTGTAAAACAATCCCCTGGTTTTGAAAATCACAAATTTCTCGACCATGTTTTCAAGCTCAAGAAAGCGTTATATGGCCTCAAACAAGTCCCTAGAGCTTGGTATGAACGGTTAAGCAATTTCTTGCTTGAAAAAGGTTTTTCAAAAGGGAAAGTTGACACTACACTTTTTATAAAATCTTTCAAAAACACTATTCTCTTAGTGTAAATTTACATTGATGATATTATATTTGGTTCTACTGATGAAACTCTCTGTCAAGATTTTGCCAAGTGTATGCAGACCGAGTTTGAGATGAGCATGATGGGGGAGCTCAATTACTTTCTTGGACTGCAAGTCAAACAAACATCAAATGGAACTTTCATCTGTCAGTCGAAGTATACAAAGGACATGCTGAAGAAATTTGACCTTGATAACGTCAAACCAATCAACACTCCAATGGCTACTACAACTAAACTAGAACCAGATGAAAGCGGCAAACCTTTGGATCAACGTAAGTATTGAGGTATGATAGGCAGTCTACTGTATTTAACTGCTAGTCGCCCTGATATTATATTTAGCATTTGTCTGTGTGCTAGATATCAAGCTAATCCTAAGGAATCACACATGTCTGCCGTTAAGCGTATCTTTCGATACCTTAAGGGTACGGTTACAGTGGGACTATGGTATCCCAAATCAACATCATTTGACCTCATTGGTTACTCTGATACTGATTTCGCCGGATGCAAGGTCGACCGTAAAAGTACGAGCGGCACGTGTCATTTATTAGGAAAGGCTCTAGTCTCTTGGTTTAGCAAGAAGCAGAATTCTGTCGTACTATCCACAACAGAAGCTGAATATATCGCAGCTGGTCGTTGTTGTGCACAAATTCTGTGGATGAAGCAAACCCTTGAAGACTATAACTTATCTTTTATGCACATTCCTATATTTTGTGACAACACTAGTGCTATAAATCTCACTAAGAACCCCATATGTCACTCACGCACGAAGCACATTAAAATATGTCACCACTTTTTGCGTGATCACCAGCAAAATGGCACTATTAACTTAGAATTTATTGACACTGATCATCAGCTAGCAGATTTCTTTACCAAACCACTATCCGAAGAGCGTTTTAACTTTCTTTGTTGTGAACTAGGAATTTTGGATGAAGTTGTTATTCATTAAAGTAACCTACGTAAATATCGATTATGTCTTGATTCTTTATGATGAAATTGCTATGGGTACAAGCCGAAAGGGTCCTTCTGACAACAAGGCGTAAAAGCCTAAGCGACACGGTACACTAGTCCTCAGGACTACCGCTAGCTGGGATCCGGCCCCTGCAGCTACCCCATGGCAGCTTCAAAATATTGAATTGTGGCATATTTCCTTGTTTATTACATGGTATACTTTTATTTATCACATGCTAAAATTCAAATTTTCAAACTTTACTTTGATTCAGCATTGACTTTTTGCTATTCTCTACTTAGTTTTCTCATTTTGTATATGCATCTACTCTTTATCATATTCCTTTTAGTCTCTCTTATTTGATCAAACTTTTTTTTGCCTGATTTCTGTTCTGGCTACAGAAACCAGAATTTGGGCCGAACTCTGCCTTATCCAGAGTTCGGGCCGAATTCGGTCTGGCTGTTCCAGAATCGAAAGCAAGCTCAGCCGCTGATCAAAATATGATCCAATGGCCCAAAATTGCTCCGACCATTCGAACCCTTACACTAAAAACCGGGTTCCCCTCTTCTCTCTCCTCCATTGCCACCTTCTAAACTTCTCCAAACTACTTTTCTTCAAACCCTAACCCTAGTTCTTCCATCCTAGTGCATCTTTCTTCTCAAAATTCAAGGAGAAGGATTCTCTCACCATTTTCTTTCATCTTTCATCAACAAATTAAGGTATATTTCCACACTTCTCTCCATCTAAATTTCCTTAATTTTTTTCATTATTTCATGGCTCCCAAGTTGTTCAATAGAGGGAAGAGACTTCGAACCGAGGGTGCGTCCTCTTCGAATGCTCCTCCTCGTGTTGAACAACCTAATCAACAACCTATTCACCCGTTGTTCAACCCACCTCGTCCACTCATCCCCGACACATACGATGACCGGATATTTGTATCACTAGACGCTTCCAATGAATGGTTTAGTGATTTTCGATCACGTCTTGTGTATGCGGGTCATCCTATAAATTTTACTATCTTTTCGCAATATGATGCATTATTTTATGATCTTTGTCTTGATGAACTTGTCACTACCAATTCGGTTATATATCTCAATGCCATCCAAATGTTTTATTGCAACCTTACTCACAATGATACACATCTATTTTCACGTGTTGCGGGCATTGATATCTCTTTTGATGATTTTGACTTGGCCGAATATCTTGAAATTCCGGAGCCAAACTCTTGGGAGAAACTTGTTGAAGCTTGCAAGTTTCAATTCCCCGATGGGCCATCCCTAGAAAGCTTTAAGGACGATTTGTGCACTCCTAACACACGTCCTCGCAAGCTTCTCGCCAAGTTTCTCAATCCTTACTTTTATGAACTTCATCGCATTGTTTTTAACATAACTCTGCCCAAAGCGGGATCAACTGATGAGGTTATATACTTTGAAATCTCTGCTTTGTACCACCTCCATTTTTATGTTCCTTTTAATCTTCCACGTACCATGATGGACTGGATGATTAATGCTAGCAAGAAGCCAAAATCCTTGGTTTATGCTCTTTATCTTCCTATGATCTTTCGTGTCTTTCGTGTACCTCTTGATGAGTGCCAATTCCTACCTGCCCCTGTATTCCTATCTAAGGCACGGCGACTTCAGGCGGCGATTGGCTCACCTCCTGCGTCTGAGCACTCTGACGATGAGCCTGACGCACCTCCTCTTGGACAGGATCCTCCTCCTCCTCCTCCTGCTACTCTTGAGTCACTACAGACTATGCTACGCGATCGATTCACTTTAGAGGATGATCGCTGGACTCAGCTTGACTACCGGACCACCCTGCAGATGAGTGCTATTAGCAACTCACTGCACGATATTCGGTACTCTATGTCCCGGCATCCTTCTATGTCCATTCATATGGAGCGGGACCCTGCTTGCGATGGATACCGTATCGATGACCCTTGGGTTATCCGCTACTTGGATCCGGATACGGCTTTCGTGGACCCTCGTCATTCCTTCACTGATCCATCCGACGATGCTGGGCCTTCACGAGCTCGATGATGGATGTGGATTTCTACTTGCTGCTGCTGCTGAGGATCGTAGTTTATGCTTTTCTGTATTTTTAGTTGATGTAGTTGTTTTATTTTTGCACTTTGGTTGTATTAGCACTCTCTATGTTACTCTTGAGACATTTTATTATGCAGTTTATCAGTTTATGCAGTTTATTATTATTATTTTTGGTGTGCTTGCCAATCATTATTTCTGGTTGTTTGATAAATACCAAAAGGGGGAGAAATATTTTGCTATATTCATTATATCATATCATTGTGTATCTGTGCTTTGGAAAAGAATGTTTGTATCAGGACAATAGGAACAGAGCAATGATTACGGGGGAGCTATTGATAGCTCTGCAATGATTACGGGGGAGCTATTGATAGCTCTGCACTGATTACGAGGGAGCTACGCTACTGCTCTTTAATGTGTCCAGGTATGAATATTGAATATACAAATATCATTTTGTCAATTATCAATATGGGGAAGATTGTTGACACAAAATCACAGTCAACCAAATATTGATACAATTGACGACATGATACTTGTAATACTTTAATACGACACATGAAGACCGAACTTAGTACAAGACGGACGACAGCTCGCACCTACTATGTTAAATGTTTTGAGTCTGTATTTTACACTTTTATTGAGTCTAGACATATGTAAACTGAGTCGTACTGAGCTATTTGAGACTTAACCTATACCTATACATCAAACCAAAAGCCCCACCAAAATCCAAATGGCCCATTTACCCATTAGACCAGTTCTGTGCTCTGGAGACAGAGTTCGGGCCGAACTCTGCCTCCTAAAATCTAGGACCCTAATTTTTAGGGTTGGCTGGATGCAAGTTGTCCAACGGCCAAATTTTTGAATATTTTACCCAGAATTCTGGCCGAATTCTGCCTATCTGGTATCCTATAAATAGGCCATAAATTCTCTCATTTTCATTCATCCAATCTTCTCTTCTCTTCTCTCTAAAGCCTTATACAAGCCATACCCTTCTCATCTACTAGCCACAAGCTCCCTAAGCCTCAAAGTGCTCAGTACTTTTCAGTTAGGAGTTTGTGCAAGAGTTTAAGAAATCGTTTGGAAAATTCCAAGCATCGCCACTGCGATCTCTGTAAGAAGTTGACGTGCTCTTCTGAAGAAAAGGTACGGGGTGTAACTACTATTTCACAAATAGTGGATTTAATCCTGAGCTAGAGTTCTCAGGCCTGGACTAGTCCTCCACGAGGGAAACCAGGTCAAAATCGGCTGTGTTTGCGTATGCTTTCTCGCTCTTTACTATTTTCGCATTTACTCTGATTATTTACTATTGGTGAAAGAGTTTAATTTTTAATTGGATATTATTGTCATAAACTCTATTCACCCCCCTCTAGAGTTGCCTATTTGTTCTTCAAAAACACCAATCCAAATTACACAACAATCAATTTAATTAACAATTTAAATAAATTCAAAATAATACACAATGACTAATATACCCCTAATTAAAAAAAAGTGAGTGTGACAAGTAATTAGGTTTCTAATGTTATGGTTAGTCTCTAATCATGGTTAGCTAAGGTTAAACCGACTACTAACACAACACCAATTAAAATATTATAAATTAATCGAAAATAAAAACCATATAATTACCAAAATATCCTTATTTAGAAAAGTGGTGGTTACAAATCTACCCTACTTAAAATAATTTCGTCCTCAAAATTAAAGTGATCGTACTCCTTCTAGGTCAAACGCCCAATAATCATAGTCTTAAGAAAACTTATCTAAATTATGCAGTTGGAAAGATATCATACAGGGTTATGACAGGTAGTATCAGTCTGAGGTCTCATCATCTAGCCATTATAGTCATACTAGATCAAAAGTAGTCATAAGGTATCAAAATATACAAACAATAGGGTAGGGTACAGTAATCATCAAGACAGGATAAGGTATAGGTCAAGAACTCATCTCTACTATGTCTGGTAGCTGGAACTCTCTCCTGGAGATAGGCATCGACTAGGGGCAGGTGCAGTATGACAATGTAGCATCATGTGTCCAGCTGACCCACATAATAGGCACAATCCTAGTCTCTTCCTACAGTCTTTCCATACGTGCCCAGGCTTCTTACAGAAGGCACAGGTAGGCACTCGCTCAACTGGCCTCTACTGGACAGGAATCTGAACTGGATAGGCTGGTCTAGGCTAGAAGCCGGGGTACTCCTGAGGCTCTGGATATATTCTGCTCCTCGCCCTCTTGGGGCTAGGCTCTCCCTTCGAATGCATGTAATCCCACAACAGTTGGATACTAAGACTCTGCTCTCTCATAAGCTCAGCCTGAAGTCTTTGTACCTCCCACACATCCTGAAGAAGTCTTTAAATCTGAGCCCCATCAGGAATGGCATGGGATACCACTCCAGGAGGCAAAGGGAGGCCCTCAGTCTCCGGCTGAACTACAGCCCTTTCCTGAAGGATAGAAGATAGAGGAAAACTCTCTGGTGAGGCTGCTAACACCTCTTGAGCAATTGAAGGGGGAAGTACAATCGCGATCTCATCTGGATTTGCAGCTGTGCACTGGGGACAGACTCTAGTCATGGGTGCCATACTGGAAAAGATAAGAAAAACAATAAATCATCGGGCTATAAGGCAGTCTATCATCCTATATGAAAACTGGTAATTATCAAAAAACAACTAGGAATTAACTATAAAGTGTTACTATTCTAAAGATGATCAAAATCGAAAGTTTAAAGCATGACTGTCAATAGCATTGAAATCCAATCACGATATATATAAAAGAAAATTTAGTCTCCACATGATCTAAGTTGATCAATCTCTGGGTAAATCAAGATTTAGGCAAGATGGGGAACAAGGTCATCGAAGTCTGAGCATGAGCATCCAAGGATGGAGATCCAGGTCACAATTAAATTTAATTCAATTGAGTACTACCCAAGATATTAATATGATAAAGAAAGGTGACCAAAGTCGATTGGTCGTGATCAAGGGAGTTAGGATTCAATGATATTGAAAACTTTTAAAGGATAATTCAATGATATGGAAAAAGTCAATTTCCTCCTTTTGATAGGGAAAAACAAAGACAAAGTTTCATAGGGAAGTCAAGTTAATCATCTCTCTCTGATACCATCAAGCTTATCTAATCGTCATTTGCCAATCATATCTTTATCTCATAAGTCCAAATATGAAAATCAACCTTTATATGACTACCACCAAGAATTTATACCCTTTCGTTATGAAAATTAGACCTTGTCATGACCATCATAGGCTCAATTCCTAAATTCCAAAACATTACTCATAAAGCATACCCTTTTAATTATTAGCACTCAATATTAACCACTTAATCATCTTTAAATCCAAATTCTTCCACCTTGTCTTAAATTAGATCAGAAACCTCTAAATCAAGTTTTATGAAATCCTTGAACTTGTTCAAATTACTCTTCTCGTGTTATTCAATCTAAAACTACTAGGCCTTACAAAACTTATTCTCCATTATAAAATCAACCTTCATATTTCCTTCAACGTGCACCCTCAAATATTATTCTCCTTAAATTTAAAATTTTCTCAAAAATCTCTATATTTTCTATAACTCAAAAATCCTTGTGTTTTTTCTGTTCTTAACCATTTTTTTGCAATATCTTATTCAATTTCGTATTGCCATCGAATACAGTTAAAATCTCTTCTCCATTACTAAATTCCTAAATTTAACATCATAGCCTTAAAGTAAAACGTATCAAGAATCATAACCAAAAAAATTATCCAAGTTCTCAAAACTAAGTTGATCTCAAATATACTCATCAGTTAGGAAATACATCTATGAATTATTTATCCAAAATATTTCTCTATGTGTGATCGTTTCTAATTGATAATATTGATCTCTTGATTTCATTCCCAATCTTTACCACATATCTATCTCAAAATTCTATATCAAGGTCCATCATATTATATTTCTGCCTAGATTATCATGAGATAACAAATTACGTTCTTTCCGAGCTAGATGATTTATGTCACTTCCTCGACCTTTCCAAGGTAAAGAGATATAGAGATTCAAAGTTTCTAAGTATAGATGACTGAATCTGATATGAGATAGGTGATTTGATGTAATTAAGACAGAGTTATTTAAGATAAGGAAAAATAGTAATACAAGAAATAATGGCAAGAAAGAAATAATAATAAAATCTGTTCTTGCTCATCTGTTTAAAAGAAATGAACCAATTTTAAGATATGATCTGATAACCATACACGTCTTCCTGAAATTATGTTGCTAGAATTTTGCCATGCTAGTAAGCATAGCTGCAATAAACAATAGAGTCTGTAACTAAGGTATACACCCTATAATCATGTTATTTAGAATTCTTACCACGCCAACTGGTATGGCTGCAAGAAAATCTAGATTCCATAACTAGGATAAGTATATCTAAATTAGGCTCTACGTCCTTGTCATGCTAGCCAGTATGACTGCGATAAATTCTAACTCCACAAATAAAGTAGACATTTACCTTTCTCACTGTCCTTATCAAGTATGTTATCAGATTATACCCTAAATTCCAAAAAATAAAATAAAATAAAATAAAGATAAATAAATAAATATATATATATATATATATATATATATATATATATATATATATATATATATATATTTAAATACAAGCTCAAAGTTAACAAATAATCATCAAGATTCAAAATTCAACAATGAATCCATCAAAATCAAATTCAATAACAAGGAGTAATGGGTGAATCAAATGAGTAAAGGGTGAATCAAATCAAGGGAAAAGATTTCAAATCGAAGTTAAAATAAGATTCTCAAGGGTCATCCCAGGAATCTCTCAAGGAATTCTAACAGTGATTGAGTATCCTCTCATTCTAACACTTTACTTCATATACTCTATAGCAGGCTCGTAGTAGTACAACTAAGTCGTTGTACTACCATGCATCACACTAATGCAAATCTGGACCTGCATGGGCTACCACTAAAAACGTGTCACAACCCGCACCCAGAGTAAGGGCACGAGAAGTGGATATGTCCAGCCTACACCGCAGTGTCGGCGGTAGAACGCTGTTCTAGGTCACAATCACAACTATCACAAAATGATATACTCTCCAAACGGAGGATAATCACAAGAGGTTATAATCTCAATCACAAAACTAGAGGTAGATAATCAGCACAATAATATAGATATGAAATCCACAAGAGAAAAACAACAAAATGAAAAGTCTTGGTGTAAACCACACCATAAATAATATCTCAATACAATCTCAAATATCTCATAAAGCTAGATAATAATATAAGTCTAATCTAAACTAATGGCAAGTCCTCAGCGACTACTGGATCCTGCTGAGGGTCCACGTCACCTTTGTCAACTAGGCCTGCTCCATAGTAAGTATCGCAGCAATCCTCATCATCTGTAATATTTTCAACAGGTCCAGTCAGGACAGAAATGAATACGTATCTCTCACACAGATCATAACATGAAAGGAGATATGAAACAAGCTATAGAATAATATACATAAACTGCTGTAAAGAAATGAGACTGTAAAAGAAGAACATGATATACTGGAAATAGATATACATGATATAGATAAGAAAACTATACTAACTACGTGATTTAGAGCACATTTTTTGTTATGTAAACAGGCTTAGGTTATACATAACTTAAATCTAGTTTGGAGTTGTACATGATAATGGTGTAGATCACATAACCAAATAAATACTCCCCCTGCCCCAATCAGTACACAAGGATCTGTCCAGGTTATGTTATTGCATATGAAAGTAGTGTATCACATGGATAGCTAGTCCACATGAACACTGTATACATGAAGGCTCACATGATCATGAGTGTACATGAATATCACATGAGTATACATGAATAAATACGAATACAATGAGTAGATGATGCACATGATAAAGTACATGAGCACAATATACCCGATGTATCCGAGGAGATAACATCGCATGACGAGTTCCATATAGTACTAATCCGAGATAACATCGTGACAGCAACAAGTAAACTAGTCTATAACAAGTAAATATGTCCAAGTAAGAATGAAATGGTCAAAGAATGTACTCGCCTGGCAATCCAAGCTACTGATGAGGAAGTGTAACTGAACTGGAGTGATGTAATCCTATTTAAAACAACCACAAGTCACAACAAGGTCTAAAATATCATAAGGAATGCCTACAATACAATTCTACATGATTCTAGGTCCTTCTAAGTCAAAGTCAGCCCTTGGTCAACTCTGGTCAAACCTGGTCAACTTTGGTCAAACCTAGTCGACTATAAGTCAACTAGTCTGTTTACTAATTTTTAGGTCAAGCACAAGTTTTCAAGTCATTCTAAGTTCGTTTGAGTCGATTTGGATCAAGTTTGACCCAAAGTTGACTTTTGTCAACTTGGTCAACTTGTCGGTCGACTCGGCCATTCTAGGCTCCTTGGGTCAATCCTAATCTGACTGAATACTCCCAGGGCTTCATGCTCGTGTTCCTGGAATGGGTCCTCGACGTGCCGTGTTCGCGTACGAAGGCCGTGTCAGCGGCACTTTTCAGCCGCATGCATAGTACGGGCTGAACCGTGCGCATTGAATTTCTTCGCGCACGCTTCACGAAACGACATAAAATTTTATGGGCATGTGGATAGAGGTTTCCCCCACATGCTGATAAAATTTCACGTGAAACGGAGCCCTGTGCGTCGAGTTACGACGCACAGACAGCAGGACATGCACGGGGCCGTGCACGGGCCTCGTGCACGCATGTCCGTGTCCGATTCGGACACTGAAATCATGTCAAATTCAGATTCATCTTCACGAAAGTTGTTACAAATAATATTATCAAGGAATTCGTGAAAATAGAATCAAAAAAAATAATACTTTTCAGTTCTAAGTGGCATTTCGTCGAACACGTGTTCTATAGGACCGATACATGTCCGATACGGCTATCAAACGAACCCACAATCCTACCAAACTTCATGCACAGGTCTGGGGTACCTATATAGATGATAAAATGCAGATATTTTAGAAGGAACAATGGTAGAACGAGGTTTACCTATTGAGAGTCGGAATCTCAATGAAAGTAAATCCTCGAGCGCTTCGACGACCAGTTTGTCCCAAGCAAATGCCTCCAACTCCTTGCTAGCAGTGCTCCAGCAAGTTCTTCTCCTCCCCACGGCCGCAATGAAATTTGTTTGGGGTGAATCGGATTCCGGATGAGAAAGTTAGGGTTTTGAAAAAAAGGAGAAAGTAGGGTTTGATCTTGTGGAGGCTATATGCTTTCTACACAATGAGAGGGGGTGGATGCTGCTATGGTCGGCCAGGGGTAGGGGTATTAGGGTTAGGGTTTTCTCATGGGCCAAATGCACTCCTAAGTTGCTAAAAAGGCCCATTGACAAAAAGGCTAAAAGGCTTAATGAAAAATAGCTAAAAAAATGAATTAAATGATTCTTAAAAATAGATAATAATTATAAATTAAATCGAAAAAGCCAATAATAAATCTAATTACATTATTAGGCTTCTAATCAAGGTTGACTAAGGTTATACCATCTTGGTCTTACCAAAACACCAATCCAAATTACACAACAATCAATTTAATTAACAATTTAAATAAATTCAAAATAATACACAATGACTAATATACCCCTAATTAGAAAATATGAGTGTGATAGGTAATTAGGTTTCTAATGTCATGGTTAGTCTCTAATCATGGTTAGCTAAGGTTAAACCGACTACTAACACAACACCAACTAAAATATTATAAATTAATCCAAAATAAAAATTACATAATTACCAAAATACCCTTATTTAGAAAAGTGGTGGTTACAATGGCCGTATGGTTTGTTCTATCACATACAAAACAAAATCTTCTCTGATCCTGAGCCTGACCAAAGTTTCTACGTTTATGAGGTTGATGGTGTTGAGGGTTTTGATGATGAGGGTTTTGGTGATTTGGTTAAAAACTATGCTTCTTTTTGAATGAGTTTTTCTTGGGTTTGAGATGGTTGTTAGCCTTGGGTTTGCCATGGCTTTCTACAAGGTTTACCCTAGCTGTGACACTAGACCTAGCTTTGGACTTTGAACTATATTCTTCTTCTGTTCTAAGTCTTTTTAAAGCTTGAGGGTATGCAATAGTTCCTTACATATGGAGAAGATCATTTGCCACATTAGACCAAGAAGAAAAGAGTTTATCTATCAAGCATCCTATTTTGTGCTTAGTGGAAAAGAATGTTCCCTTGGCTTGAACATGTCTAAGGTGTTCTTAGAATTCATGAATTTGGTCATTGATAGGTTTGTTATCTACCATGACATATCTGTTAAATATGGAGGAATTGAATCTATCAATTCCAGCATCATCACAACCATATTCATCTTCCAAAGCATTCCAGAGTTCTTTAGCGCTTTTATTTTCAAAAAATATGTCGTATAGTGACTCAGACATAGCGCTTAAGATTCTGTGGAAGCAATGGTAGTCTATTTCCTTAGGGGTCTTAGATTTGGTAGATAAAGAGGACTTGGATACCCCTACGTCAGACTCAGTCTCAGTAGAACCATTTGTGATGGGTGTGGACCCATCAATGGCAGAAATCAGGCCTAAGTGGTAAGCCAAAATTTCATATGGCTCTGCCACCTCTTGAAGTATGTGCCATTGAACTTAGCGGGCTTTGCAGAGTAGGTCTCTTCCTTGGCAGACATGTTTTCTAAAGTCTGTAAAAATTTATATTTACTTGATAAGATGGCTTAAGCTAAAATTAACATTTCAAATGATTTTAGTAATAGACCTTCAAAATTTTAGTTTTTTAAGTTTTGATGAGGTTGGGTTAGCTGTAGGGGCCGGATCCCAGCAAGCGGAGGTTCACTAGGAACACTTAAGTACCGGTCGCTTAGATGATGTTTCGCCTTGTTGACAGAAAGGCCCTTTCGACTTGTTTCCAAACAAATCTCCACTCTAGAACTTCAAAATTAAAGAAATTTACTAAATCAATTAACTGTTTATTTCAGCTTAAAAAAATTGAGTAAAGGAAAAAACTAGGATTGTCAAAAGTACTAATATAGTCTTATGAAGATTTATCAAAATTGGACAATTCCTTTAATAATGTCTAGCAAAAATTTCTTAATAATATGCTGCTCTAAATGAGGACAATTATATAAAGAAAAATTGTCTAGTAATAATTTATCAAATAGAAATATGTAATGAGTGTGAAGCTACTGGAAACAAATTTGTCAGTAGGAATATGTAATGAGTGTGAAGCTACTGGAAACAAATTTGTCAGTAGGAAACAAATTTTTATACTAGGAAACAAATTTTGTACTAACAGTATATTACCAAAAGTTAATTTTATAATATCTACTGCAAAGCTAATGGAATGCTAACAATTTTATATGGAAAACAACTTTATATGTAACAGTAGGCTACTTTATATGTAATAGTAGGCTAAATTTTTATTTGGTAGCAACAAGAGCAACTATTCTGTTTGTAAGAAAGAAGCCTACAATTTTATATGTTTGTACTAACAGAAGCAACTATTATTGTTTGAAGCCTACAACAGAAGCAATTCGTTGAATAAAGAACAGAAGCCTACAATTTATATGTAACAGTTGTCTAATTTTATATGTAACAGTAAGCAAATATATTATGTATAAAAACAACTAACTCTTAGATTGTTGGAATAAATTTAATATTCTTCGATTTAAATCTACAAAAAAGTAAAATAAGTAAATGGTTACCGGCCTCCGGAAAAGTCGTGCACGTAGTACTGTCCTAAGAGTTAGTCTGGATCTATGTGCAGACTGTATCCGAACGCTCCTAGTGGTAAAATTTTCGCTCCACCAGAATCTTCTTTCCGCATACGACGTGCAGAGAACCCACGACTTAGCTCTGCCCAGAGCAACAACGAAAAATAGACGAAATTCGAGAAGGGAGAAAGTTAGATAGAGAGGGTTTGCATGTAGAATTTTTCTGTGTTTGAAAGAATAAAAAAGGACACAATATATAGGCTAATGAGATATCTCTAACGGACAGAAAATTGATTGCCATTTAAGCCGGATGTTACAACCATTTACAATTTAAACAAATGTGAACCATGTGGTTCAAAGAATCTAGATGAAATTTGAAGTGTCCAACGTTACAAAAATTAAATGAATAGTAACGGTCAGGAAAAATAATGAAGAGCAAAAAGTTATTTTGGGTCTCAACCTGAACCTAACGAGAAAATAGAATCGGCATTCGGCGCCCGCAGATGTGGGCACATACCTGCATCTATTACGCGTGCCAAATCAAATCGAGCCGGGCCGGGCGGCGGCGGCGCGCGTATGTGGCCCCATTGGACTCCACATAATACTTTAGTGAAGCAAGGTGATATAAGCACAAGTGGACTCCCTCTCCCCATCGATGTGGGACTAAACTTGAGCTTTTGCTCTGTGTAAGAGAGTACACACAGCCAACACGAAAAATGTTTTTATGTGCATATCACTTAGCTGGTTATGATAGTTACCATTTCTAGCAGTTGTATTTATTTTACTGTTTTATTGATATGTTGTATGTACCTTGATATGTCCCCTGAGGACCTGGTGATCTCTCCAGATAGTTAATTATGAAGAGATAATTCGCTAGTCATAGAGGTATTGCTATTTTTGATCCAACTATTTATTGTGATTATACATTTTATCCATTACTTGTATTCTGCTCTTTAGCCTGGTTTCACAAGCTTTATTTTTGTCATTAGCTTGTTCAGACAATTGTATTAAGGTCTGGCCAACTTTAGTACATATTATCTTTTTGTGTATTTTTATTCACGTAGAATCGGTGTATTACCGTTTGATCAACGTTGGTACACGTGGTTCTCACTTGAGATCATATCATATGGATTGAGATATAGTTGAGCTTGCTAGTTATAATTAGACCGGACCTCTAGATAGATTATACATATTCGAGTAGGGCTGAAGTCCACTTGATACGTAACTGACATGTTTACGTACCCTAATCATATGTATTTTGGGACTGGGGTGTTACAACTGACATAAAAACTACCAATGAGAAATAGCAAGCGATACCAGATTCGACACCAATATGTTTCAACATGAAATAGCTGAATGCAAATGAGTTGGGCTTCAACTCTTAGGCCTCGTTTGGTTCACGGAAAGGAAATGAATTTCTTTGTATTTTCCATGGGAATGGGAAAGTAGGATTCCTGTCACATTTACTTTCCGTTGTTTGGTAAAACAAGAAAACTACGAAAGGAAAGCAAAATATAACAATGTTCCAATAATATCCTTACCTTTTAAAATAAAAATAATATTATAAAAATAACATTAATGGTAAAATAATCAATGACACATGGTTACTTTTGTCATAACTTTTGTAATAAATATTGGAAAAGGAGGAGAGAAAATCAATCCCATGGGTCTTGAGTGGAACCATATTCCCGCCAATTTTCTCCCTTGTCAGAAAATTAATTTTCAAATTTGTGGCTACCAAATAAAAAAAGGAACAAATTTTCTTTCTTGGTTCCTTAAATCCGTGAACCAAACGAGGCCTTAGATTGGCTATAAATCATAAACGATGCTCTCCACTGGACTATAAGACCTATTGTAACCACCCAGGTGCCAGCTGCATAAAAAATCACAACCTCGATTCTGTGCTATCATAACTTATTTATAGGCGCCCAAGAGGGACATACCCGTAAGTTACTTGATGTCTATTAACCGCTTTGTTATTTGGGGCTTTAGAGTTAATAATTGTCAATAAATAATTTATAGCTTTGTAGATGTTTTTTCTAGATGTCCAACGATACGTACGGAACTTTAGTATACGCTGTATTGTATGTCTGTTGGGCCCACTGTCCAAACTTCCACCAAATAATTGGAAGAAATAATACGCCCCCGTGACTCGATTCATTGATCTACCGCCACCCAGTCGGAGTCTTATACCTCTTCTCGGTAACCACAAGAGCCACTCGAGTTTGGTGCTTTGTAGATATTGTTTACAGAAAATTGTAGAAAAAGCATCAAAGTTTGGCACAATTCTAGAAAAAGCATTAAGTTTTGGAAAATTACAACTTGAGCATCCAACCGGACTTTAAAAGTCCGGTTGGTGACGTCACATTTAGATTAGGGTGTTAACGAAGTGGTTTTGTGTTAAGGAAATGGGTTAGCTGTGGGGGGGAGGATTATGGATTAACCGGACTTTAAAAGTCCGTGTGGTGACGTCAGATGACGTCCACAACTGGGCTTTTAAAGTCCTGTTTGCTCTATACATAGAGGATCCATAGAAAAATGACTTTCTTTCATGATAAAAAAAGATGCCTTTCCTTGTGGAAACTTATGCAGTCCTTTGCAACTTTCCCAATGATGAAACTTTCCATGGTGATAGGATAAACATTAGCTCTGGGGATCTGACCAAAAGGCTAGAAGGGGTCAGGCACACTCTGACACACAGGCAGAGTCTTAACTTGCATGCATGCAAGCATGGTTATACTTGTGAACTAAGCAAACCGAACTTTAAAAGTCCGGTTGTGGGCGTCATCTGATGTCACCACACGAACTTTTAAAGTCCGGCTAATCCATAATCCTTCCCATAGCTAACCCACTTCCTTAACACAAAACCACTTCGTTAACACCCTAATCTAAATGTGACGTCACCAACCGGACTTTTAAAGTCCGATTGGATGCTCAAGTTGTAATTTTCCAAAACTTAATGCCTTTTCTAGAATTGTGCCAAACTTTGATGCTTTTTCTACAACTTTCTGTATTGTTTATTTACTTTTGTTGTGTTTATATGTTTAGATATTTGGACCCTGAATTTATACCCGTTTAGAGTTTAAGTCCTGACATGTCCAATTAAAATTTTTGAACCCTGTATTTTTTTTCCATTATATCTTGAGCATAAGTAGAAGGGCAACAACCAACACATGCTAGAAGAGAGGGTGTAATGAAAAAAAATTAAAGTATAAACTTTTCAATTATATTTGTCAGGACTTAAACTTTAAGCTGATATAAAATTCAGGGTCTAAATGCCAATTAGCCTTTTGAGACCACCTAGTAAGTAGGCCATGTGAATATTTTCTCCTCAATGTATATGAAATTATGAACTCCAGTTACACCATTACTAAGAGTATCCACAATGGATAAACTCCAAACACATACTCCAAATTATTAAAAATTGTGTAAATTATTACTTTTGGAGCGTTTCCTTGATATTGACACACAATAGTACATTCCAAACAAATACTCAAAAATAACCTCATATTTTCTCTCTCACTTTTTCTTTCTATTTTCCTTACATGTTTGGTAATATTTTCTCACTTTATTTTTGTTTTCCTGTTTAATAAGAACGATTTATTTTGGTGAGTTCAGGAATTAATGTATAGGAGATAGGACATGCTCAAAATTTGAAATGTCTCTGAAATTTTTAACAATTTTTAAATTTGAACAAGTATTCACTATAGCCTTCCGCTACTATAAAATTTTAACCCTAATATTTTCGAATTTTCCTTTGTTTGGGAAAATTTTCTTATTCTTTACGGATTTTATTTTTTCAGCTGCACTCTTGCTCCAAGGTCCGTGGGTCGGTGTAGGTGTACGGCCGGAAGGTGGAGTACTTGTACTCGCCGGTCCTGCACGCGTGGGAGTTCGTGTCCCATAAGAGGTTCGGAAGTTAAATTCTTGATTTTTGCAGTACATTTTGGTTGAAAATGTTTGCCATTAAATATCAAAGACAAGTATTACAAAGACATTGAATTTGATTGCAAACTCGCTTGTAGAAAAGAAAGTCTAGAAAGAAATCCTAGGAAACGATCTAAGTACAATTGTTTAGTTTTTTATTCTGGGGGATGACGATGGAGGCTCGAAAAAGTGTAGCAACTCTGCCTTACTCCTTGGACTATCAGACACAGTCTTTGCTCTTGAAGAAATTTATCAGCCTTTGATTGCCAACCTTTTACATGGGTGATACCCTGCTATTTATAATGATTCCTGCATAAAGCAGATTTTGGGCCGCATAGAGGGCCACGTGGCCACGCGTCTGTAACAGCACACAAAAGACTCGATCTTGGGCTACCAGCTGGTGGGGTTGTTGAGATTTCTCTGTAGCAAATCTGGGTGGTTGAGACTTGGTCAAATTGCCACGTGTCCCCTCCACAAAGTAGAGTCTGAATCGTTTTGGCCACACAGTGGCCTTAGGAGCATTTCTCAGGCGGCTTGGCTCCGCTTGTCCGCATGGGATCTTCGAGAACCTTGCTTCTGCGGCTTAGTTTTACTTTGCCGCATAGGATCTTCGAGAGCCTTCCATCTGCGGCTCGAATCCACTTAGCCGTAGGGGGTCTTCGAGAGCCTTCCCTCTGCGGCTCGAATCCACTTAGCCGCAGAGGGTCTTCGAGAGCCTTTCCTCTACGGCTCGAGTTTTTTTATCCGCATAGGGCCTCCAGGAGCAGTCCTTCTGCGGTTCGGTTTTACTTGGCCGCAGGGGATCTTCGAGAGTCTTTCCTCTATGGCTTGATTTCACTTGGCCGCATGGAGTGGTGATCCGTATGAACTCCATCTTTTCCATGCTTTTACAAGACCCCCTTCAAAATTTTCAAATTTGCAAATTTGGAATACTTTGAATAAGAAGCATGGAGTCATGCATAAAACTTCAAGCCGCATGGAGATCTCGGTCTGTAGGAAAATTTTGAGCCGCAGAGAGACTCTGTCCAACTATCACTGCTGCATTTAATGCTCAAATTTGCTTTTTAGATTTGGGCTCTCTTTTCTAGATAATGATGACGGTTACTAAGGATAAAATCCAAAAAGACCAACATTATCTTTTAATGGCACGATAACTGAAGCGGCGCATATTTGTTTTAGCCTATAAATACAGGCTATGTGATAGAGAGATTTTTCTTCTATTCGCTTTCAAATTTCTCTCTTTGCTGCATTTTTTTTATCTTCTCCGACTAGCCATGGCCTCCAAAGCTTCTAAAGCCACTAGCGCCGTCGACAAAGGGAAGGGGACCGCTTCTGAGAAGTCACCCTCCTTTCACCCAGACGTCCATCCTCCGATCAAGGGTAAGGCGGAAGAATGATCACTCGAATTTAAACATCCATGTCTCATGTTTTATGCACGGGTTTAACCACATTTCGCCGCTGTGCCATGGTTTCAATGCCTTTAGTGCACAGTTGGCCTTCATGGGGCATGTGCCGCATGTGCTCTGCGTGACTGGGCCACATGGACCGAGACGCATGAATCCTCCCATATCTGGGCCACATATGTTCTGCTTGCCTAGGCCGTATGTGTTACTTAATTTGAGCCTCATATGCTCCCTTCATAACTGAGCCGCATAGGCTCTGTGTATTGCTTAAAAACCCTTTCACTTCTGTTTTCTTCTGAATGTCTTCTTTCTTTGATCTTTGCAGTGACGTTGCCCACAGCTCCTTCAGGGAAGGTTCTGGTATGATATGCTCAGTCTTCCTTGGGTGCTAGATTTGACCGTATAGTCCAAGATGTGTCGACTCAGATCACCCGAAGTCAACCTGAAGACAGATTAAAGGAGATCAGAAGCCAATCCTTTTTCTTCTTACTTAGCATGATAAACTCTGGGCAGCTGAATGGCATTCATATGAAGCCTATGTTTCTGTTTAGGGATGCCCTGATTATTTCAGACGTAAGCATTATAGAGATATCTGAGAGCTGGGACTTCTATTTTCAGGGGGAAGTGATTCACATACCCCTAATAGAGCGCCACTTTCCCCTATCAGGTTTCAATAAGGTGACTCTTGAGAGAAAGATGTCAGGTTCCCTAACTCTGCATCAATAGGGAGTCTTCGTGGGCCATATCCGTTTTAATAATCCTACGCGGTTGGTGGTTGCAGTAAGGGAGACAATTAGCTACTCTGTCGTTGGGCTAGCTCCTGGCAGTCTCATCAACGAACCGAAGTCCAACATCCGATTTTTCGAGGCCGACACTTTTTTAAATCGAATTGCTCACAAAGGGTCATACCCTGTAGGGAGATTGTCGCTATTGAACTGGCTGCACCGTTCACCTCCATGGGTCAATCTGACCTCTTGGATCTTGGCGGAGTATGAGGATTCCCTACGGTAGATCGGCCTATATTACGCCGTTAGGGGCTCTTGCTATGGCTTGTTTATGAACCCAAAGTTGTTTATAGCACTGCTCGAGATGTACAACTGTCGGACTGGGAACTTCTTTACTCCCGAGGGAGAGATGGGGCTTGCTCTTCATGAGATGCATGATGTGTCCAAATTGCCCTGGGAAGATGAAGCTTATGAGGAGTGTACCCCGACAAACGAAGAGTTTGAGGAACTGGAGCGGTGGTTCCCTGGATTCCTTTCCATATACCAGGAAGTGCTATGTCATCATAGCACATGTCAACAAATATCCAAGAAGAAGGACGAAAGTTCAGAAGGGAACCTTCCTCATACCAAGGCTTGGATAGGTTATCTTTTTGACCTTAGCACCTCTGGTCGTGGCGCCGTTAGGAGTCCCCAGTCTCTGGAAAAAGTGGGTGCTCAGGTGCGAAGCACCAAAAGGGCCTGGGCTGCTTGTGACCGGTTCGGGAGTCTGAGCGACACTTTCAGGTATTTTTAACATGACACCCAACCTCTGTCCGCTAAGGCTATCCTGGCCGGGTACCTGATGAAATGGCTGAGGGTTTGTGTCGTCTCGGGGGGCTCTGGTTTGATTGAGAGGATCAGCCGCAACCTGATCCTTCCGGCGGTGAAGCTGGTCTTCGGAGGCAAGTTGGCTCTGCTTCCAGCTATGGTATGCAGTATTCATCGAGGTCTTCGTATTTTCACGCCAAAAGTTATCGCTCGTGAATTTACGAAAGCCTTCAACAGAATTGAGCTGTCGTACCATTATTTATTGGGGTGGTTGTTGATGCATTACCCTTCTCTGATACGACCTAGCCCGAAGGGTAATACGACAAGTGACGATGCCTTCATCTATCACTTTTGCGATATGCCCTAGAATTATACCACCTTTCCCGACTGCCGAACCGCTCTTGCACGGGTGGACAAATACTCCTTTTTTGTGTCAGTCCCGTCTTTTACTGATGAAGAGATGGGACACGTTCACCTCGATAGCGCTGCTGCGCCTCAGGCCCTGTCCGAAAAGATGTTTTGCTGGTTGCAGAGTATCCGCCCCTCACATCTGGTGTACCGCAACCGCAACATTGTTTACTTGGAGCCATACTTACCCAGCTAATATTCTTGACAATTTGGGTATAGTCAATTATATTTGAATAACCCTAATCCCTGCCTGGGTTTCAAGGAGTGTTTTGGATGGTATTTGGGCCTGGCACTATTATTCGGCAACCCACACCCAGGCCAGCTTCATCCTGCCTAACGTCGGGACTTCGGGGCATATCTCGTATATGGCGGCCCTTCGTCATGTGTCTGTGAACGCGCCCCACAACGACTTTGATCCGCGTACCAGTTTTATTATTGGTACAAAATTAGAGTAGCGATAGAGGGAATCCTACAAGAGGACGGGGAAGGGGAAGAGGAAAGCTTCCGATTATGACTCTGGCAGCACGGAGGTGGAGGAGGATAACTCTGAAGATCTCCAGCCCTCTGTAAGTCCTTTGGCGTTGCGCGCGCCTTCCCCTGTACCGAACCCTCCGCGTAAACGAAACAGGCCTGAACCCCCTGTCACTCATAGGCCTCGTGTCACGACCCGCACCCGCTTTTCGGATGCGAGGTCGTGCACAAGCTAGCTACGCATCAAGCGGACTCCAGTCCGACTCGAATACGTAAACGCTGTCACGGCTAGGGTAAGCTGCCAAGTCATGGCAAATAAACCTATATCTCAATCCACAATAAGATAATAAACATGAATGAACACTATGGGTCGTGGTCTGCAGCCCACTAGCATATATATCCGATAAAACTCTAAAGGAAATAACAAGAGTCTAAAACTGAATCAAGAAGCAGGATATCTCATGATAAGGTATGAAAGCACGAGCGGATAATAAACACGATAACGATACCTGAATTCCGCAAGCGTATCATCACATATGTCATCCAGAATCACTAGCTAACTCCATACAATCGCTAAACCTGAAGAGATCATCAGGTCCTCAGGAGACATAGCAAGATACATAAAAATATGTCTATCTAGCAGTTTATCATGCAATAAAGAAAATACTGAAAATAAACGGAAAAAGTCCAATCAACATGAAATTACGAATGGAAGAACCACTACGCATAAACGAACTGCTGGAGGAGAACAAGAGAAACATGTCACGAGATCAATGGATACTCAAACCCTCGCCCCTAGTATGGACTCGCAGGTTTGAACAACTACTAACCCTCGTCCCTAGTGTGGACTTGCAGGCTAGCATCACCCTCGCTCCTAGTATGGACTCGCAGGTGTGAACCATATACTACTAACCCTCGTCCCTAGTGTGGACTCGCAGGCTAGCATCACCCTCGCCCCTAGTGTGGACTCGCAGGTGTGAACCATATACTACTAACCCTCGTCCCTAGTGTGGACTCGCAGGCTAGCATCACCTTCGCCTCTAGTGTGGACTCGCAGGTGTGAACCATATACTACTAACCCTCGTCCCTAGTGTGGACTCGCAGGCTAGCTTATGACACAGATAACTACTAACCCTCGTCCCTAGTGTGGACTTGCAGGCTAGCATCACCCTCGTCCCTAGTGTGGAGTCGCAGGTGTGGAACAGATAACTACTAACCCCCGTCCCTAGTGTGGACTCGCAGGCTAGCATCAAGAATTTCCAGGTACAGCAGTTCCGTTATGACTCATTCATCCTATGACACGATGCGACTCAGTCCAAGTACAAGTGATGACACGACACGACCCAAATCACGATACACGAGAGAACCAATCCAATATAAACTACAAAATTAACTATGAACAGGAACTGTAAGTACATATATCCAATATGAACTACAAAATTAACTATAAACAGGAACTGTAAATACATATATCCAATATGAACTACAAAATTAACTATGAACAGGAACTATAAATACATATATCCAATATGAACTTCAAGCCAACTATAAACAAAGACTATATATATACTAGCATGCACGATGTACAAATCTTCTGTCAATAATCAACTAGTAAAACTGTATAATAATATAAATATGCATGTAAATAAACTATAGAGGGAGGCAAGGTATCTTGCATGGAGGTTGCACGCAAATCCCACAAAATATAGTCAACTGGTGAGCCGTAAAGTCCAAATCATCACAACTGTCTCCGAAAGCTGAAACAGACATTGCCAACATTCTCAGAATAGTCAAATTAGCTAGGATTGCCTGTCCTTAAGTCTAATTCTGGACACAGGGGTAAAACGGTAATTTCGGGCAAAAATGGTGTCCGTCGTTGGACCCGCTTTGCACCGAAAAACGTGCCAGAGTCAATGGTTTCTAAAGTCGTCAAACTACATGTCTATGGATCCGATTTGATGATATGAACCCAACGGTATATCCAATTTTGGATTCCGGGAGGCCGTGCACAAAATCGTCCGTTGAATCGGATCGTGGGGTCCGCGAAACGGCGATCTGATCAACTGTCTCAGAATTGGACCAAACTTGGCATACATGACCAGAAAAACGATACGGTCCTGGTGGCGCAAGTTCAATCCAAGGTATAGTCAAGAACACACACGTATATAACACACAATTAATATCCTTATGAATATATTTGTATTTATATATAATGACATATATTACTAATCCACTAACTATTTGTTAAGTAATATAGTTTAATCCAACTAACTATTTGCCCATTAGTGGTTAATTACTGCACTTCGTTTTATATTATATTGATTGGGTGAGTGTCAAAGTGGGACTTAAATGAATAAGTGGATAGATGGAAGGGTGTTTTTGAATGACTACCTTTGTTTACAAAGAGTGATTCTGCTCCTCTTCTATGAGAAATTATTAGGTGCTCCTGGCTCACCACTGGACGTGCTGAGTGGTGAGCCCGGTCCAATGAACAATTGACACTTGGAATAATCAATTAATTCCATATTTTCCACATCATAACCGGACAATTCACAAGTTAGCTTAATATTAATATTAATTTTGATATTAATATTAATGTTAATGTTAATCTTAGTATTAATGTTAATAGTAATGTTAATATTAATATTAATATTAATGTTAATTTTAATATCAATGTTAACATTAATATTAACATTAATACTAAGATTAACATTAACATTAATATTAATATTAATGTTAATATTATTAATATTAACATTAATATTAATGTTAATATTATTAATATTAACATTAATATTATTGTTAATATTAATTTTACTGTTAATATTAATGTTAATCTTAATATTAATTTTAATGATAATATTAGTATTATTGATTTTGTTAGTATTTTTTGTTATTTTTAATATTAATGTTAATATTAATATTAATATTAATTTCAATGTTAATATTAATTTTAATTTTAATTTTAATTTTAATGTTAATATTAATATTAATATTATTGTTAATATTAATATTAATTTTACTGTTAATATTAATGTTAATTTTAATATTAATTTTAATATTAATATTAATATTATTGATTTTGTTAGCATTTTTCGTTATCTTTTCATATCTGGTTATGATGTGAAAAATATGGGATTAATTGATTATTCCAAGTGTCAATTGTTTATTGGACCGGGCTCACCACTCAGCACGTCCAGTGGTGAGCCGGGAGCACCTAATAATTTCTCCTCTTCTATGCATGGTTTAATATAATCCATAAAAATGAAAGCAACACTACTGTTCTCTATTCCATGCATGCCTTAACATAATAAAAGCTGAAGAGAACAGAACGGAGGGAGGGTATAAAGGATATTACCTACATGTTAGAAACCATAGGTGATTGCTACTACTCCTGTGTTGTTTCTTCTTCTTCTCGAATTCTTCTTCTTCTCGACTCCTTCTCTCTTATAACAACCGAAGCGTCAATCATAGAGAACAACAGATGCTCTAAGAGAGAGCGGACGAGACACGTGTCTCCGGTAGTTGCATCGAGCAAGGTTTGTGCACGCATCGCTCTTCCGATCAGGAGGGTTGCGCGGATCGATCTCCATGCTTGGTGTACAGACCATCTCTTACACGGAGAGGCTAGGTTGGCAAGAATGCGCGGTCGACGGCAAGGCTGGTGGCGGCTCCGATGGAAGTCGGCGCACGGTTGGTTGAACGACGTCGCAGGTGTCGGCGTTAGCGACGATGGCGAAGAGGTGCCAGGACGGCGCTAGTTTGTTTCCGTTAACCGCGTAGCATATGTTGCTCTCGACAGGTGTTGCGCTCCTTTGGAGTTGTCGGTTGGAAGACACGCGTACGAGCGTATCGCCGAGGTACGCGGTAGTGCTTGCACTCGTATGGGAGGGGATGTCTCCAGCAACCCAAAAGCAACCGAGTCCCGACGTTGGGTCAGAGTCAACATTTCTGACGCCGCTGGCATAGGTGATTTGGAGTCTCGAATGGTGCAGCGTCTATCGAGCACAGGCGCGCTCTCAAAAGTCTCGATCAGCGAAAGTGGGTGGACTGGAGGAACAGCGTGAGGGATGACAAGCCAATGGTGATGGTGAAGATGGTCGAACAAGAGGCTACTCCAGTGGGGGTATTCTTCTGATCGATGCTTTTTGAGGAGGGAGATGAAAGGGGGCGGCGGTTGCTGTTGTGTTTTAGGTTCCTCTGTTACTCCCTCTCGGTCATCTCTATATTGTTTACCGGTTCGGCTGAGTCCCTCCTGGGCTCAGCTGGCCTTGTGGGCTCGTGGGCTCTTCGAACTAGCGGCTGACTACAATTGAGTGAGATGGAGATCGTCCAATGGTGAATCGATAAATGATGAATCAGATGTAAAAGAATAATCAAGGATCAATATACATGGTACCAGACCCGAACCTGAGTGTAGGCAGGGGAGAAGCAATAACAGCCATGGGTTTAGCCCGAAGCGTCGAGAATAATCTATTGCCTTGCTATATGACTCTCACCCATGATATAATATTGTATCTGATGTGAGATGCAAGCAAGATTAAACAAAACCTGACCATGACACTTTCCTGCCACAATTATGGGCTATAATATGCCTCGAGATCCAGCACTCATGATACACTCTTGATCTCTTATTTGGGCCAGTTGGTTAGATGCTTAAAACCGGACCTAAAAGTGCTCAATGGGGGAGATAAACGAAAATATACAGGTAGCATTCTATAAGGGTGGGGGTATATTTATATAACTAGTTTAGTTATAGGGCCTATATTATCTATATATTTGTATATAGATATATGTGTACAAGTAGATATATATACTATATACACAATTAGTTCTTATTAATTATAAATCCCATGAATAACATAAACTGTCATGACATTTTCTAAAGCAAAAGTAACCTGGTTAAATTATTATTTATTATATATAACAATGATGATTTATCTGAATAATAATTAGACTATTAAATAAATACGAAATATATACCTATATGGGAGTATATAATCCAATGGATACAACTATCATGTGTGTCTTTAGTCTGCAAATCAAAAGCTAAACAATTATATTTGCACATGCCATCATAATTCAAGATAAAATTATTGCTATCACTCTCGATAATACATACATGATATATGTGCATATACCCAATTTATTTCAAAAATCTTCGGGAAGGGAGGCTACAAATTTACCCACCTTAAAAATAATTTCGTCCTCAAAATTCTAATTCATAACTATTCCTTAAATTCAAAGTCTACTATCACCTTGTTCTCCTCGATTTTAATTTCTCAAAAATATTTTATGGCCTTCTCTAGTCATTTTGTAACTAAGAAATCTCGAGACTTCTACCCGCCTTTGGTCATACTACTCCTCAAATCATGGCCACTAAAATCGTATATCCTTCTAACTAGTTGTTAACAATTCTACCAACCGTTATCTAGGGCGTATGGCATCTATAATCCCTCCTATCTATAAATAATCAAATATTCAATAGTCAAGCAATATTATACTTATAATTGAAGAATTTTTGATAGATTCTAGACAGCATGATTGTTCGTCACCCCAAAATAGAAGGAGACGAAATCAATGGTTTGGAAGGCAAGAAAGAATAATCGAGAACAAATATGAAATTTCAAGGACGTAGAGAATTTTCTAGGAGAATTTTCAAGGCAGTGTGGATTGAGATTTCTAAGGATTTAGTCAGTTGTGCAGGCTCGTATTAGTACAGTTACGTAACCGTTACGATATGCTCTGACCTGCATGGGCCACCAAAAAACTTGTCACGACCCGAACCCGCTTTTCGGACGCGAGCTCGTGCGCAAGCCAGCTACGCATCAAGCGGACTCCAGTCCGACTCGAATACGTAAACGCTGTCACGGCTAGGATAAGCTGCCAAATCATCGCAAACAAATCTATATCTCAATCCACAATAAGATAATAAACATGAATGAACACTATGGGTCGTGGTCTGCAGCCCACTAGCATATATGTCCGATAAGACTCTAAAGGAAATAACAAGAGTCTAAAACTGAATCAAGAAGCATGATATCTCATGATAAGGTATGAAAGCACGAGCGGATAATAAACACAATAACGATACCTGAATCCCGCAAGCGTATCATCACATCTGTCATCCAGAATCACTAGCTAACTCCATTCAATCGCTAAACCTGAAGAGATCATCAGGTCCTCAGGAGACATAGTAAGATACATAAAAACATGCCTATCTAGCAGTTTATCATGCAATAAAGAAAATACTAAAAATAAACGAGAAAATTCCAATCAACACGAAATCACGACTGGAAGAACCACTACGCATAAACGAACTGCTGGAGGAGAACAAGAGGAACATGTCACGAGATCAATGGATACTCAAACCCTCGCCCCTAGTGTGGACTCACAGGTTTGAACAACTACTAACCCTCATCCCTAGTGTGGACTCGCAGGCTAGCATCACCTTCGCCCATAGTATGGACTCGTAGGTGTGAACCATATACTACTAACCCTCGTCCCTAGTGTGGACTCGCAGGCTAGCATCACCCTCGCCCCTAGTGTGGACTCGCAGGTGTGAACCATATACTACTAACCCTCGTCCCTAGTGTGGACTCGCAGGCTAGTTTATGACATAGATAACTACTAACCCTCGTCCCTAGTATGGACTCGTAGGTGTGGAACAGATAACTACTAACCCTCGTCCCTAGTGTGGACTCGTAGGCTAGCATCAAGAATTTCAAGGTACAACAGTTCCGTTATGACTCATTCATCCTCTGACACGATGCGACTCAGTCCAAGTACAAGTGATGATACGACACGACCCAAATCACGATACACAAGAGAACCAATCCAATATGAACTACAAAATTAGCTATGAACAAGAACTGTAAATACATATATCCAATATGAACTACAAAATTAACTATGAATAGGAACTGTAAATATATATATCCAATATGAACTACAAAATTAACTATGAACAGGAACTATAAATACATATATCCAATATGAACTTCAAGCCAACTATAAACAAGGACTATATATATACTAGCATGCACGATGTACAAATCTTCTGTCAATAATCAACTAGTAAAACTGTATAATAATATAAATATGCATATAAATAAACTGTAGAGGGAGGCAAGATATCTTGCCTGGAAGTTGCACGCAGATCCCACAAAATATAGTCAACTGGTGAGCCGTAAAGTCCAAATCATCACAACTGTCTTCGAAAGCTGAAACAGACATTGCCAACATTCTCAGAATAGTCAAATTAGCTAGGATTGTCTGTCCTTAAGTCTAATTCTAGACACAGAGGTAAAACGGTAATTTTGGACAAAAATGGTGTCCGTCGTTGGACCCGCTTTGCACCGAAAAATGTGTCAGAGTCAATGGTCTCTAAAGTCGTCAAACTACATGTCTACGGATCCGGTTTGATGATACGAACCCAACGGTATGTCCAATTTTGGATTCCGGTGGGCCGTGCACAAAATCGTCCGTTGAATCGGATCGTGGGGTCCGCGAAACGGCGATCTGATCAACTGTCTCAGAATTGGACCAAACTTGGCATACATGACCAGAAAAACGATACGGTCCTGGTGGCGCAAGTTCAATCCAAGGTATAGTCAAGAACACACACGTATATAACACACAATTAATATCCTTATGAATATATTTGTATTTATATATAATGACATATATTACTAATCCACTAACTATTTGTTAAGTAATATAGTTTAATCCAACTAACTATTTGCCCATTAGTGGTTAATTACTGCACTTCGTTTTATATTATATTGATTGGGTGAGTGTCAAAGTGGGACTTAAATGAATAAGTGGATAGATGGAACGGTGTTTTTGAATGACTACCTTTGTTTACAATGAGTGATTCTGCTCCTCTTCTATGCATGGTTTAATATAATCCATAAAAATGAAAGCAACACTACTGTTCTCTATTCCATGCATGCCTTAACATAATAAAAGCTGAAGAGAAAGAACGGAGGGAGGGTATAAAGGAAATTACCTACATGTTAGAAACCATAGGTGATTGCTGCTACTCCTGTGTTGTTTCTTATTCTTCTCGACTTCTTCTTCTTCTCGACTCCTTCTCTCTTATAACAACCGAAGCATCAATCATAGAGAACAACAGATGCTCTAAGAGAGGGCGGATGAGACACGTGTCTCCGGTAGTTGCATCGAGCAAGATTTGTGCACGCATAGCTCTTCCGATCAGGAGGGTTGCGCGGATCGATCTCCATGCTTGGTGTACAGACCATCTCGTACACGGAGAGGCTAGGTTGGCAAGAATGATGTCACGGTTGACGACAAGGCTGGTGGTGGCTCCGATGGAAGTCGGCGCACGGTTGGTTGAACGACGTCGTAGGTGTCAACGTTAGCGACGATGGCAAAGAGGTGCCAGGACGGTGCTAGTTTGTTTCCGTTAACCGCGTAGCATCTGTTGCTCTCGACAGGTGTTGCGCTCCTTTGGAGTTGTCGGTTGGAAGACACGCGTGCGAGCGTATCGCCGAGGTGCGCGGCAGTGCTTGCACTCGCATGGGAGGGAATGTCTCCGACAACCCAAGAGCAACCGAGTCCCAACGTTGGGTCAGAGTCAACATTTCTGACGCCACTGGCATAGGTGATTTGGAGTCTCGAATGGTGCAGCGTCTATCGAGCACAGGCGCGCTCTCAAGAGTCTCGATCAGCGGAAGTGGGCGGACTGGAGGAACAGCGTGAGGGATGACAAGCCGATGGTGCTAGTAAAGATGGTCGAACGAGAGGCTACTCCAGTAAGGGTATTCTTCTGATCGATGCTTTTTGAGGAGGGAGATGAAAGTGGGCGGTAGTTGCTGTTGTGTTTTAGGTTTTAGGTTCCTCTGTTACTCCCTATCGGTCATCTCTATATATTGTTTATCGGTTCGGCTGAGTCCCTCCTGGGCTCAGCTGGCCTTGTGGGCTCGTGGGCTCTTCGGACTAGCGGCTGACTACAATGGAGTGAGATGGAGATCGTCCAATGGTGAATCAATAAATGATGAATCAGATGTAAAAGAATAATCAAGGATCAATATACATGGTACCAGACCCGAACCTGAGTGTAGGCAGGGGAGAAGAAATAACAGCCATGGGTTTAGCCCGAAGCGTCGAGAGTAATCTATTGCCTTGCAATATGACTCTCACCTATGATATAATATTGTATCTGATGTGAGATGCAAGCAAGATTAAACAAAACCTGACCATGACACTTTCCTGCCACAATTATGGGCTATAATATGCCTCGAGATCCGGTACTCATGATACACTCTTGATCTCTTATTTGGGCCAGTTGGTTAGATGCTTAAAACCGGACCTAAAAGTGCTCAATGAGGGAGATAAACCAAAATATACAGGTAGCATTCTATAAGGGTGGGGGTATATTTATATAACTAGTTTAGTTATAGGGCCTATATTATCTATATATTTGTATATACATATATGTGTACAAGTAGATATATATACTATATACACAATTAATTCTTATTTATTATAAATCCCATGAATAACATAAACTGTTATGACATTTTCTAAAGCAAAAGTAACTTGGTTAAATTATTATTTATTATATATAACAATGATGATTTATCTGAATAATAATTAGACTATTAAATAAATACGAAATATACCTATATGGGAGTATATAATCCAATGGATACAACTATCATATGTGTCTTTAGTCTGTAAATCAAAAGCTAAACAATTATATTTACACATGCCATCATAATTCAAGATAAAATTATTGCTATCACTCTCGATAATACATACATGATATATGTGCATATACCCAATTTATTTCAAAAATCTTCGGGAAGGGAGGCTACACCTCGTTCCCAGAAGCGAGTAGCGGTTAGGTTTCGTGGGCCTGCCGTCGAAGAAATGGATAGTGACATTGAAATCAACACGGGGGTAAGTTCTTTCACGACAAGCCCTAATGTTGTTCTCGAAACATTATCTGAAGGCTCTTCTTTGCAGGCATCGGAGGAAGCAAACCTTCTGTCACCAGATGCTGCTCGTGCGGTTCCCTATCTGGGATCTAACCCTGGAGCTGTGGGGTCCTCCCAAACTGGTGTCGATATGATTACATCTCTGTCCGAAGCAACAGGGGCTGAGGAGGTAGACGTGGGTGGTTTGAGCGCTGCTGCTGACCTTACAGGGAATGTGGAGGCGGCGGAAGGAGCTGAGACTACTCCGACCGAGCCCCAGTCTTTGCCCCCCACCTCTGGTAAGCTATGTCACATTCTTACCAATGAGAAGATTTTTTCGCTTCACTCCATCTTCTTCGGGTCAACCTGATTGTCGGTTGTTCTGGACCTATAGGGCATGCCTCTCCACTACCGATGGTAGATGTGGCCACGGAGTAAGGGATCGAAGATGACCCAGTTGCTGACCTGGTACAAACAAGAAGTGTCCTTTCTCCCCTTCCAGCTCGAGTCGAGGGGTCCCCCCCCCCATATTGAGTACAGAAGTCGCGGCTCCTTCAACCCCTTTGGTAGATGCGGGATCGATTGAAGCTACCTCTTCCCCGGAAGTTGAACTTTCTGCTCTGCCCAGTTTTCAGCTTCTTCGGACCGCATAGGAGGAGATTGCCGCCGCACGAAAATCTCATCGTTCGGAGTTTGTTTCCCTTCTAACAGGGTCGTCAAGCTCCGCTGCACCTCCTTCCCAGACGCCTTCAGCTTCCTTAGCTGCTATCCCTTCGACGCCGTCCTCTTTGGAGAATTTAGACTAGTCGTCAAAGGACATAGTCGATAGCTTTTACCGCCATTTAAAATGGGGGGTTGAAGCTGCTTTGAGGAGAGGAACGTCATTCGTCGTAGCTCGTCATTGTGACTACGGTCAGATTGAACTGCTGAAGACACTCCCGGGTGGAGAAGGGATGGCTACTCTTTTAGAGCACAAACTGGTAGAGGCTGATCGACGCCTAATCCAACTGCAACAACTATGGCAGGTTGACGTACCCGCTACAGCGGAACAAGAACGTGCCTTTCTCATAGCAGCCATGGGAAAGGTGAAGGCTGTACTGGAGACGACCAAGCCTACCTTGGAGAAAGACCTCCAAAAGTTGTCTCTTAAGTACGACAAGCTGAGCCGAAAGGGAGAGTTTTGCCTAGCTCATGAGGAGACCACCGTTCGTGCTATGGCTGAAACTAACGAGCAGATCCTCCAGTTCCAAGCCAAGCTGGCATCTCTGGAGACTGAGCTCCAAGCCACCCATCAAGAGAGAGAGAGAGGATCTGCGAGTAAACTGATAAGGTTATATGAGCCTCTACCGCTCTGGAGGGTGCACTGAAGAAGGTGGGGGACAACTGGCAGGCTCATGCACATCTTGAGGATGCTGAAAAGATAACCCAGGAAGCTGAACGTCGAGCCAAACTGAAAATCGAGCGCTCAACAGCACAACTGGAAGACATACTCACTAAGCTATGTATTGCTGATGAGTAGTGGATTTTCTTTTTTTTTTTGCTGCTGGAGATGTAGTCTTATGAATGTAACTGATTTTGAATAAAAGAACACATTCACTTCATCCTTTGTTTGTGGCATCTGTGGTACTTGTACTAGAGGGCCTTATACAGCATTTGTGATTGATAAAGGACATTCCACTGGGGGACTTTTTTGTGGACCTATTGCTCTTTTGTGCATCTGGAGATGCGAGCAATATATTTGAATAATATTTTGTGGACCTATTAACCTTTTGTGCACTGATGGTGTGGGTAATAGATTTGAAACAAAACCTAACAGAGGTAATATGGACGTGATAGGTTCTGTGGTTTTAATACCATGTCTTTTATCCCAGATCGGGTACATGTGTTAAGTTCGGAGACTATCGATATCAGAGGTAATATAGACGTGACATACGATAATCATAAATAATTTTTAGTGGACCTATTACTCTTCTGCGTACTGGTGGTGTAAGTAATAGTTTTTGAGACAAAACCCAACAGAGGTAATATGGACGTGATAGGTTTTGTGGCCTTAACACCGTGATTTTATCCCGGATTGGGTACAAGTGTTAAGTTAGGAGATTATCTATATCAGAGGTAATATAGACGTGATACATGATAATCATGGATAATTTTTGGTGGATCTATTACCCATTTGCGCACTAGTGATGCGAGTAATAGATTTGGATAACTTTTGTGGACCTATTACCCTTTTGCGCACTGGTGGTGCGGGTAATATATTTGAAACAAAACCTAGCAGAGGTAATATGGACGTGATAGGTTCTGTGGTCTTAATACCCTGATTTTATCCCAAATTGGGTACATGTGTTAAGTTAAGAGACTATCGGTATCAGAGATAATATGGACGTGACACACGATAATCAGGACCAGGAAGTTTACTCAGAGATGACAATAAGTCTGGTAAATTACGGCAGGGTGAAGCATCAGGGTGGAAGTTCAGAGGTATTAGTATACATGACTTATCACCCAGGGGATGCAATGTGAATCCACTCGGAGCTAATAGAGTGTAAGTTCAGAGGTACTTGGTGTACATAACTTGACTGTCTAAGAGATTTGGTGGTTTGAGGAAGTACCACCATGTCTTTAGACATAGTATTTCTATAGGAACTTCTCGTTTATGGGCATCGTGAGTAAGTCTCTATTCTGTTTCGTGAGCCGGTATGCACCGTTGGATAATACAGTCTCCATGATGAATGGACCCTCCCACTTGGGCTGGAATTTGTTGACGGTTTTGTGAGTCATGACCATCGGTCTGCGAACGGCCAAGACGAGATCGTCCACTTGGAATGTCCTCTGCTTGACTTTCTTATTGAAGTCCCGAGAGATACGTGCTTGATAGAGCTCGTTGCTTTGTTGAGCTTGCAAACGCTTCTCGTCTAAGGCTTCCAATTCTTGTAGTCGTCGGCGGTAGTTATCATCTGACGTCAACCGGTAAATAAGGGCCACGCGAAGTGAAGGGATCTGGGTCTCCAATGGGAGAACTGCCTCGCTCCCGTAAACCAGAGAGAACGATATATTTTCTGTAGCCGTTCGAATTGTAGTACGATACCTCTGCCAGCGGAACAGCTTCCGCCTACTTGGAGAAGTAGTCAGTGATTGCAAGTATAAACCGATGTCCCCTAGATGACGGCGGGGTAATTAGGCCAACGATGTCTATTTTCTATGCTTAAAATGGCCAAGAGGCCACTGTTGGGAGCAAGAATTCGGATGGCAGTTGTATAAAATCTGCGTAGATCTGACAAGCCTTACACTTCTTTGCATAATCGACTGCGTCTGCTACCATTGTAGGCCAATAATAGCCTATCCGACGGAGACGGTCTTGCAACTTCGGGCCAGGTTGGTGAGCCCCGTAAACACCATCGTGATCCTCGCATAGGGCTTCCTTGGCTTCTATTTTTTATAGGCATCTTAATAGTAGTCCGTCGTAGGATCGTTGATATAACATTTTTATTTTTGTATCATAGAAGAATCTGAGAGAACGTCTTCTGATTGAAGTTGCTTCTTTCATATTCTCAGACAGGATTTCGTAGACTGCAAAATCGATGAACGGGAGTCTCCAGTCTTGCGCGTAATTGGCTATTTGGGCAGAGTAATTTGTACCCAGTTGGACATTGTTTTTGGGACAGACCAGCTCATGGCCTACTACGTCAACAAGATAATGGATATGATTTGGAACCGCCAAGGAAGCGGCGAGGCCTGTTAGGGCGTTGGCTTCGATATTTTGGAGCCTAGGAATATGCTATATAAAGAACCCATCCAAGGTTGTAATAATGGCAACCGCTGCCTGATGATAAGGAATTAGGTCCGTATTACGAACCTCGTATGAGCCTCGAATTTGATTAACAATCAACTACGAGTCACCATATGCTTCTAGGTATTCGACTCCCACTTCTTTTGCGAGTTGGAGTCCGACGACCAGAGCATTATATTCAGCTATATTGTTTGAACAGGGTTCTATGAGGGAATATGCCCGATTGACTACCAATCCAGAGGGAGAAACTAATACTATCCCAACTCCAGCGATGATATCACCTTGGCGCCCCATTCTTGAAGTACAGTCGAAGAACATCTGCCACACAGCATCATGTGAAGTCATGTTTGAATTAATAACTTTGTTTGGGATTTCTTCATAGATTCTAGCTGTTTCTGAGCCTGGATGGGCTGCTTAGAAGTCAGCCAAGGCTTGGCCTTTGACAGCCTTTTGTGGAACAAAAACCATATCGTAGGGAGATACCAGTATCGCCCAGGTGGCTAGACGAGAACTGAGTGCGTCCGGCTTGGTCATGAGAACCCTGAGGGGGTTGACTCGTGAGACAACATGGATGGTCTGTCCTGTCACATAGTGTTATGTTTTCTGAATGGCGAACACCAAGGTAAGGCATTCCTTCTCCACAGTGGTGTACCTATGCTCCGGCCCCACTATCATTCGGCTGAGATAGTAGATGGCTTGTTCGTTCCCCGCATCATTGTTCTGCGCTAGCAAGGCGTCGAAGGAGTATTCCATTGCCCGTACATAGAGCAGAAAGGTCTTTCCGACGACCGGGGCTACCAGAACTGGCGAATTCGACAGGTATTCCTTAATGTCATCAAAGGCGCGTTGACATTCTTCATTCCGTATGAAAGAGACGCATTTCTTTATTGTAACTCCCTACACCGAATTTTGTGAAACTAAAGAATATTTCTTAAATTGTTATTTGAAATTTTCTATATTGCTTTCCACTTATTATTATTATTACCATTTTTACTAATTTTCTGTTAATAGGAAATCTTGACAAATATTATTGTATTAGTCACTTTTGTAATTGACTTATCATTCTATTACTTTATGTTAAATCAAATTGTTCAAACTTTTGTTTCATTAATAAAGTCAAGTTTAATTATTAATAATTAAAAGAAAAACTATTTGTAATTGATAGTTGGTAATTATTAAATTTTGTAATTAAGAAAACCTGTATTGAAAACTGCTTGAATTATTGAATATTGTTGATTGTTTGAATATTTGAAAACTATTGAATATTTTTGAATTTAAAAAACTGTTGGAGGGAATATTTGAAATTTTGAAAGCTGTTTTGAAACTGTTTGGAAATTTTGAATTTGAAAATCTGTTACAAGCTATTTCTGAAAACCCTCAGATCTATTGTTATTTACCACTATTTGCCACTATCACAACACAGAGAAAACCCCCAGATCTACCATTATTTACCACAGTTGCCATTGTCTCTACTGGACACGCACACACACTCAATATTTTATTAGTATAAATTACATGGCACAGTTTCTAATTCTGACAGCACAGTGTCCATATCACACTGACATTGCAATCACTCTCTCTTCTCTCTCATCTCTGTACTGGCTGATCCTGGCCGAGAGCCACCGCACGTCACCGCTCGCCACCAACACCTGTATCACCGTCGAGCTCCAACTCTGGCTGATCGTCACTACTCCACAATCACTTGCCACCACCAGTATCACCATCGCCACCGGAGTCCTTCACCTCCACCGCGTTGAGCCGCACCGCCTTAGTCGAGACGGATCTCGCCGCCGATGAGCCACTACGAGCTCCGTGTCCAGATCGGACACGGATAAACCACCCACAACGAGAGCTGAGCCATCGAATCTCGATCACCACATCGACACGACCGAGCCACCGGGAGATCGCTACTCCGCCCCGCCACGCGCCGGAAGCAAGAAGGATCTCATCGAGGACAGTTGATCTCCGCTGCCAGACGCCGCCTCCACTCCGAGACTCCATCGACGTCACCACCGGAGACGCCACTCATCGTCACAAGGTCTCCCGCCACCAGATCTGACTCAGATTGGTAGATCTGAGTCACCCTCGTCAACGGAGCAGACCCCGATTACTGTACCGAGCCGGCCTTAACGACCACACCAAAATCGCCGACAAGCGCTCGAGTTCACCACTGTAAGTTCTCGACCCTACTTTCCTTTCCTTTTCTTTCTTGTGTTCTAGAGTTTCATTTTGTAAGAAGAGATAGGGGTTTTCTTGCTGAGTGAAGGATGAGGAAGATGAAGTGTGTGGAGAGGTCGTTGGCTTTGTAGGAAGAAGTGGGATTAGGGGTTTTGGTTGGTTCCTGTAGGTGGCTGGAAGAATAAGAATAAGAGTGGGAGACTTTGGAAGTAAGTGAGATATTGAAGAAGTGGGGAGAAGAAGACGAAATAGAGAGGGAGCTGTGATGTGTAAGAAATAATTGGGGTTTGCTTGTCTGGTAGAATAATGAAGAATGGGAGTAGTGTTCAACTGTGGAATAAGTGAGGATAGAGAGAGAGAGAGAAAGTTAGAATTATGAATGATGATGATGATGGGATTCTGATCTGATGGTCGGCTGGAAATTAGAATAGGAAGAGTAATTGAGAAGTGGCTCTTCGAAAGGTGTGCCAAGCACTTTGGCTCTTTGAAATCCGAGCAGAGTTAGGCTGGGTGCCTCTTCAGAAAATGAAGAGTTGCTGAGTTGCTGGTGTGTTCCTTTTGTATAAGGTTAAGGTTTAGTTCTTGGGCTATGTTGTATGGATTGAGAAATGAGTTTATATGTTAGGTTGCTCTATTGGGCTGGTAGCAGTATGGGCTGGTTGGAAACCTTATAATTTTGATGTTATTTTTGTTAAAGCCAGGCCTAATTTATAGCGTATATATATATATATATATATATATATATATATATATATATATATATATATATATATATATATATATATATATATATATATACTTATGTGTACAAATTTTATATAAACATTTTTATATATAATAAAATATGTATATTGTTATGAAATTATTTCTTAAACATTTGGACTTTGTAAATGTTGTTTTAGCTAGTTATTGCTTAATAAATGCATTATTACTAGAAAATAGTTATTTTTATACTATCCATATGTATTTGCTATAATTTATATATTGGTAGTAAAATTCTAATATATCAAAAACGTATTTATTTCAAAAATGCTATTTTACTTACAAAATATTTCTAGTATTTAAAAGTGATATTACTATTATTTATTTTGATCAAATCATATTATAAAAATTGCTTTATATTTTCTAAAAACAATTAAAATATGTTTCCATTAATCTTATTGTATGCTTAGCTAGCAAATATTTTCTAAAAGTGTGTATAACTATAATTATTACCTTGCTAATAAAATGTTTCTAAATATTTCTAAAATTATATAGTATATGTTTTCATGAGTATTTATGGTGATTAAAAACTATAATATTTTCTAAATATTGTTAACTTGTCCTTATCTAGAAATAGTTGAATTATCTAAGTTAGTTAGCTAATGTCATTATTCAAACCCTAATAACTTGTACAAAATATTACCAGGTGATTTACAACCATGCAGTACTATTCTCGTGCTTCCAAGGCGAAGCAAGTACACTGACTCGACTTGTACTCTGTATTTCTGTCTTACCTTCATGTGCCATGTTCTCATATCGGATACGAGATACACACGATTATCTTGTACCATTGTTCATTGCTTGTGAGTCATTGTTTACTGCGAGGATTAGGGGAAATATTAGCTTTTGTGTGACCACACCCAACATAGGTATTGTGGATAGCCTAATCGTACACTTCACGTACGATGAAGCTGTACCTTGTAGAATTGATTGACTCATTGATTGATTGTGCCCCCCTAGCCGGTCACACATTAGTTTAATATTTCAAATTATCATACTTGTATATTGATTGTCGTGTTCATTGCCTTGTACATTGATAGCCATGTTCATTGTCTAGCATATTGATTGCCGTCCATTGCCTGCAGTTTTATACTTCATTTCTGGTATCGTAGTTTTATTTCTATTTCTGGTATTCTGGTTTCACCTTATATTCTGTACTACATATTACATTGTATATTGCTCTTATCAGGATTGTACTTTGCTCTTTTCCTGAAAGGATACGTTGTAGGTGAGCTTGAGGCCACATGGAGCATGTGATTGCATTGGATATTGCAGCTTTCATTTTATTTTATTTTTTGCAGATTGTATTTTGAAAATTCATTATTGTATCTTTATTTTATTTGACCGAATTTGTCTTCGGCTGATTTTGTACTAAAAAGACTTGATGGATATTGGTGATCATTTTTGGAAACGTTATAAAAGCTGTGTTTGTTTACATTACATTGTGACATGGAGTTTTCCTTAGTATTGTACATCTTACTTTGTCGTGTCCATTGACGAAGGCTGGGCATGTCCGACTCGTATCCGATTATTCGGGAGCGGGTTGTGACATGTTTTTAGTGGTGGCCCATGCAGGTCTATCCTAATGACACTTAGGAAATAAAGTGTTATTGGGGGACCAGCGAAAGCTAAGGAAAACTCATCACAGCATAGGATTCGTGGGAAATTGTTATGGGTATGGTTTTACTAAAATTGTCTATTATCCTATAGTTAGGCCTATCTAATCAATTTTATGTTTTGCAGGATGGTTTAGACACGCAACACTGAGGTTATCAATTTACTTGCACTTGAAAGTTCTGAGTTTATTTCATATATACATTTTGCTAGTATAACTATTTGATTGATAATATTTGATTTGTCTTTAGATTTTCTCTTAGTTCGTGAAATTTTTCTAAAATTCCTTATTGTTATTTAAGACTTAATTTCCAAGTCGATATTTTATTTGCTATGGAGATTTGTTTGTAATCATTTTGTCGTACTGTTTATTTTCTTATAAAACTCAATATTTTCTAAAAGAGCAGATAAATCACTTTCTATCACGATTTTGATTTATTTGAATAAACTCCTTTGAAACTACTATGGACAAAAGTTGAAAAAATATTTAACGACCTACTATGACGAGGCAGATGCGTACTGCAGTCATTTATCTTAATTATGGAGACCGCGGGTTCACTGCAGCCAGCTGCGCACTGGCGAGGCATAAACTCTAAGTCAAAGTAATTTTAGGTATTTATAGGTTCTCGGATATTATTGAGACTATGTCCTAAAAATTATAAAATTTTTGATCTCTTGAGTTGTTTTGATAATATGGATAAAGTTGATAGAAATATTCGGTAAACTAAAATTATTTAAATCATTGAGCCAAAGGTTCATTGCAGTCAGATGTATACTACACTGGCGGGGCATGAACTCTAGGCAATGTGATTTCAGATATATATGATTTTCAGATACTATTGAGACTACATCCATGTTATATATCATGCTTGATCTTTTATCGCCATTAGAGATTTACTAGAAATTATATTGATTTGTTTTAATTTTTGGCTTTATTTGAATGTCGTAAGCAGCTGATCCAATTTTCAGAAACCATTTTGTTACCCTAGGTTTCCTATAAAAATTTCTTTTGATTTTCCTAAAACTTATTATGGCCATGATAATGAACATACCTATATGATTTTGATTTCTGAAAGGTTTTTGTCCTAAATGATTTTATTGGATTTAGGTCATTTTGGTGTCATTTTTACTATGCGTAAATTTTAACTTTCTCTTGTTTAGAATTTATCATGCTTAGATTTTTTTAACTTGGTCATTTTTAGAAAATCAAAATTTTACTAGTTGTATTAATTCGGATCATATGTTTAAATAATCATTTACAAGTTTTCGTATTTTGATCGTGCTTACCGCGCTATTTGAAATTTCGAGGACGAAATTTTTGTAGGGGGTAGATTTGTAACTCCCTACACCGAATTTTGTGAAACTTAAGAATATTTCTTAAATTGTTATTTGAAATTTTCTATATTGCTTTCCACTTATTATTATTATTACCATTTTTACTAATTTTCTGTTAATAAGAAATCTTGACAAATATTATTGTATTAGTCACTTTCGTAATTGACTTATCATTCTATTACTTTATGTTAAATCAAATTGTTCAAACTTTTGTTTCATTAATCAAGTCTAGTTTAATTATTAATAATTAAAAGAAAAACTATTTGTAATTGATAGTTGGTAATTATTAAATTTTGTAATTAAGGAAACCTGTATTGAAAACTGCTTGAATTATTGAATATTGTTGATTGTTTGAATATTTGAAAACTATTGAATATTTTTGGGGAATTTGAAAAACTGTTGGAGGGAATATTTGAAATTTTGAAAGCTGTTTTGAAAGTGTTTGGAATTTTTGAATTTAAAAATCTGTTACAAGCTATTTCTGAAAACCCTCAGATCTATTGTTATTTACCACTATTTGCCACTATCACAACACAGAAAAAACCCCAGATCTACCATTATTTACCATAGTTGCCATTGTCCCTACTGGATACGCACACATACACTCAATATTTTATTAGTATAAATTACATGGCACAGTTTCCAATTCTGACAGCACAGTGTCCACATCACACTGACATTGCAATCACTCTCTCTCCTCTCTCATCTCTGTACTGGCTGATCCCGACCGATAGCCACCGCGCGTCACTGCTCGCTACCAACACCTGTATCACCGCCGAGCTCCAACTCCGGCCAATCGTCACTACTCCACAATCTCTTGCCACCACTAGTATCACCATCGCTACCGGAGTCCTTCACCTCCACCGTGTTGAGCCGCACCGCCTTAGTCGAGATGGATCTCGCCGCCGATGAGCCACCACGAGCTCCGTGTCCAGATCGGACACGGATAAACCACCCACCACGAGAGCTGAGCCATCGGATCTCGATCACCACATCGACACGACCGAGCCACCAGGAGATCGCTACTCCGCCCCGCCACGCACTGGAAGCAAGAAGGATCTCATCGAGGACAGTTGATCTCCGCTGCCAGACGCCGCCTCCACTCCGAGACTCCATCGACGTCACCACCAGAGATGCGACTCGTCGTCACAAGGTCTCTCGCCACCAGATCTGACTCAGATTTAGAGCTGTCAAAATGGGCTAAGCCCGTTGGGCCGGCCCGCCCCGCCCGCCAAAAAGGTGGGTTGGGCCGAGCATTTAGGAGCCCGCCAAACAGGCGGGCCTAGGTGGGCTGGCCCGCTAGTAGCCCGCCCCGCGGTGGGCTAGCCCGCGGGCCAAGTGGGTTGGCCCGCCATCTATTTTTTTATAAAAATTTTAATTTTTTTATTTAGCACATATATGAGATATGTATTATAAATGATAAAAATTCTCATTTAATGCAAGTTATGACGTATAAAATAATAAATTTGGTCATTTATTTACATAAATGATGGTGTTTTAAAGAAATATCTACTATTATAATGTTTCTTGTATTTTACTTGTAATTTGATGCATATTCGAGTGAGTAGAAAATATTATATATATGATTTTTTTTCCTTTTAAGAAACTAAACAATAATTAAAAAAAATTTTAAAAAAATTAAGCGGGCCGGCCCGCCTAGCCCGTGGCCCGCCGGTGGGTTGGGCTGGGTTGGAATTTTTTCAGCCCGCCAAAATCGTGGGTCGGCCCGCCCCGCCCCGCCAAATGGTGGGTTATGGTGGGTTACGGGCCGGCCCGCCCTGCCGGCCCGTCTTGACAGCTCTACTCAGATTGGTAGATCTGAGTCACCCTCGTCATCGGAGCAGACCCCGATTACTGTGCCGAGCCGGCCTTAACGACCACACCAAAATCGCCGACGAGCGCTCGAGTTCACCACTGTAAGTTCTCGACCCTTCTTTCCTTTTCTTTCTTGTGTTCTAGAGTTTCATTTTGTAAGAAGAGAGAGGGGTTTTCTTGCTGAGTGAAGGATGAGGAAGATGAAGTGTGTGGAGAGGTCGTTGGCTTTGCAGAAAGAAGTAGGATTAGGGGTTTTGGTTGGTTCCTGTAGGTGGCTGGAAGAATAAGAATAAGAGTGGGAGACTTTGGAAGTAAGTGAGATGTTGAAAAAGTGGGGAGAAGAAGACAAAATAGAGAGGGAGCTGTGATGTGTTAGAAATAATTGGGGTTTGCTTGTCTGGTAGAAAAATGAAGAATGGGAGTAGTGTTCAACTGTGGAATAAGTGAGGATAGAGAGAGAGAAAGTTAGAATTATGAATGATGATGATGATGGGATTCTGATCTGATGGTCGGCTGGGAATTAGAATAGGAAGAGTAATTGAGAAGTGGCTCTTCGAAGGGTGTGCCAAGCACTTTGGCTTTTTGAAATCCGAGAAGAGTTAGGCTGGGTGCCTCTTCAAAAAATGAAGAGCTGTTGAGTTGCTGGTGTGTTCCTTTTGTATAAGGTTAAGGTTTAGTTCTTGGGCTGTGTTGTATGGATTGAGAAATGAGTTTATATGTTAGGTTGCTCTGTTGGGCTGGTGGCAGTATGGGCTGGTTGGAAACCTTGTAATTTTGTTGTTATATTTGTTAAAGCCAGGCCTAATTTATAGTGTATATATATATACTTATGTGTACAAATTTTGTATAAACATTTTTATATATAATAAAATATGTATATTGTTATAAAATTATTTCTTAAACATTTGGACTTTGTAAATGTTGTTTTAGCTAGTTATTGCTTAATAAATGCATTATTACTAGAAAATAGTTATTTTTATACTATATATATGTATTTGCTATAATTTATATATTGGTAGTATAATTCTAATATATCAAAAACGTATTTATTTCAAAAATGCTATTTTACTTACAAAATGTTTCTAGTATTTAAAAGTGATATTACTATTATTTATTTTGATCAAATCATATTATAAAAATTGCTTTATATTTTCTAAAAACAATTAAAATATGTTTCCATTAATCTTATTGTATGCTTAGCTAGAAAATATTTCTAAAAGTATGTATAACTATAATTATTACCTTGCTAATAAAATGTTTCCAAATATTTCTAAAATTATATAGTATATGTTTTCATGAGTATTTATGGTGATTAAAAACTATAATATTTTCTAAATATTGTTAACTTGTTCTTATCTAGAAATAGTTGAATTATCTAAGTTAGTTAGCTAATGTCATTATTCAAACCCTAATAACTTGTACAAAATATTACCAGGTGATTTACAACCAAGCAGAACTATTCCCGTGCTTCCAAGGCGAGGCAAGTACACTGACTCGACTTGTACTCTGTATTTCTGTCTTACCTTCATGTGCCATATTCTCATATCGGACACGAGATACACACGATTGTCTTGTACCATTGTTCATTGCTTGTGAGTCATTGTTTATTGCGGAGATTGGGGAAAATATTAGCTTTTGTGTGATCACACCCAACATAGGTATTATGGATAGCCTAATCGTACACTTCACGTACGATGAAGCCGTACCTTATAGAATTGATTGACTCATTGATTGATTGTGCCCCCCTAGCCGGTCATACATTAGTTTAATATTTCAAATTGTCACACTTGTATATTGATTGTCGTGTTCATTGCCTTGTACATTGATAGCCGTGTTCATTGTCTAGCATATTGATTATCGTCCATTGCCTGCAGTTTTACACTTTATTTCTGGTACTGTAGTTTCATTTCTATTTCTGGTATTCTGGTTTCACCTTGTATTCTGTACTATAGATTACATTGTATATTGCTCTTGTCATGGTTGTAGTTTGCTCTTTTCCTGACAGGATACGTTGCAGGTGAGCTTGAGGCCACATGGAGCATGTGATTGCATTGGATATTGCAGCTTTCATTTTATTTTATTTTTTGGAGATTGTATTTTGGATATTCATTATTGTATCTTTATTTTATTTGACCGGATTTGTCTCTGGCTGATTTTGTACTAAAAAGACTTGATGGATATTGGTGATCATTTTTGAAAACGTTATAAAAGCTGTGTTTGTTTACATTACATTGTGACTTGGAGTTTTCCTTAGTATTGTACAGCTTACTTCGTGGTGTCCATCGACGAAGGCTGGCCGTGTCCGACTCGTATCCGATTATTCGGGAGCGGATCGTGACATTTATGAGTTGTGTGAAGGGTTGACATTGCCCTGAGAGGTTAAATGTGAACCTCCTGATGTAGGCTAGTCTTTCTTGAAGGCCGCGGAGTTCGCGGAGGTTCCTCGGTGGGCTCATCTCCAAGATTGCTTTTGTTTTATCGGGGTCTATGTGAATACCCCGGAAAGTAATGACAAAGCCCAAGAACTTCCCGCTGGACACGCCCAGGAAGGACTTGGTGGGATTCATCTTCAGATTGTGCGCTCGCATAAGGTCGAACATTGTCCTCAAATAATGTAAGTGATCATCCTTGGAGCAGCTTTTAACGGCGATGTCATCAACGTAACACTCTACCGTCTTGTGCAAGTGATCTCTGAAGATGACACTCATAGATCATTGATATTTAGCACCAGCGTTCTTCAGGTCGAAGGGCATGACTGTGTAATAATACACGCCGATCAGTGTTCGAAATGACGTATACTTCTCATCATCAGGAGACATTTTGATTTGATTATATCCTGAAAAGTCATCCATAAAGGACATGCGCTCGAAGCCACACGTATTATCGATCATTATGTCGGTAATTGGAAGAGAAAATTCATCCTTAGGACATGCCGCATTCAGATTGAGGAAGTCGATGCAGATTCAGATTTTTTCATTCTTCTTGACGACTGGTACTATATTAGCTATCCAGTCTGGGTGCTGCTCTTCGCAGATAAAATAGCTGGCTATAAGCTTGTTTACTTCTGCTTCGATGGAGTTCATGATGTCTGGACGGAATCGCCGTTGCTGTTGTTTGACTGGTTTTGCGTTCGGATGAATATTGAGCTTATGAAGTAAAATCTCGGGGTTTAGCCCTGGCATGTCTTCATAGCTCCAAGTGAAAACGTTGATATATTCTCTGACGAGTTGCAACAACGACTCCTGCTCGCCTTCCGTCAGGCTTTTACTGACGAAGATTGGCTTTGGAGAGGGTTCACTGCCGAGGTCAACTTGTATGACTTCGTCTTCAGTGGGAGGGTCTCGTTGTTCAAAGCGCTTCTCCCATTGTGCATCCAGTTGTTGGGCCCATGCCTCCAATTCAAGAGGTTCAAGTAGATCTTCGTCTTCCTCTTCAATGTCAGCGGATGCCATGTTGACAGAGAATGTCTGCCTGAATATATTCCCAATGCTACCATCAGAATCGTATATAGGCAATTCGGATGAATGAGAATGCCACTCGCATTCCTCATCGGAACTCTCGAGCGTTATTGCTGGTGTAACATAACCGAGACCGTATCTGGACTTCCTATAATAATCTTGGGGTTTCCCGGCCGGGGCTGACAGCTGCAGAGGCGATCGCCGGTCGTTGCCGTAATTCAGACCTGGGATATTCTCCATGTCGTACCCCTGCTTTTGCATGAAGTACTTGGCTTGGGGACTATACAGGTAGAGCGGTAATCTTCCAGTATCGGGTTCGAGATCAAACTTTCCTCGCATGAAAGGTTGAGGACCTTCTTTTCAGCCGAAGATGATCGTGTGATCCCCTTTTCTTCTGCCTGGGACTACGAAGTAGGCACCTCTAATGGGAGTAAGTCGGTTTGCGGTATGGACGTTGTCACCTGTGTGTGCAGGTTAATGTCCAGACCGTGCTTCATAGCATACATCAGATTAAGTTCAGGGTAGTTCAAAGGTAGCCTCTTATTGATGAAATAAAGAATTTTGTCTACAGGGATTACATCATCAGGAGAGAGACTATCCACCTGTGCAACCAGATACTTTTCGAGTTCTGCCTCCTCTTCAGCTACCCCCTACGTGACCGGAGGTTGGGACGCTATCTTGGGCAGCTTGACCACCAAGGGTTCTTCTTGTGGCATTGTCTTGCCTCAGGGCCTCGGATCAATACTTGGTTGCCGGCTCGTCTTGGGAAGACGGATAACCATCGGCTCGATAGAGGACTTTGCATCTTCCGATTGCCTTTGACTGGGTTTTGGCAATCAGATCACCATCGGCTCCACAGAGGGCATCGCATCTTTCGATCGCCTTTGATTGAATTTTGGCAATCGGATCACCATCGGCCCTACGACGAGTTTTGGCTCCTGGCTGGACCTCGGGAGTCGGATAACCATCGGTTCCAACTGCGCAACTGGGGCGGGGGAACCGGGTACCTCTTTATGCAAAGTTGCGACAAGGGGTGCGGCTTTGTCCGGTTTATGGGCCTGGAGATAGATTTTCAAAGGTTCCTCTGGCCCTGTTATGGCCTCCAGTTCATCAGTTATATGCTTCTTGGATTTTTCATATAGACAAGCCTCCGAAGAATAGTAAGACTCAACCAATTTGAAGGGATTGATATCGGCAAATTTTGTCTTCACGAAGCCATGCTTACTGACATACTTGAAGCACTGGTGGAGTGTGGACGGCACGATCATATAATCATGTATCCACGATCGCCCCAAGAGGATATTGTAGGACGTATCTGCGTCTATGACGTAGCAGGTAACCTCCGTCCTCAGGTCGCCGATCTGACATTTCAAGCGGATCTTTCCTAAGGGATAGCTCATTCCCGAGTTGAAACCGCTAATGGCAGTGTTGGTCGCCGCTAGCCGGTACATAGGAATGCCCAGGAGTTGAAGCAAGCTTTTCGGGATTATACTTATTGACGAGCCAGGATCGTTGTGCATCCGATCCACCTTGATGTGGCCTATGTATCCAGTGTAATACAAGGGGCGATCATGCAAGTTGGTCTTGATTAACATGTCCTGTGGGATGAACACGATGTTGGGCATTGCGTCTACACAATTGCTGCCCTGGAGATCTATTGACGCGTCCTCCCCTGTAGGCTTGATCTGAGCTAAGTAGGCGTCAGCATTCTGGAGTGCTTCGCTCAATGCGACGCGAACATCCTTGGAGAGCCTTAGGAGCTTGTATAATGACAACTTTGCTGGCGTATTAGCCAATTGTGCATGTATGTCAAAATTGTAAGGTCTCTCCAGCCCCTGAGGTGCATCCTTACGGAGTGGCCTGTCGAAGCGGGTTTCCTTCGGCTTGGGCCTGTCCGCCGGTGGAGGCAGAGATGGCCCCGGAACATCAGTAGCAGGCAGGGTTGCCGGCTGAGGGTCTTCGACTGAATTACCCAGAGTGGGATGGAATTGTGCACCAGACCGGGTAACAACGACCGTCGCCTCCTCAGCTTCGACTGAAATTGTATGGCAGGATCTGGACTTCCTATCCTTCTTTTTGTTGGTTGAAGATGAGACCGCCTGTGTAACTTCGGACACTAGATCTGGGTGCACCCACATGACCTCTCCTCGTGACGTGGTGAGAGGCACCAAGCCAGTCGTCTGGTCCCGGACAGTTGGAAGATTAGTAACCTCCATCGTTGCCCGGGGGACATGTATTACCCCGTTTTAAGTTTTAGTTGGGGAGAAGTCGCTGAACTGGAATGATACCATGTTCGCAAGCCAGTCGTCGGGTCCCAAGCTTGTTTGTTTAGGCGTCCTTGCTGGTTGAGTCGGCAAGGCAGCTTTGATTTTGTCTACCGACTTGACCAAGGATAGGAGCATGGCTTCAAGTACTTCTAGACGTTGTCGATCAGTAGGTCCTTCATGACCATCGTCGGCCATAAAGACTATCAGCACATGGAGAGACGTAGAAGGGACCGTAGAAGAGGTGCTCTCCGTGTCGTACCCTCGTACAGAGAAGTCATCGGGAAATATTGGAATGTCCTCCTCCTCGGATTCGGAAGGGGTGCAACCCACTATGCAGAAAGATACATCGTCTTGGCGAAGGCGGTCATCCTCGGGGACGTCCAAGTCTGTTGCATAATTCCAGTGTATCGCTACCCCCTGAGTATCCTCTTGGAACACCGGATTATCGCATATATTGATGGGACTGCTACCCCCAGCTTCATCTACCCCCAGGGAGGTCGAGGATGCACCCCTGGATGTTGGAAGCTTCTTTCTGGAACGGGTGCCCAGGTAGACACCCCCTGTGGTTGTCGGTGGTAATCCTCCAGATGAGAGTCTCCTTGCAGTGCTGGCTGAGATTGCCGGGATGGAGGAACCTGTCTACTTTCCACCCCTGTTGGCAGGAACCTTCCGAGTTGAATTACAGGAGGCAAAAAGGAAATTTCTCGTCTCCCGAAATTTGTACCTGTTTCTCGAGTTGTCGTCGGACAGGTGCTGACTGGTGCAGTCGTTGGAAAACGGATTGCCGATCTTCAGGTGTTGCCGACTTATCGCAGCAGCAGTTGATGACAACTTGGGTACAATGATGTCCTGAGGAGGGCTCACCGCATGCCATGGTTGCCTCTTTCTTCTTACGTTTGTGAGTAATCACCTCTCGCGAGTCAATAGCGACTTGATCTACCTTTGCATCCAATTTGTGGACTCGGCTATCCCGAGCACACGGGTGCGTAGGTATCATGTTTGCTCCTAGACCCGAGGCTAGTAAAAGCACTTGCTCTCGCTCATATTTGGGAGACTTTTGGGATCCACCCTGTCTGTTTGCCACTGAGGGCTGGACGCGGGTGGTTCTGTACAACTTTCCATCAGGAGCCCGCATAACAGTTAACGGTGCCCGTTGACGGTCAGCAGCTTGGACAGTTGACTGGGCTTGTTGGGCCCACACTGCCCTAGACTTCTTCGACTTAGCGCCCGAAGGCACGTAGTAAGAAGAGTCCAGATTGGAACATTCCCCATTCTCAATAGGCCGTATGGAATCGGGTCCGCATGAGAGACGGTCGAAAACAGAACTTCTGACAGGGCCGTATTGGACAGCCTATCTGCGGCCGGAATTGGCTGCCGTATGGGCCATCTGCCTGTGGCCAGAGTTGGCTGCCGCATAGGCAGACTGCTATTTTTCTTATGCGGCCTCTTCTTCATCCGCATGAGTTTCCCTTGTGCCCCTAAAAGCTCAGTATCGTAGTGTTTTCCTCTGCTGGATTTGGGGAGAGTGAGGTTCTTTGCGGTCTGAAACAAGGCCGCAAGAGAGCTTTGATCGTCGTCTTGGGCCGCAGAAGGAGCTTCTTTGAGAACCTGGCGTTGCGCAGCAGTTTTGCGCTTCGACGTCCTGCGGGTTCTCTTTGGGTTGGCTCGCTTCTGTGATGGGCTGGCGCTCCCTTCAGAGAGCATTTCTTCGAATACTTGTTGGTCAAAACAAACCACAAGTATTTGCTGCATAGAGCCGAGCTTGGACGCGTCGGATTACGTCACCAACTTCTCATTGGAGGAGAAGGTAGTCCACAGCAGAGTCGCCATCGTGTTTGCCATTAAATATCAAAGACAAGTATTACAGAGATACTGAATTTGATTGCAAACTCGCTTGTATAAAAGAAAGCCTAGAAAGAAATCCTAGGAAACGATCTAAGTACAATTGTTTAGTTTTTGATTCTGGGGGGTGACGATGGAGGCTCGGAAAAGTGTAGCAACTATGCTTTACTCCTTGGACTATCAGACACAGTCTTTGCTCTTGAAGAAATTTGCCAGCCTTTGATTGCCAACCTTTTGCATGGGTGTGATACCCTGCTATTTATAGTGATTCCTGCATAAAGCAGATTTTGGGCCGCATAGAGGGCCACGTGGCCACGCGTCTGTAACAGCACACAAAAGACTCGATCTTGGGCTGCCAGCTGGTAGGGTTGTTGAGATTTCTCTGTAGCAAATCTTGGTGGTTGAGACTTGGTCAAACCACGTGTCCCCTCCACAAAGTAGAGTCTGAATCGTTTTGGCCGCACAGTGGCCTTAGGAGCATTTCTCCTGCGGCTCGGCTCCGCTTGTCCGCATGGGATCTTCGAGAACCTTGCTTCTGCGGCTTGGTTTTACTTGGCCGCATAGGATCTTCGAGAGCCTTCCCTCTGCGGCTCGAATCCACTTAGCCGCAGGGGTTTTTTGAGAGCCTTCCCTCTGCGGCTCGAATCCACTTAGCCGCAGAGGGTCTTCGAGAGCTTTCCCTCTGCGGCTCGAGTTTTCTTAGCCGCATGGGATCTCCAGGAGCACTCCTTCTGCGGCTCGGTTTTACTTGGCCGCAGGGGATCTTCGAGAGTCTTCCCTCTACGGCTTGATTTCTCCTGGCCGCATGGAGTGGTGATCCACATAAACTCCATCTTTTCCATGCTTCTACAGAAAACACGTGCTGTGTAGGTAAAACTGAAGAAAAGGTTGGGATATTTGGTTGATTGGAGTGCCAAATTTTTACAACCTCAGTGATGAGTACAATTAGGACTTGGGAGTCTTATTTTCCAGTGGGAAACATGTGCGCTGAAGGAATGCTGAAGAAAAGTTGGCGTCTTTGGATTAATCGAAGCATATTATTTGCAACTCAGCTCTATGCAGTTAAAATGATTTTTTTCAGGATAACGGTCCAGTAGAATTATTGATATATCACTGATATATCGGATTTATAACGGTAAATATCGGTTTGCATTTTAACACAGTTTTTATATATGAAGAACACTTGGTAGTTATCTATTATAAAATATGTAAGAAGAGTTTCTTAAAACATTAAAACTAAAAGGTTCATACCCAAACCAACATTACAATATAACAAATACTACTTCACAACGGTTCAACTAATATGAAAAAAAATCCCAATTCAACTTTCAAGTTTCAACATCTAATAATCTGCATTAACCTCAACTCCAAATTCATTTTCTTTTTCTTCGTTTTCACCATCACCATCTTCTTCACCTTCTTCCCTAGTTTGTTCATCTTCATTTTTTTCGTCCTCCATATATTCATTAAAACAAGTGAGGAGAGTGAATCTATAACATCTCGTGACCTTGTACTTCTCTCTTCCCGACTTTTGGTTTTAACAAAACCTAATCGTTATATATCGATTTTTTTTAAAACCGATATATACTGATATATCGGTCATATCGGCCGATAATATCGGTACTGATATTTTACCGATTTTTTTCCCAAAAAAATCGGTGCCGGACCGATACCGTTGTATATCGGTTATATAACCGATATATAACGGTCGGTTATATAACCGATATATAACGGTTTTTAACTACTTAGACTCTGAGCAATCCATTGAGAAGTCTTATTATCTTCTTCATTGGTCTAGAGTCTTTTCTGCAGAAGAGCTTGGATTTAGGTTGCAAAGGGACAGAAGGAAATCCTTAGGGAACCATCCACGTGTATATTTAGTCGGCAAAGGGATTTACTTCTATCCCTTCAGCCTATGGGACCAAATTAATAGTGTTATTAGAATACGATGATTTTAGTGTGCGCTTCGTGGTAACATGAGCTTATGTTATGTGACCAAATAAGATAGATTTTGCCACTTAGTTTAAATCAGGTTTGGTGGTTGCAAAATCTGGGCTACTTCGACAGGTTAGTGTTCTAAAAACTGGCTTATGCGGTATCTAGGCGTCCGGTGTCCGCGTAAGCGCCCGTCTAGTACCTTTCGACACCCGACTATACATATTTTTGGGTTTTTTGGACAATTGCCGCAATTTTTAGCCTGGTTTTTTTTTTAATTGCCTAGAACTAGGTGGCCGCCTAGACCGACTAGGCGTCCGGTGTTCGCTCGACTAGCGCCTAGTGATTTTATAACCTTGGGCTAGTTGCTCAAAAGACGCATACGATAAGGTAAAATGAAGAGAAGCTGATTTTTTTTTTGATTAATTGGAGTCTAGGTTGCATGTACCTCAATGATAAATGCAATTTATTTTTCAGTCATGTTTTCTGCTTCCGTAGTATTTTGGAATTGGAAGTTTTAGTGGGTTGCTCATTGGTAGCACGGGCTTAAACTACATGGCGAATAAGATGTTTTCATCATTTATCAATTAATATTCTAGGTTATGTAGGAAGTCCCCTTCCTACTTTATCAGTTAACATCATCTTGACAAAGCGGTTTTAAAGTTTGGTTAGTGGTTTACTTATTCCTTGTAAATAAAATTCATCCACTATTCTTCCTCTACAACCTAGCATCAAATTCCAATTAGAAGAATACGTTGGAAATCTACTAGGAGATAATATTTATACTATCTTTTAATTTTTAAATTTAATATCTTAAGTCTTAACTCAAAGTTAACTTAATCTTCATTAGTCATATGTAGATTTCGTTAAATATGATTTAAGCATCTATCTTATTTGTACTAGGAAGAGAGAAGTGAAGAGGGAAGTACATCGTTATTTTTTTTTTCTATATTGGTACTTGTTAGTAGTTTGCTAGACTATGTGATGCAGAACATGACCGCAAGTTGGCCTAGATGGAACCAATTCACAGAATAGCAATCAAACTATGCGGGAGCTTAATTGTGAATAGAGAATAATATAAATCTTCTAGCAACATGAACTTAAATAAGTATTCGATTCTACTGGTGGAATTGAAGGTAGGGTCAAAATTTACCAAATGTATAGGGTTTGCGACACGCAATGAAACAAGTGACCGGTTCGCAATATCGATATCAGAATCGGTATTGGACTATTTCTATGAGTATCAGTATCGACGGTTTCGGATCGGAGTATCGGATTTTTTTGGTGTCGGAAAGCAAATAATTATTAATAAATTATTTACTTTTTAGAAAATATATTTTATACATTTAGGCATAATTTTAAGTATTTCCAGTGTTATTTCCAGTGTTATTTCTTAGTAGTTTTGAAATTGAATGAAATAGTAGTTATCGTTGTCAATTGGTTTACATGCGATAGATTTTTTTTCTTTTGCATGCTTTTACAACTTTACTATACGTTTACACCTTTGTTGATTGATCTTTTTCGTTCAATTCTATTTGCCGAATTACCGGAAAAGAGATCCCTCATGTCGGTATCGTCAGTATCGGGTATCGGTCGGTATCGGATAGGGACATGCTAACTGATTGCAAACAATGATTATCAGAATATGAAACTGGATATGGGACTGCTCTAGCTAGACAATCAGTTGGTAAGTAGGTAGACCAGTTGTATTGCTGGTCAGATTGCCGACTGGGCTTATAGAACAGAACTCATTGTGCACAAGTTCCTGCTGTTTATGGCGTTCGACTCTGTGTTTGTCAGCAGCGATGGGAGCGGAACATGTCCTTGCATCGATGACTGCTCGAGGGTGGAAAAGGAGAGGAAGGGTGAGAAACGAGTTTTTTTTTAGAACGGAACATCCTTTTTTGATCTTTTTAGAAGTTCTTGGGTGCAAGAGGGTTAATGTAGTCCTTTTTGTGAAGTTTTTGTCCAAGAATTAGGCAAAAAGGACAAGTAGGGTTGTTATATGCATGATTTCTTACAACAAGGTGAATTATTAGGGTTTTCCTATATTTTCTTCAAAAATTAGGCGAAAAGGACAATTAGGGTGGTTATCTGCATGATTTCTTACAACAAGGTGAATTGTTTGGGGTTTCCTATATTTTCTAACTTCACTATCTACGATATACTGGTTTGGTTTCTTTATCCCATTTTTTCTTTCAGAACAAGTCCATACATCAATCACTAATGTTATGTTTCTTCTATGTACTTAGGGTTCTTAACTTATTTGTTCCAAACAGCTGAACATGACCCATGTCTACATGTAGATAGAAAGCTAACTTCGGCAATACCATTCAGCTATGCAGTTGTCTAGTATAGACAATTGACTGGGATATCTACTGAAGAAGATTTGGAAATCTTGGTTGTCAGAACAGCAATAACATTCTACTGTACAACTTTGAAAACCGTCTTTGTTTGCTTAAAAATTTCATATACCATGCATATTGAACAGGGATCTTGGAAAGTATGATTAACGTTTCACCGAGTTACTCCAACCACAATCAGATTTCTTATGCTTTTTTGGCATGGTAGTCAAAGGCCCGCCTTGCAGCAAGGCACAACATCTGCGCCTCACACCTCACTAGGCGAGACGTCTTTCTCCGGACGCACCTAAGGCGCGCCTTAGGTTCGCCTTTCAGCAAGGCGCAACAAAGAAAAGGCGCGTCTTATGTGCTTTTTGTTTTTTACAAAAAAATTTAAGGCAGAGACTCAGAGAGAGAGAGAGAGAGCCCTTACCTCATACAAATGGGAGGGAGGTACTCCTTTTCACGGTTGCCAAAGTTGTCTACAGCTGAACTTGAAAAAACTAAAATATACTAAAAACATGGTAGGAATAATACAATTCTTGTTAGTTTTGTTGAGTGTTATTGTTGCTATGTTAGTTCACTTGGTTATGTTTTAACATATTTTTATTGGTTTAATATGTTATTTGGTTTTATTTCTTACATTACTAATTAATTTATTTATTTATGTATATCTTTATTATTTTTTATTTTGCTCCTCGCTTCGCTCGGACGCGTGCCTTAAGTGCGCCTTGCGCCTTTGACTTAGCTTGTTTTTTGGTTTAGCTTCTCTTTCTTTTGGTTTCTCTTGGGTCTTTCTTGTACTTGTGTATCTTGGGAAGTTGTACCCAAGGTTGTAAAAGTTACTAGGCACTAGTCGGATGGGCACCGGGTGCCAAGCGCCTAGCCCGTCTAGTCCAAGGCGGTGCCCCAAAAAAACCCAAAATCATACTGAAAATTACAGCAATTGTCCATAAAACCCAAAAGCATGCATAGTCGGACGTCGGGGGCACTAGGCCGGACATCGGGTGGGTATCGGCAGTCTAGCGCCTAGACAGTCGTCTAGGCCGATTTTTATAACAGTGATTGTAGCAGATCTTGTAATAACCGAATAACTTTGATTTCGTGAATTTCTCATCTCCACTTACAAGTAGGAGGATTCATCAAATGAAATATGACTCTCCCTTGAGTGATTGTTTGTGCGATTTTGTTTCTCTACTAAAGTAGTTCTTTCATCTTTCTTATTGTTGTCAGTGATCTTTGTATATTGGTTCCCAAGAGTCCTTGTATGATAATCCTCTAGAGTATAAGATGTACACATGGACATGCACACATTTTCATAGGTGCAGTTACCTTCTTTCGTGCTTTACTATATGTACTTAGCTTGCTCCATGTAGCTCAGGTAGTGTCTTGTGTGGCATCCTCAAGCATGCATCTCTCTCTCTTTCACTCTCTCAATAACGTATGTATACCTATGCATGTATGTATAGGGAAACAATTAGTTAATATCATGGAAAGGAGGGCGATTATTATGTAGGATCTAGACTATTCATGATGATGTAATTGCCTTACTATTTTCAAATGAAAGAACTTCAGTGTTGAAGAATTTAACTTGTGTATCATGAAATTGAGATGTGTGGGAATGTCCTTTCTGTTTTATGGCTTTATGTGCTGTAGGGATTTATGCAATTTCCTGTAGCAAATTGTATCATATTTGTCGAGACTTTAGTCCAGGGGAAACTTACTTGTAGAGTGCTTCTTAGTTCCATGAGCTTAAAATGCACGACCGAAGGATAATTTACCTATCACAATAACTGTGATATGACTTTCTTTAGGTTTTATGTCAAGGCTTTCTCTTGCTCATAGGTTGCTTGGCTAGGAATTTGGCATCAACATAAAATGTTGACTTCATGTTAATAGCTCGTTATAGATGATTCTGTCAATTCTTATGTGAAGCTTTCTTGTGTTCCATAGCCGACTCCATTATGATGGGAGAAGGCTTCGACAATTATGATTACGATGAAATGATTACTATGATATACAATTGCAAAATGAACAGGTTTCCCTTAATACTATGGAAAGACCTCTTTATGGATTAGCTATAAGTGTTAGAAACAAAATTTAAATTTGTATCTATTTGATTATTGTCAATGGTGCGAATCATCTTTTAGATCAGCCCATAATGCACTTTGGTATCTATGCAACAAAGTTAATTATGACTAGGAAGCAGAAACACTCCAAAATTGTGGGCCATCTCGGGTCATACACGTATTGGCCTATTGGACACAAGATATGGCCAAGACATTCCAAAATACAACAGGACACCAAAATTGGTGCCATGTCCATGCCCTTTACCATGTCATGTCATATCCGTGTCCGTGCATCATAATTTGTGAGTCATGACCTGGGAACAAAGAAGTATTCTACATATATATGAATACATGCACGTCTATACATACAGTTATCCGTACCCAATATAGATATTCTGGAGGTCTTTCCTTTATTTCTATGTAGTTTTGACAGGACTGCAATCAACATTCTATGAATAATGAAAGTATGTTTGTGGGAGTTGTTTGAATTAAACGTTGATACCGATTTAATTTTAGAGAGAGGGCATGCTTGGTGCGACGGTAAGGCTTATTGCTTGCCTCCTGGAGGATGCATGTTCGAGTCACGGAAACAATCTCTCCTCTCCATATGTTGGGGGTTGCGTTCATCTTGACCCTCCCCAAAGCCTGCATAAGTGGAGCCTCACGGCACTTGGACGCCCTTTACTGATGTTATTTTGGAGTCATACCTTTTGAACTTTATACTTGATTAGACAAATTGCTCTCTATGATTTGTCTTTCTTAACCTGATTGTTCATCTTTTACGAGGTAGATTTCTAGTTTACTTAAGAAATAATTTGAACATCGACTCATATTTGACATTTGCTGATTTAGAGAAAGTATTTATATTCCTCTGCTATCTTGTTTCTTTCTTACAAAATTTGCCGTTTCAGACAAATTATTTACGTTTGAGTCATATTTGACAGTTTACCGGTTTCTTGTTTTCTTTCTTAAAAATTGCTATTTCTACCTTGTCTACTGATCTTATCCATCATCAGTGAATTGGCTAATTCAGACAAATTATTTATTTCCTTGCTATCTTACAGTTCCAAAATCTTTTTATTTGGTTGTAAAATGATCATTCTTTCTGCAGTAGATTTGAGGTATGATTTTATCATGTGAACTGAGAAGTCTGTCTGTTATAACAGACAAGACAGCCAGATGGAACTATATCTGATGCTGTTGCTGGTGATGAAAATGAGATATTTTTGGGTTTAGATGACGTGCCTGGTAGGTGATAAGAGCTTGTCATGTTTTTTTTTTCTTTTTAGATTTTTTTTCTTCTTTTCTAAACTAGGCGATATAGATATTGACCAACTACTACATTTGCAGATGTTGCAGATATAACCTGTGCTGTGCTATGCTGTGCTATGAGCAATAGCTCGATTTTCCGCTTCTGAACTTGAGCATGAGACCACATTCTACTTCTTGTTCTTCCACGACACTTAAGTTCCCGCCAATTAATATCGAGTAGCCAGATGTGGACCGTCTATCTGTAAGACTCACACCCTAGTCAATATCAGTAAAGCACTCAAGACGTGTATGACCTTGATTTTCTATCCAAATATTTTTTTCCTAATTCTGAGTTAGATAGCGCAAGATCCTGATGTCTGCCAATGCGGAACTCGTGGAGAAGCCATAAATCTACTCACAATGCTTATAACAAAGGAAATGTCCGGGCGAGCAACCTTACCCCTAGATCCATGGGTGAGGTGCTCTCTTAGTTTGCATTATTCCTGCTTCAGGTAGGATATCAAGCACATACTTTCTCTGAGACATTACAATGTCTTACTCACCCCGTGTGGCTTCAATGTCCAAGAAGTACTTCAATGTTCCCATATATTTGGTTTGAAATGGTTCACCCATAAACTTTTTTAGCAACGCAATCCCTTGAAGGTCATCTCCCGTAATCACGATGTCATCAACATAGACACCAAGTAGTATCCATCCGACTGATGTCTATCGGTAAAATACCGAATGATCATTCTTTGATTGATATATGCCAAACTGGATAACGATATGTGTAATTCGACCAAACCGTGTATGAGATTGTTTGAGACCGTATATGATCTTTCGCAGATGACACACTTTACCATCCCTTGCAATGAACCAAGGTTGTGAATAGCGCTAGGCGCTAGTCGGACGGGCCTCCCGCCTAGCGTCTAGCCCGCCTAGGCGGCCGTTTAGATCTAGACAGTTCATAAAAATAAAAAATCTAAAAAAATCTACTACAAATTGCAGAAAAATTAATAAAACCCCAAAACATGCATAGTCCGGCGTCGGGAGAACTAGGCAGGTGCCTAAGCGGGCATCGGGCGGTGTCACGTCCCGCTCCCGTAGAAGCGATCGTCCTCGCTAAGGCGTGATGCCGCACGAGCCTAGATTGCGCTCGTGCAAGGCAGTTTCATAACGGCCGATTACATCGACGACGACGGGATCGTCGCACTGAAGTCCCAAGCAGAAACATTGAACATGCAGCGGAATTTAAAATCAAAACGTAAGTTATTCAAAAGAACTCTTTATTGATATTGAACAATCAGATTACAAAAGGCGCAAGCCAAGATTACAAGTCTCTCAAGCTCACCCTTCTCACATTTTACAAGTTCACTCAGCTCTCTCTCATCTCTCAATACATGTCTCGAGCCAGCGGATGCTTCGGAAGGCGACGTCCATACATTATGTCCCGTATAAGTCTTGATTCCATGCGGCCGCACGCTTCGAATCGCCAAGGAACTCCGTGCCTCGATGCATCCAAGCGAGCTCCGCGCCACGAGCTTCTACCTGTGCCTGCACATGAAAACTATGTGGGTGTCAGTACTCAACTGTACTGGTGGAATGAGCTCCTCGCCCACCCATACAAAACCAACACGTTTGATTTACTTTGTGCAACATAGTCCATTCTTATCAATTGCCTTTCTAGTCTTATCTTAGGATCAGTTTTATGACAGACGCCTTGGCATACTTTTGTTTGAGGACCATCTCGTGCTTGTGCAACAATGTCCACTCCATAACGATGACCTATTAAGTCGTGCTTGCCTTACGGCCATAATCAGAGACGCAACTATACGATAGACTCTATTTCCGTGTGATCGTGCTATCGCACCGATAACTTCCTTATCCTTGCCTCAAGACCTTCTCGTGCTTACAATGTCAACACACCGACTCATACTTGTCTTTCGTGTCCTACTCTGTGACGTAACGACTCGGTCGTCCTATGAACTCGATTCGTGCTTCAATATCTCTGAGGCAGTGCCTCCTCGCTTAGTCTTGCCTATACTTTAGTTGTGACGACGCGGCCGTGCCTCACATCTCGAGGTCGTGCCCAGTAAACACCGAGGTCGTGCCTCGCACCCACTTAACCTGATTTTAACACAACTTGCCCTACGGCCCTTTCTCGACTTAACTCGCAACGTCTAACCCAACTTGTGGAATCGGTATTGAGAACTCAAGCACGATGCCTATAACTCGTGCCGAACTACGTATCTTTACGCATAGCCAAATCTTAGACTTTATAATACCTTATGTGCTTACCGTGCACTCATTTCACAACACATCACATACCGTGCTTACACTTCCTTTGTTACGACCGACGCCGTGCATGCGGATTCGCCGCTTAGCACACCAATTATCTATATGAAAGTCCACTGGCACGACAAGCCATCGTGGACATAGCTCGGGTAGGCGGCGGGTCCTTCGATGCAAGGTAGCTAGCCCCATGGAAAGCCCCCGACTACCCACGTAATACTTGCGCTGCTATAACGTCTACCTCCTAGGACGACTGGACCCGGTGCCCCGACGTATAACCAGTCTAGACAGAAATTCTTGTCGACAAGTTGTCCAATGATCACGCACCTACGAGACATCTAGACTCACGTAAATGCATGGCCTAATTTGTTGGTACGACTGGAACTATACTTAGCAACTCGTGTCCTGAACCATACTTTGCATGACGTGCATCGAGACTGTGAGACTCCCAACCGAGGGACCACCTCATACTTCTTAACGTGCATAGGAACGCGAGACTCCCAACCAAGGGACCGCCTCGAACTTCTTAACGTGCATAGGAACGCGAGACTCCCAACTGAGGGACCGCCTCGAACTTCTTAACGTGTATAGGAACGTCTCCTACTCCAATGTATTCTGTGCGACACTATCGTCCAAATCACACTCTATGTGACGAGCCTTAAGACCGTGGGAACGAATGGCTATATGCAGCCGTAGAACCGTGGGACCGTGCATACGCTCAACTTGAACAACCAAATTCTTTGGGTACCTAAACTCATGCCATAAGCCGTGCGATACAACTTAGCTCGTGGGACGATCAAGGCTACGCCAAGCCTTGCATTGTATGGAAACGTGCATGCTTTATCGAGCATCTACGCGGACGACGCCTATGACTTAGGCTAACTCATAGTTTGTGACGAATACCAACTTTTCCTTCTCCCAAGCCACGGGACGAAGGACCGAGTGTCATTTTTTAAGCACGCTGAGCCAACTTCTAAGCAGACCGTGGGTCCTTTTTCCATGTTCTAACACATTTCGATCCGTCGAAATTATTTCCTTAGCTATGTGGATTCGTCTCTTTTATTAGCAAGCCTATTGTGCAAGTTGAAAACGTGCGATTTATTAGGTGAAGGCTAAGATGAGGCAAGTTTACCGAAACTATCCCACCTGAGCGAGCGGTCGCCTTGACCGAGCAATGTCTTCGAGTCGCCGTTATAAGGCTAAGTCTGAACGCCGTCGGCGTTTCGATTCCTCCGATTGACTGAGCGGGACGGGGTACTACATCATACACCACTCAGAAAAGTTTCGTCCTCGAAACTTACTGAGTACACTTATCGGCTTATAACTTGATTCAACATCATAAGTTTCTCGCACACACTCCTCCTATGCGTTCCCTCAATCCGAGCCACTCTCGTGCTTATCGCTAACTTAGTCATTAGGCACACCAACCGATCAACCAACATTCTAACTCGTCTCAATTCAATGATCGCATTACCATCAATATTCCTTCGAAACTCACGATCTCAAAATCCTCGACACTTTTCCGTTCCTCAAGTCTCACTTGATTCAACGTATCACTTAGTTGGATCGTGCACATATTCCAGGCGTCTCCAAAATACATGCATTTCAGCCAAGCCTCGTGATAGAGAATCTGCCATCACCACTCGAGTCGGATCGTGCACATATTCGGGCGTCCCTGATATACGTGCATGTCAACCGAGCTCGCGAGTGGTGCCTCCACAATCCTACCACTTCGCACTTGGACGTCTGCCTAACCGCTAGGCTATGTCTTTCCGTCAGTATTGGAATCATAGTTCCCAAACAACAATATCAACGCTGACCCCATCCTAAGGTCAAACCAAGTTGATAGTACGGGGTTTTCTACCCAAGCTCGCATCACTCCGATTTCTAAACATTGAGCATCGATTCCTTACACACATCCCAACGTTCGTCGCATAGGGTCCGAGTCGTTCAGTAAATCCATCCTACGATAACTCACGTTTCAACCAATTCTACGTCATATCAATATCGTTCGTTCATCAAGCCGTTTCGCATAGTCTATCTCATTGAACACGTTCAACATAATCCTCCTATCAATCTTTCTAAGTCAAGTACGCTACGACACGATTCGTCACTAGACCAAAATTCACATTTCATACTTCCTAAGTCATTTATCCTAATTCACGCAATCGATCACAAGGTCGTCCGACTTAACAATATGTTGTACCCCGATCTCACGTGAGTCCGATCATCCACAGTGGTTCATGAATCACCATGCAACGCTCCCACGGAATAATCATTCTCATCGGGACGTAACTCTTATTTTGTGTCTAGACTAATTCATTCTCGATACGTGGATTGGACCTACTCAATCCTCAAGTTTTACTCAATCGTCAATCACAAGTCCTATAAATCCTCAAATTTGCCTTCGCATCAAACCAACAAGTCGAGACAATCAAAGTTGCCGCATCCTGATTTTCCGAGTTCGATCATTCCCGTGACATGAATCACCATGTCAGCGCTCACGCGGAACGATCACCCCAAATCCGACGCAATGCATGTGCGAGGCTAGAGTTGCACTCGCGTAAGACAAGATCATCGATGCTGTGGTTATCCGCATAACCATCAAGACACGATCACTTTCATCCAACATTCATCTCAATCAAAATCCTAAGTATTGCATCCACCAGAACGATAACACTTGTACGATCGTCATTCACCATGTCAGAGTACCCCCGAGTTATCGCATATCGATCTTTGATACGCCTCAATACCATCGATGATATGCGTAACATGACGATCTTCCTTTGCAACGAATTTTGAGTCGTGCGAATGATGCTATCGTCCTACTGGATACTCTCCTCGATATTCAATTTCAAGTTCAATCATTATCCCTTGAATCGTTCACAACATCAATTCGTTCAAATCCGAAATCACGTATTATTCGTCCGTCTACCTTAAATCATCGACCAACGTACTTCCTCAATTCGCATCATTCCTTGCTAACTCAATCATCGAACGACATCCATTCTAATCCTCAGTTATTTTCAAACATTCGAATCAAACTTTTTCATGCACGCTATCTTTCCGTCGTGCTAACTTTTCTTATACGATCCGTATCAATTTCTTCAATCAAGTCATCCATTTATTTTATCGTTTAGAATCTACATTCAACCATTTCGTAACTCACATTACTGTTCACAAATCGTCCGAACGATATCTCGTTTGCGACTCTCGAATCATGATCAACTAAGCGCTACCCGTTCTAAGGCTTTGCGATATCATCGCTTGTCGACACCCTCGTACTATCCGTAAATCCTCTAGTTTTGCTCGAACAATATCTATAACGTCCATACACCACTCAGGGTCAAGTCATTCTACAAATCCTCAAAGAGGTCATACGATTCACAATCGACATGTTCAATTGTGCGTTCTCGTGTTCGCTTTAGCGTTGGTCAAGTAGCGTTTCTATCAACATACATTCTAAATCTTACTTATTCTCGTCCGAGTGATAGTCAATCTCGCTCGCAACTCGTACGCACCAGAAGGTCTACGTGCGCGATACTCGGCACAACTTCGCTAAAAGGCTATGTGCATAACCATCCCGTTTGAACTATACTTCGGTCTCGTGTACTCGTTCGCTATTGTTAGCGTAAGGTCGTTCAAGTACGCAATGTGTTTGCTAACTTTTAGCTTCGGTTTTCTTTCAACTCAAGTCCGTTGTAGTTTGGCACAAAGGCCTTCACCTATCGATCGCGTTCAACCGAGTACTCGTACGAGCTTTTGAAAATATTAGACTTATTGTATGGACATCCCGTAAGACGATTGAGAGAGAGCGTACCAACGATATCAATTTATGGAAGCAACACTTCAGAATTTGCGAAAACAACGGAGTTAAAGAATTCAATCGGTAGTCCAAGGACGTAAAGCCGTGCTCTGATACCATTATGTCATGTCCCGCTCCTGTAGGAGAGATCGTCCTCGCTAAGACGTGATGCCGCACGAGCCTAGATTGCACTCGTACAAGGCAGTTTCATAATGGTCGATTACATCGGCGGCGACGGGGTCGTCGTACTGAAGCCCCAAGCAGAAACATTGAACATACAGCAGAATTTAAAATCAAAACATAAGTTATTCAAAAGAACTCTTTATTGATATTGAACAATCAGATTACAATAGGCGCAAGCCAAGATTACAAGTCTCTCAAGCTCACTCTTCTCATATTTTACAAGTTCACTCAGCTCTCTCTCATCTCTCAATACATGTCTCGAGCCAGCGGATGCTTCGGAAGGCGGCGTCCATACATTATGTCCAGTATAAGTCTTGACTCCATGCAGCTGCACGCTTCGAATCGCCAAGGAACTCCGTGCCTCGACGCATCCAAGCGAGCTCCGCGCCACGAGCTTCTACCTGTGCCTGCACATGAAAACTATGTGGGTGTCAGTACTCAACTATACTGGTGGAATGAGCTCCTCGTCTACCCATACAAAACCAACACGTTTGATTTACTTTGTGCAACATAGTCCATTCTTATCAATTATATTTCTAGTCTTGTCTTAGGATCAGTTTTATGACAGACGCCTTGGCATACTTTTGTCTGAGGACCATCCCGTGCTTGCGCAACAATGTCCACTCCATAACGATGACCTATCAAGTCGTGCTTGTCTTACGGCCATAATCAGAGACGCAACTATATGATAGACTCCATTTCCGTGTGACCGTGCTATCGCACTGATAACTTCCTTATCCTTGCCTCAAGACCTTCTCGTGCTTACAATGTCAACACACCGACTCATACTTGTCTTTCGTTCCCTACTCTGTGACGTAACGACTCGGTCGTGCCATGAACTCGATTCGTGCTTCAATATCTCTGAGGCAGTGCCTCCTCGCTTAGTCTTGCCTATACTTTAGTTGTGACGACGCGGCCGTGCCTCACATCTCGAGGTCGTGCCCAGCAAACACCGAGGTCGTGCCTCGCACCCACTTAACCTGATTTTAACATAACTTGTCCTACGGCCCTTTCTCGACTTAACTCGCAACGTCTAACCCAACTTGTGGAACCGGTATTGAAAACTCAAGCAGGATGCCTATAACTCGTGCCGAAGCACGTATCTTTACGCATAGCTAAATCTTAGGCTTTATAATACCTTATGTGCTTACCGTGCACTTATTTCACAACACATCACATACCGTGCTTACACTTCCTTTGTTACGACCGACACCGTGCATGCGGATTCGCCGCTTAGCACGCCAATTATCTATATGAAAGGCCACTGGCACGACAAGCCATCGTGGACATAGCTCGGGTAGGCGGCGGGTCCTTCGATGCAAGGTAGCTAGCCCCATGGAAAGCCCCCGACTACCCATGCAATATGTGCGCTGCTATAACGTCTACGTCCTAGGACGACTGGGCCCGGTGCCCCGGCGTATAACCAGTCTAGGCAGAAATCCTTGTCGACAAGTTGTCCAATGACCACGCACCTACGAGACATCTAGACTCACGTAAATGCATGGCCTAATTTGTTGGTACGACTGGAACTATACTTAGCAACTCGTATCCTGAACCTTACTTTGCATAACGTGCATCGAGACCGTGAGACTCCCAACCGAGGGACCGCCTCATACTTCTTAACGTGCATAGGAACGCGAGACTCCCAACCGAGGGACCGCCTCGAACTTCTTAACGTGCATAGGAACGCGAGACTCCCAACCGAGGGACCGCCTCGAACTTCTTAACGTGCATAGGAACGTCTCCTACTCCAATATATTCCGTGCAACACTATCGTCCATGTCACGACCCGCACCCTAGAGTAAGGGCACGAGAACGTAATAACGCCCAGCCTACGCTGTAGTGTCGGCGGTAGAACGCTTTCCTAGGTCCCATGCATCTAGCAGTATAAGGATAAACAGTTTATACTCCCCGAATGGGGGTGACATAGCAGATACAGTCCCAATCACATCTAAGGTAGAGCATGATAAAGATAGATAAAACATAAAATCCAAAAAAGATACAGGAGATAGAAGTCTAAGTGTCTAAGATACATAAACCCAGAAATACATCTCAAAACTCAAATACAGTAATCCATAAAGTAAATACAGCTCCAGACAAAATGAAATAACTATCTAAACAACCTCTACTGTGTCTCCTCTAGGCTAGCAGGCAATCCCAGGCCATCTGTAAAATTTATCAACAGGTCCAGTCAGGACAGGAGCAAGCACAATACATCTCATGCAGTTCATATCATGTCAGGAAATATAAAGCAGGCAATAGAATAAGATACATGAAACGCTGTAAGAAGATGTACATGAAAACAGGAGAGATATTTGATAACTGAAAATATATACATGATAAGTAAGAACTGTAAGTGACTAGTGATTTAGAGTACGAGATGGCATGTAATTGGCTTAGGTTGTACATGATGAACATGAAAAGTAACAGAGTGTACATGATGGATAAATCACATGACCATTTATACTCACCCCTACCCACAATCAATACACAAGGATCTATTCAAGTTACGTTACGGACATGATGTTTTGGTTATACAAGAAACACATGAGGAAACATGAGCGTACATGAAAGAACATGAGAGTACATGAACGTACATGTAAGAACATGAGAGAACATGAGTGTACATGAATAACGCAGAAGCAAGGAATACATGATGTACATGAAACACATGTCATAAAGTATCCGATGCGCCCGCTAAGAGGGTAACATCCCAAGAAGAGATCCGTATAGTACCAATCCGTGATGATAACATGACAGCATCAAGTAAAAGTAATCTAGAGCGAGAATATAATTCGTGACAAGTATGAAACGATCAGAGAATGTACTCGCCTGATAACCTGAATAGCTGATAAGTATAGGGGGTTCGACTGAAGCCACAGAGTCCTATTTAAAGCAACACAGGTTACAAGGTGTCTGGCTCCTAATTGGAACAGCACAAGTCACAACATGTCCAGAAGGGTAATATAAAGCACTATAATGTATTCTACATGAATCTAGGTCAAACTAGGCCAAAGTCAACCCTTGGTCAACTCTGGTCAACTGCACTAGTCAAACTAGGTCATGTCCTAACCCAGCAAGTCTTACTAGGCCTAACCAAGACTATCCTAGCAAGCACACATCAATACAAGGCTATACAAGCCAACATACACCCAACTCTATATAGCATGCAATTATTCAATACTCAAATAGGCAAGAATTCACATTGGATATACACTAGGTAATCTATTACTTTAAACTATATATGTCTACACATATATACACATGCATATATTGGTATTCAACATTAGGTCTATAATCATGGCATTTCAAATGGTTATATAAACTTATATATTACAACACAATATGCTAACATATATATAATATACATACATAGCTAAGTTAACTGTATTCATAAATACTTATTTAAGAGGCTATATATGTGTATGTGAACATGGCAAAGGGGCAAGTGAGGGTTAAATAGGCATACATAGTGTATACATATCAAAGAGTGTCAAAGTGTAAGTAAACAAAGTGTCAAGTGTGATAGTGTCTACATAGTGTAAGGGGTACATGAGGTAATATAGGATTTGTGTTAACATAGAACATTACATCTCATTAACTTGTATATTGCATACATTACATCTATTATTACATTACATTCATACTTACATTCATTCATCATTCATTTATTCTCTTGCACTACTATATGCACCATACATTACATACTATGGAACCTACATATTCATTACAAGCCATACTTATACATGCTTACATTAGATAGGATACTTACACCTCATACATCATTTATTTAAACATTTACTCATGCTTGCATTCTCTATTTAATTACATAATGTATATACATTAACATGGGTTAAAATCAAATAGAACATTATATTACACACAAGGGTGCACAAAATGCATATGCCAAATAGTAACTCCTACTAATAATCAATACTGTACCATCTCAGCATGAATTAAAATCTAGGATTAAAGTATGTTATAGATCTATGTGTTAGCTTTTCGAAACTTCAAACGGATCGCGTTTTCGTTTCCGAAAACTCCCGGAATCGCGAAAACACCGAGAACGCATTTATCTTTCGTACAGTTGACACTCAAATAATTCTCCAGAAAGTTACAGAAGGAATTAGGCCTATTAATATATGTTTTTGGAAAGCTAACTTCAATACGCTTCTTTTAAAAAAAACGGAAGATTAAACCGAGCTTTGAGCTAGAAGTTATGATATTTCTAAGTTAGGGCTGAAATTAAAAACGTGGATAAAAATCATGACGGATTTGGGTAGTTTGAGACAAAAGAACACAAGTATATAACATAATATATCAAGAACTCACTCTCTACACTAATATATATATATGAGACACTATAGAACACATCTCCAATACAAAAATATGAGATTAAACATGTAATAATTCATTCATACATAACAAAAACACATAGTGTGTCCAAATTTGGGGTTTTCCCACATGGACACAACCACAACACAAAGGACACTCCTATGACCTCCAAATGGACACGAAATGGACACAAATGGAGATACAACCATGGGGGTCATTCCTATGGGTTCAAAATAGACCTATATGTATGAGAAAATGAAAAGGAGAAGGGATTTATACCTCCCGGTAGATCGAATCGAAGAAAAGCCTTCCCGGAGCGACACCGACACGTAGAGATTCCAAAAGGACACGAACGAGCTCCGAATCCTCCCAAACTTGGGTAGCTTCCTCCTTGGCTAGAATGGAGAAGGAAAGAAGAAGATTTGGTGGCAAAATGGAAGGATTTGGTGGAAAAATTGCTAGGGATTGCTCTCTAGGAATTTGGGGAAGAACAAGAGAGAGTGTGTGGATGAGAATAATAAAATGAACTTGAGCCTATCCTCTCTCAAAGTGGCTGGCCATATGGGGCTATTTGTTCTATTATGGTAAGGTCCAAAATGCCCCCACTAACCTATTCTATGAGTATTAGGAAAGGGCTAATTGGTTGGGACTAAAATAGTCATTCTAAAGTCTCTAATCACACTAACCTTATCCATAATAATTAGTCTAACCTCTAACTAAAATATTTCTATCATGTGGATTAAAATTAATATCATGTGGACCATGCCTAACTAGTGTGTGGGTCCCACTAGAGTCAAACTACCCCCGAATTTCCGTTTCAAGTCGGATTGAGTTGAAATTCGAACCCAACTCAAATAACCCCAAAACAATATCATAAATAATAAAATAAATTTCAACCCCAAAATAATATCATAAATAATAAAATAAATTTTAAAAATATTCAAAAACGTAAAATGACAAAAATATCCATGTTTCTGAAAACTGCGGGTGACAAATCTATCCACCTTAAAAAAATTTCGTCCTCGAAATTAAAACAAAGCAATCACAGGAAACACATGCAGAAAACAATCTCATTCAAATACTTTTCAAAAAAAAAATTAGCAATAAAAAAAATCTCTTTGAGGCACATCAAACATTTGTAAATAAAAACTGATACGTGTCCGATACAGACACAAAACCATCACAAAATCACACCTATCAAAGGTCAAAATCAACAATCACCAACGCAATAAATATCAAAATAATTTAAAGAGGTCAAATGCAATATATTCTTAGGCCAGAAATGACATTAAAATATCCTAATCACATGGTTAGGCTCTAGGTCAAACAGTCTCTAGGGTTTCACTAGCAAAATATCAAAATCACAAGTCATGATTTTAAATAGTTTTAAAATGATTTAAAAATTACCAAAAATCATATCATGATTTAAATGTCAAATCAATAAATGATTAAAATTACAAAATTTCAAAATTACCCTCATTTTAGAGAACTGGGTGTTACAAGTCTACCCACCTTAGAAAAATTTCATCCTCAAAATTAAAATGTTCATACTCCTTCTAGGTCAAACCCCCCACAATCAAAGTCTCAGAACTTAAACAATCATACGATTTAAAAGGATGACATACAGGGTCATGGCATACGGTGGTAGTGAAAGTCTCATCTAGGTATACTAGTCATGCTAAACCAAAACGGTCATATGGTATCAAAACACACAAGCAATCTAGGGTGCTAAACTAGAAAAGATACAGAAATAACAATCATCAAGACTGTAAGGCAGTCTACTATCCTATATGAAAACTGGTACTTATCAAAATAAAATAAAGTTAACTACCATTTATCTAATAAGGGGTACTATTCAAGAAAATCAAAATCAAAAGTTAAAGAATGAAAGCCAATTGCATGGAAATCCAATCACAATATATTTATATATATAGCGTTAGAGAGGGAAAAGCTAGCATTATGTACAAGTTATGTAGTTCGTATGTGTATGGGTGTATGTGGACATGTTCATATGGTTAGATAATAGGCGTGTGTGTATGTGAAATATACATGAAAGTGCATAGGAGAATTTGGGGTTTCAAACAATAACTATCAAGTTACACTAATCATGGCATATTGGTTAAACAATCTACAATACACAACTCATTTGCTCATAACATGCATGACTAACCATGTATATATGTATATATAAAGAGGTAGAGATTTAGTTATGTATGTATATACATTATAACATGTATGCCTAAGCTCTATATATATCTATATAGATATATAATCATGACATAGAGAGGAAGAGTTAGGTTACATGACAGGGTATACTAAGTTAGGGTGTGTGTGTGTGTCCTTGTACAGGGTTATAGCTTAGTATTGAAAGGTTAAACCCAGTTTTAGTTCAGCATTTACATACAAAATCTGAAAATAAGCTAACATTTAAACCAGTGCAATATTAACATAATACAATTTTAAATTTTAGGAGTTTGAAACATCACAACTAATCTCAATGCTCTCAATACATCCTAACATGATAGAAATGAAACCCTAATATACTATCAATACATTTATCTACGCATACAGTTCAATATTACATGTTAAATCTGAAATTGAACTAAACATGGAAATCAATGTAAAAATGTTAACATGCATTCAGTTTTCAGGATTTTGGAGAATTTGCACATCAAAACCAACTCAATGTTTATCACAACCTAACATGTAAGAATATGGAACCTAAATTTATATCCCTACAATAACAATGTACACAGCTCTAAATATTACATTTAAAACAATCAATTTGAACTAACATTTAAAATCCCGTATTAAGGGTTAATATGCACACAGTCTCAGATTTGACAAATTTAAACACAAAACTCAACCAAATTTTTTTTTTTGAATTGAAACCCTACGTATAACATACATGTGCAGTGATATAAATAAAACTATTATCATGAAATTTTATATTTAAATTACGAGTTAAGCTAGGAAAAGCAGAGAATCGGAAATGTTGGGGTTTTGAAAATTTAAACATTAACGACATATTAATATGTATTCAGATAGGTGAAAACCAAGTGTAGCATGCATAAGTGTCAGGAAAGTGTCCACTATATATATTCATATATATTCTCATGTCCCAATATAAAATTTTAATTCTACGTTAAGACCAACAATTAGATTCCTACCAAGGTTGCAAGCAGGTGATTGACGTAATCAAGACAGTATTATTATTATTATTATTATTTAATACAAGAATAATAGCAAGAAAGAAATAACGATAAAATCTGTTTTTGCTTATCTGTTTAAAAGAAAAACCCATTTTGAAACCCAGAGCTAAATTTTCAAATCCAAGATAAAGTCTAGCAAAATCATCGATTCATTGTATTAAGAAGAATTTCATAGTAAGAAGTTACACAAAGTTTATAAAAACAGCTAAAGCTACTCCTAAGTTAAATAAATGAGAAACAAAACAAAAAAATAAATAACAATTCTCTCTTTCTTTCTTTTTTTTTCTTTTTTTTTGAAGGACTGAAACAAAAGTAGAGAAAATATGTTCAAAAATATTTAAGGTACAATCTGATAATCATATGCGTCTTCTTGAAATTATGTTGTCAGAATTCTGCCACGCCAATAAGCATAGATGCAATAAACGATAGAGTCCATAATAAGACATAAACCCTATAATCATGTTATCTAGAATTCTTACCACGCCACCCGGTATGGCTGCAAGAAAATCTAGATTTCATAACTAAGATAAGTATAGCTATATCAGGCTCTACATCCTTGTCATGCTAGCAAATATGACTGCAATAAATTCTAAATTCCATAATAAAGTAGACTTTTACCTTTCTCACTGTCCTTATCAAGTATGTTATCAGGTTATACCTTAATTCCAAAAAAATATACATATACATATAAATACAAACTCAAATTCAACAACTAACATCAAGATTCAAAATTCAATAATAATCCATCAAAAATTATAAAAATACAGACTCAAATTCAACCACTAACATCAAGATTCAAAATTCAACAATAATCCATCAAAATCAAGTTCAATAACAGGAAGTAAAGGTAAATCAAATCAGGGAAAAACAGATTTCAAATCGAAGTTAAAATAAGATTCTCAAGGGTCGTCCCAGGAATCTCTCAAGGAATCCTAACCGTGATTGAGTACCTTCAAAATATATCATATTCCTACTGCAGGCTGTAGTGGTACTCTAGTTCGAATACCACTATATAAACTCGACCTGCATGGGCCACCACTAAAAACGTGTCACGACCCGCACCCTAGAGTAAGGGCACGAGAACGTAACAACGCCCAGCCTACGCCGCAGTGTCGGCGGTAGAACGTTGTCCTAGGTCTCATGCATCTAGCAGTATAAGGATAAACAGTTTATACTCCCCGAATGGGGATGACATAGCAGATACAGTCCCAATCACATCTAAGTTAGAGCATGATAAAGATAGATAAAACATGAAATCCAAAAGAGATACAGGAGATAGAAGTCTAAGTGTCTAAGATACATAAACCCAGAAATACATCTCAAAACTCAAATACAGTAATCCATAAAGTAAATACAGCTCCAGACAAAATGAAATAACTATCTAAACAACCTCTACTGTGTCTCCTCTAGGCTAGCAGGCAATCCCAGGCCATCTGTAAAATTTATCAACAGGTCCAGTCAGGACAGGAACGAGCACAATACATCTCATGCAGTTCATATCATGTCAGGAAATATAAAGCAGGCAATAGAATAAGATACGTGAAACGCTGTAAGAAGATGTACATGAAAACAGGAGAGATATTTGATAACTGGAAATATATACATGATAAGTAAGAACTGTAAGTGACTAGTGATTTAGAGTACGAGATGGCATGTAATTGGCTTAGGTTGTACATGATGAACATGAAAAGTAACAGAGTGTACATGATGGATAAATCACATGACCATTTATACTCATCCCTACCCACAATCAATACACAAGGATCTATTCAAGTTACGTTACGAACATGATATTTTGGTTATACAAGAAACACATGAGGAAACATGAGTGTACATGAAAGAACATGAGAGTACATGAACGTACATGTAAGAATATGAGAGAACATGAGTGTACATGAATAACGCAGAAGCAAGGAATACATGATGTACATGAAACACATGTCATAAAGTATCCGATGCGCCCGCTAAGGGGGTAACATCCCAAGAAGAGATCCGTATAGTACCAATCCATGATGATAACGTGACAGCATCAAATAAAAGTAATCTAGAGCGAGAATATAATTCGTGACAAGTATGAAACGATCAGAGAATGTACTCGCCTGATAACCTGAACAGCTGATAAGTATAGGGGGTCCGACTGAAGCCACAGAGTCCTATTTAAAGCAACACAGGTTACAAGGTGTCTGGCTCCTAATTGGAACAGCACAAGTCACAACATGTCCAGAAGGGTAATATAAAGCACTACAATGTATTCTACATGAATCTAGGTCAAACTAGGCCAAAGTCAACCCTTGGTCAACTCTGGTCAACTGCACTAGTCAAACTAGGTCAAACTAGGTCATGTCCTAACCCAGCAAGTCTTACTAGGCCTAACCAAGACTATCCTAGCAAGCACACATCAATACAAGGCTATACAAGCCAACATACACCCAACTCTATATAGCATGCAATTATTCAATACTCAAATAGGCAAGAATTCACATTAGATATACACTAGGTAATCTATTACTTTAAACTATATATGTCTACACATATATACACATGCATATATTGGTATTCAACATTAGGTCTATAATCATGGCATTTCAAATGGTTATATAAACTTATATATTACAACACAATATGCTAACATATATAATATACATACATAGCTAAGTTAACTGTATTCATAAATACTTATTTAAGAGGCTATGTGTGTGTATGTGAACATGGCAAAGGGGCAAGTGAGGGTTAAATGGGCATACATAGTGTATACATATCAAAGAGTGTCAAAGTGTAAGTGAACAAAGTGTCAAGTGTGATAGTGTCTACATAGTGTAAGGGGTACATGAGATAATATAGGATTTGTGTTAACATAGAACATTACATCTCATTAACTTGTATATTGCATACATTACATCTATTATTATATTACATTCATGCTTGCATTCATTCATCATTCATTTATTCTCTTGCACTACTATATGCACCATACATTACATACTATGGAACCTACATATTCATTACAAGCCATACTTATACATGCTTACATTAGATAGGATACTTACATCATACATCATTTATTTAAATATTTACTCATGCTTGCATTCTCTATTTAATTACATAATGTATATACATTAACATGGGTTAAAATCAAATAGAATATTATATTACACACAAGGGTGCACAAAATGCATATGCCAAATAGTAACTCCTACTAATAATCAATACTGTACCATCTCAGCATGAATTAAAATCTAGGATTAAAGTATGTTATAGATCTATGTGTTAGCTTTCCGAAACTTCAAACGGATCGCATTTTCGTTTCCGGAAACTCCCGGAATCGCGAAAACACCGAGAACGCGTTTGTCTTTCGTATAGCTGACACTCAAATAATTCTCCAGAAAGTTACAGAAGGAATTAGGCCTATTAATATAAGTTTTTGGAAATCTAACTTCAATACGCTTCTTTTAAAAAAACGAAAGATTAAACCGAGCTTTGAGCTAGAAGTTATGACATTTCTAAGTTAGGGCTGAAATTAAAAACGTGGATAAAATCATGACGGGTTTGGGTAGTTTGAGACAAAAAGAACACAAGTATATAACATAATATATCAAGAACTCACTCTCTACACTAATATATATATATATATGAGACACTATAGAACACATCTCCAATACAAAAATATGAGATTAAACATGTAATAATTCATTCATACATAACAACAACACATAGTGTGTCCAAATTTGGGGTTTTCCCACATGGACACAACCACAACACAAAGGACACTCCTATGACCTCCAAATGGACACGAAATGGACACAAATGGAGATACAACCATGGGGATCATTCCTATGGGTTCAAAATAGACCTATATGCATAAGGAAATGAAAAGGAGAAGGGATTTATACCTCCCGGTAGATCGAATCGAAGAAAAGCCTTCCCGGAGCGACACCGACACGTAGAGATTCCAAAAGGACACGAACGAGCTCCGAATCCTCCCAAACTTGGGTAGCTTCCTTCTTGGCTAGAATGGAGAAGGAAAGAAAAAGATTTGGTGGCAAAATGGAAGGATTTGGTGGAGAAATTGCTAGGGATTGCTCTCTAGGAATTTGGGGAAGAACAAGAGAGAGTGTGTGGATGAGAATAATGAAATGAACTTGAGCCTATCCTCTCCCAAAGTAGCTGGCCATATGGGGCTATTTGTCCTATTATGGTAATGTCCAAAATGCCCCCACTAACATATTCTATGAGTATTAGGAAAGGGCTAATTGGTTGGGGCTAAATTAGTCATTCTAAAGTCTCTAATCACACTAACCTTATCCATAATAATTAGTCTAACCTCTAACTAAAATATTTCTATCATGTGGATTAAAATTAATATCATGTGGGCCATGCCTAACTAGTGTGTGGGTCCCACTAGAGTCAAACTACCTCCGGATCCCCGTTTCAAGTCGGATTGAGTTGAAATTCGAACCCGACTCAAATAACCCCAAAACAATATCATAAATAATAAAATAAATTTCAACCCCAAAATAATATCATAAATAATAAAATAAATTTTAAAAATATTCAAAAATATAAAATGACAAAAATACCCATGTTTCTGAAAACTGCGGGTGACAGTCCAAGTCACACTCTATGTGACGAGCCTTAAGACTGTGGGAACGAATGGCTATATGCAGCCGTAGAACCGTGGGACCGTGCATACGCTCAACTTGAACAACCAAATTTTTTGGGTACCTAAACTCATGCCATAAGCCGTGCGATACAACTTAGCTCGTGGGACGATCAAGGCTACGCCGAGCCTTGCATTGCATGGAAACGTGCATGCTTTATCGAGCATCTACGTGGGCGATGCCTATGACTTAGGCTAACTCATAGTTTGTGACGAATACCAACTTTTCCTTCTCCTAAGCCATGAGACGAAGGACCGAGTGTCATTTTTCAAGCATGCTGAGCCAACTTCTAAGCAGACCGTGGGACCTTTTTCCATGTTCTAACACATTTCGACCCGTCGGGATTATTCCCTTAGCTATGTGGATTCGTCTCTTTTATTAGCAAGCCTATTGTGCAAGTTGAAAACATGCGATTTATTAGGTGAAGGCTAAGATGAGGCAAGTTTACCAAAACTATCCTACCTGAGCGAGCGGTCGCCTTGACCGAACAATGTCTTCGAGTCGCCGTTATAAGGCTAAGTTCGAACGTCGTCGGCGTTTCGATTCCTCCGATTGACTGAGCGGCACGGGGCACTACAGGCGGGCACCCAACGCCTAGTGCCTAGATGGCCGCCTTTTAGAACAGAGCAATGAACCCAGGAGGTTGCACCACATACACTTCCTTTTCAAGGTCCCTATGGAGAAATGCATTTTTCACATCCAACTGAAGTAAAGGCCAGTCATATGTGACAGTTACGGACATGAGCACTCACACATAGGTCATCTTGACAATAGAGAGAAGTTTTCAAAGTAATCCTTGCCATAAGTCTGAGAATATCCTTTGGCCACAAGACGAGTCTTCAGACGATCGAGAGTGCCATCCGATTTTAGCTTGATGGTGAACACCCATTTGCAACCTACTGTATTCTTATCGGAAGGCAAATATACCAAGTCCTATGTATGGTTCTTCCGTAGCGCTCTCATTTTCTTCTCTATAACGGCATGCCAACCAGGATGTTGGAGGTCCTCATCGGCAAATTATGGAATCTTAATCCCATCTATAGTAGCCACTAAGGACTGAGTGTGACTGGCGAGCCCGTTGTACTTATCAACATAGAAGGATGGTCACAACATGCACATCATAAGGACAAGTCGGTACCTCTAGTGGTGATGAATTTGTGGAGTTGGACGACTCTGATGACGACACATGCTTTATAGTGTTGGGTACGTCTGGCGATGTTGGTTCGCACTGAGCTGATGTTTATGGACCATCGGACGTGAGATTGGCTGGGTAGGGGAGGGCACCCTTACGGGTGGCTGCTCTATTTGAACTGATATAAAAGGGAGCTCTTATCTGGATAAATTTTAGGAACGAAATCTTTAGATGGAGGGGGTGGGGAAATTCGGTCTTAAGAAAGGTAACATCCCGAGACATAATATACCTCTTCAAAGTTGGAAAAACAACGATACCCTTTCTAATCCTTTGGATACCCAAGGAAAGTACACTTGAAGTCCTTCGGATCCAATTTAGAAAAGGTAGGTTGAGTATCTTGAATGTAACACAAGCACCCAAAATTTTTGAAAGGAAGAGAAAATGGCATACGATTGGGATATAACCTAGAAAAATTAGTGTCATTAAAAACAACAGATGACATACGATTTATCAGATAGCAAGCTGTAAGAACTACATCCGTCCAAAATTTTCTGAAAATACCGACATGAAACATAAGAGCACGAGTTGTTTCCAAGAGATGACGGTTCTTATGTTCGGCTACACCATTTATTGTTGTGTCTAAGGAGTAAGGATATGAAGTTTGGTGGATAATCTCATGTATTGCCAGATAGAAAGTGAACTCACGAGACACATACTCACGACCATTATCACTTCGGAGACATAATAGAAACCCTAAATTGGATTTTTATTTAAGCATAAATATTGCACCAAATATCAAATAATTTGGGACGATTTTTCATTAAGTAGACAAAAGTCACTCGTGAGTAGTCATCAATACAGAAAACAAAATACTTGAGACCCATCACAAATTCAATAGGGTATGGACCTCATACTAGGGGTGAGCATTATTCAGTTTTAGACCGAAAACCGAACCGAACTGAATCGAATAAGGAATTCAGTTCGGTTTTAAAAAAAATTGTTTCTGTTCAGTTTTGAAAATACTAAAAAAATTATTTGGTTTCGGTCCAAAACCGAAAACCGAATAAGACTTGCACAATTATGTAAATATCCTCAATTCTATGCATGTGTTGTAATTAAAATGTGTATATTTTGAAAACAACAATTCTATTTGTGTTTTGAATCCAAACTTTGGTAATTTAACAACTATAACTTTGGACGCAAATACAAAAAATGTGTGCATAAAAATTATAATTGTAATAGCAATAAACCACGATTTCAACTTTGGACTCTACCTATTATACAATAGAAATAGTCCAACCGGACAAACCGAATAAACCGAATCGTTATTCGGTTCGATTTTGATTTCATCTTTGGCTAATTTCGGTTCGATTTGGAATTTTTAGAATTTTGGTTTATTCGGTTTTGACTATTTCAGCTAGGTTGAAAACGAACAGGCCGAACGCTCACCCCCACCCCATACATCAGAAAGCATTAACTCAAACAAGTTGATGCAACTTTATTCAGACTCACCGGATAGGATACTCGATGATGTTTAGCCAGACTATATGACTCACAATGAAAAGGAACGCAAAAATCTAGAGATGGATATATTTTCTAGAGAGCTTGGATAGAATAGTGACCTAATTGACAATGTAACTTGTTAAGTGTTATATTACAGTTATTAGTTAATGGGCTTTAGTCCCACATTGCTTAGAATAATAGGAGAGGGGGTTAGCCTCTTCTATATATATGTAGTCTCTCATCAATAATATATTATCCTATTATTTTCGACTCCACATGGTATCAAAGCCAAAACCATAGCCGTCATCCATCCCTCTCTCTCTCCATAAAACCCTAACCCTAATCCAAACCCCTTCTCCTTCACCTGCTATCATTCCATGCCCTTATTGTCGCCTTCTCTCCCCTCCCTCCACCTTCATGCTGCTGCCGTTGTACGCCTGCTGCTGCTGCTGTTGTACGCCATAGTTCTCCCCCCTGCTGTCTTCCTCCGACCCCCCTGATGTACGCCACAGACCCCCGACACCCCTGCTGCCGCCCTGACCCCCCCCCCCTCTCTACCAGACCCCCCGGTACCCCCCTCCATCACCCTTCACATCAGCCAACCTACCCTGGCTCAAAATCCTAACCCTAATCCTTTCCTCCCACATCAGCCGCCATCCAACCCCTACAAACCCTAACTTAGTTTAAAAAATAATTGTTGGGATTCTCAGAGGGTAAACATATGTTTGCTAGAACCTCTGACTCTCAATGATTATTTTAGAAATTTAACAAAGAGCAAACATATGGTTTGTTTTGTATGAATCTTTGTTTCTTTCCTTGATCTTCACACCAGGATCTAACAGAAGTTAACATGGGTTATCTCTCTATCCTGGCTTGTGATTCACACTCTCTGCTTCCTATGTGCGTGTGCAGGTTCTGGCTCCGTTTTTAGCGCATTAGCAGAGTTGCTGTGATTATCAAGTTGAAAAGAACAAATCGATAGTCGAATCAAGAACTCTGACAGATGGTAGACTCTACGACGAATAGCAGTATCACAGATACTAGTGTTAGCAACACACTAGCGGGACCAACATGCAGTAGCACGACGTTTTCCTCAATTCGACTTGTCGATCGATGATTGGAAGGGCCAGAGGGCTACTCGACATGGAGAAAGAAGGTCGAGAAGACATTTCGAGGAATGCGGTTGTCCAAACATCTGACTGACAATCCTCCAGCAGAAGATGAGCCCATCTTTGAACAATAGGAGACAGATAACAGTCGACTGTTTACCTAGTTGATGAATTCCATGGAATCATCGGTGGAAGACATGGTTCAAAATACGGACTCCGTGAAGGAGTTATAGGAGGTACTGGCGGCGGCGTTTGATGGTAAACATGATTTGTCTTGTATCTATGACTCGGTCGTTGGTGTATACCGAGCAAATCAGGGAGACAAATCTCATAAAGATTATTTTCGGGCCTTTAAGGCTATGACGGATGAGATCGACCGTGTATTACCTCGTACGTCGGATATTAATAAAGCAAGGGCTCAACGTGAGCAGCTTCATGTCATGGCTTATATTGCCTCTCTCCGTCCTGATAAGGACTCTGCTCGCTCTCAGATTATTGTTGGATCTGATGTACCATCCCTGTTGGAAGCACACTATCGTATCCTTCGGGCAACCCAAGTTGTTGAGACTACTCCGGGTGATACTCCTGATGATCGCTCTGCTTTTGGTGTCGCTCGTACGGAATTTCATGGTGGTCATGGTGGCTGATGAGGTGGACGAAATGCCGGTCGCGATGGAGGACGTGGCAATGGCGGATGTGATGGAGGAAGACCACGCACATGCTTTAATTATCACTACTAAAATCTGTCAAATCAGCGACGCCTCAGGACGTCGCTAAATAGGGAAAATACGTCGCTAATTTCAATTAGCGACGTATTTAGCAACGTTTGGACGTTATCGCAATTAACCTAGTCGCTAAACAACACGACGTCACAATACGTCGCTATTGCGACGACACTTAGCGACGCATACACGTCGCTAATTCAGCGACTACCAGCGACGTAAAATGACAGCAGTTACCGACGTAACCTAGCGACGTTGAGCGACTTGACATGCACCGATGCTGACCTGGCTTGAGAGCCAAATGGTGACGTTTTGCGACTTTGCTATGTCGCTATAGTGCCGACATATAGCGACGTTTAGCAATGTGGTACGTAGCGACGTTTAGTGACGATCAGCGACGGTATTCATCACAGTTAGCGACGTTTTGATACTTACTTAGCGATGTTAGCTTTCATCACTGGACGTCGCTGAACTTCGCTGAACGTCGCAAATGTTTAAAAAAAAATTAAAAAAAATACAGCATTTGCAGCATTTGCAGCATTTGCAGCATCCCCTACAGCATTTGTTACAACAGCGACGGTGTATATCACGAACACAGTATTAAACAACACAGATACACACAATCACGAACACGTTTGAAACACAATCTCATCAATCAACACAGATATATGAAAAATTGTAACAACATTGTCAAACATAATGCTCCACATAAGAATAATGTATGTATAACCACATAAAAGACCCAACAATGGGCCATCACACAACAATATATATATATATATATGTCGACTACGGCTGATAAGGAGGAGCATCACTGCTCCTGGAAAGAAGGTAAGCATACTGCTCCGGTGTAAGAACCACCGACGACGATGAAGGAGGAGGCAATGCAACCGCTGGAGAAGGAGGCAGTGTAACCGCTGGAGATGGGTGCGCCCGCGTCTCCTCTAGGGCTAGCAGTCCGACGTTGCATTGCTCTATGCAAGCTGCTATCCTAGTAACAATGTCGTGAATGGACTCTTGCGTCCCCTGTACGTGCCGTACGGTGCGCTCGAGCTCGTCAAAGCGTGCGGTGACCGACGCAGCGTCCCCTTGCGCCTGAGATCCTGGCTGCTCAAAAATCCTCCTCAGCATATCGTGCTACAGCTCAGCAATCTGGCAGGCAATGGTACCCTCGACTCGGGATGACTCGGCCTGTGACGGCTGTGAATGCGCACTGGTAGAGGGAGCCCTGGATGCCTGCGTCGCAACAAATGTGTCGTAGGACCCCGTACCGTAGTACGTACCCCTCTGAAGACCACCAACAGCGGTCTTCCAGAGCTCGTCCTCCGACTGAGGCGGAGAGGGCTGCGATGTACCAACCCCTCCCTCTACCGGTACACTAGCACTCGCACGCTCATCACGTAGCCTAACAAACTCTTCCTAGAAATTATTGTGCATCTCTATAAATCAGTACTTACCTAAATTAGCCTAATAAATGTCTAAAGTATTTAATTATTATTAACTATATGGTTATTTGTATATTCTTCAAGTTGTGTTAAAAATTAACGAAATCTAAATTAGTACTTACATAGCTCTGAGTAGCCCGGTCGTCGATGAGCTTCCCGTCCTTCCGATGTGTGGCCAGGAAGACGGTCACCATGTTTGCGCCCTCACCCCTCTTTACCTGCATGTTTGTTATATTTTATTCTTTAGTAAAATAGAAAATTATATACTCCTACTATCAATCAAATCTTATATTTTGCAATAAATTACATACCAGACGACGAAAATGCTCCGTCATAGGAATCGATACACCACACCACTTTTTGGCCCTCGTCCTAGCCGCCTTCGCCTTCTATGACCGCTCTCTGTACCGGGGCTCCTCAAATCGAGCCCTCATCGTGGTCCACTGGTCAGGTGTGATCCAACCAGCAATCGGCTTTCCGGAGCGCTGACGAACTTTCTGATCGTCAATTGCATCACGGATCAACTTGGCGGCGACGGCAGGAAACTGCCTCTCAATCTGTTCGGCCCAGTGTGGTGGATAAAAATAAGTCCTCTACAAGAATTACAAATTAAAATAATAAGTTCTAAAAAATGCTTAAAATTATATTAATCATACTAAATTAACTATCTTTAGTTACCTTGAAGTGGGCAAACCAGAATGCCTTCCTCTCTTCCGAGGCATCCAAGTAGTTGATCCACGGACCCCCATAGTTGGACCTTAGAAAGGAGCCCAACGCTCTCTGTACCGACGAGGGACGATATCTGTATACAACGATAACCGACGTATTAATGAATATATATAGATACACAGACATGCATAATATATATATATATATATATATATATATATATATATATATTCATTTAACTTACTTCGTAGGACCGTCGACCCAAATCTCCATCCTCGTCTCGTCCTGAGGTGCGCATGGAGGGTCGCTCTGGTATGATCCTCCCGGGCGGGAGTAGGGACTACCTCCTCCACCTGCTCCCCACCCGCCATGCTGCTGTCAGCGGTAGGAAGGCTAGGGGAAGTAGTATGATCAGCAAGCCTGGAACTGCTTATACTTTCCACTGCCTTCCTTTATCAAATGCAACTCTGGACGTCTGCATATTTCTTCTAAGTCCAACCTGGCCTTGGGATTGTCTTTCGTCTTCCCCTTTACGTCCATCACAATATTTATTATATTGTCAAATACATTCTTCTCGATATATATGACATCCAGGTTATGTCTGAGCAGATGGTCACTCCAATATGGTAGGTCCCAGAATATACTCCTCTTCGTCCAGTTGTGAGCGCGGCCAAATCCATCACACTTGTACCCCGCTGTAGGCTCTTCAATAGCACTTGACAATTCTTTAACTTCTTCCCATATCGTGTCCCCAGACCACCGTGGCGGTGGACTGGACTTCTCTACCATGCCAGCACGAAAAGCATTCCTGTTCCTCCGGTACGGATGATCCTTTGGCTTGAACTGTCGATGACAATCAAAGAAGCACAGTTTTCCTCCGTATTTCAAACGGAAAGCCTTAGTGTGATCCATGCAATACGGACATGCGAGACGACCATGGGTGCTCCAACCCGATAACATTCCATAGGCCGGAAAATCATTGATGGTCTACATTAGTGCGGCCCTCATCTGAAAGTTTTGCTTTCTGGAAACATCATATGTGGTTGCACCTACTTCCCACAACTGATTCAGCTCATCTACCAAGGGCTGTAGGTACACATCGATGTTCCTCTTCGGGTTCTTCGGACCTGGAATAATAACAGTTAGGAACATGTAAGGAGTCTTCATACACATCCAAGGCGGTAAGTTGTACGGAGTAACAATCATAGGCCAACAAGAATATTGTGAGCCGAAAGTCCAAATGGGGTAAAACCGTCGGAGGAAAGCCCCAATCTGGCATTACGCGGCTCCGAAGCAAAATCGGGATACACTCGATCAAAATGCTTCCATGCTTCCCCGTCGGATGGATGATCCAGTACTCCATCTATTTGTTTTCGCTTGTGCCAACTCATATTATCAGATGTCTCCTTTGCCATAAACAACCTCTGCAATCGCAGCGTCAAAGGCAAATAGTGCATCGAATCCGTTGGCTTGCGTGCACCAGAAGTCCTTGTTGTAGTAGCTGCCTTGAAGCGATCGGCACCACAAAATCTGTAGGCGTCTTCATCCTTGTCGTCCTTATAGTACAACATGCATCCGTTACGACATGCATCAATTTTTTCATACCCCATCCAGAGCGATCTCACCATTCTCTTGGATCGGTAGAAGTCTTCAGGTAACTTGCCACCCTCCGGCAATATATCTTTAATTAACTCCAGGATTCGGTTGTAGCATTCTTGAGACATGTTAAAATCTGATTTTATGCTCAACAATCTTGTAATCACCTCCAGCGGTGAATGGTCATCACAACCAGGATATAAAGGAGTCCTTGCATTCTCCAGCAACTCCATGAACTTTGCAGCATCGGCATTCGGTGCCTCCTCAGCTGCATATTGATTGTTCGAATCGAAACTAGGCCCCGCAGCATCGAAAACCATGTTCGTCCACCCTTAGTCGTAATCAGCATGTTCGTAGACATCTACATAAGGCTCCACATAAGGCTCCGGCTCGGAGGCTAAAGGCACAAGTTCTCCGTGTGCGGTCCACTGATAATAATTTGGCATGAAATCCCTCGAATACAAATGATATGTCACATCCACTTCCGAATGATATTTCAAGTTGCGATATCTCACATATGGACACTTAATTCTTGTACGGTCCATATACTGAGGGAACGCCTGGCAAACTGCAGGAACTGTTGCACACCCTGTATAAATTCATCCCGCACACCGCACATGTCATCAGGATAACGATTGTACATCCACAAACGGTTTTGCAGATAGTAATTTATATCCATTTTAAGATAATTCTACAAAGATTGACACAGATAATAATTCATCAGGATGACGATTGTACATCCATAAACGGTTCCGCAGATAGTAATTCATATCCATTTTAAGATAATTATTGCAGAAAGTGAAGACCGACATGAACTGACGCACAAAAGTGACGATTGTACGACCATAAGTTTTATGTTCTTCAACGATATATTTCACATGCTTAATTGCCAAGTGTAGGGACGAATGGCTCTGAACACAACCCAAAATTTATTCTAGCATATATTAGTGTGAATCATCTATGTTCTGTACATATGGTGTAGTATATGTTCTTATCGAATATAGTATCTGAAGGATGTAACAGAATCAATATGATGAACCCACAAAATGTAATACTAAGACATTATCTACTACTAAAAGATGTAGTGATAGGTTGTCGTATCATCATTACCGAGGGATGGGGGTCGAAGGACAGTCAACTTTATCTACGGCTACATAGTTTCTACCTCGCCAGTCGAATGGCTGCAGGGACTATGTCTTGATCACGATGTCGTACCGTAGATTAATGCAAATTCCTTATAACAAATGTCGTACATAGATTTCTGCCTCGCCAGTCGAATGGCTGCATAGACAGTGTCTGGCTGGTATATGTAATTCAAAATCAGATTAATGGGACAGTTACTTCCAAACCAAGACACACCCCTCACATTAGAAATATGTAATTCAAAATCAGACCCCAATGGAGATGGCCTACTGTCCTTACACAGCTTATGACACACTCAAACTCACTGGACTGAATAAATCTATTGGTTTGCCGACTGAACAATATGTTAGTATAGGATTTCTATAACTGATACATATATAAATACACTATGGCTTAATGTTACCACCAGACCACCGACTTTTGGTGATACACGCGGACTTAACAGTATAACTTCCAGGGGATGTCTATCCATCTCCTTGTTTTCTTCTGATAGTTTAAACTGATCCATAATACTTGAACCAAAAATTGGGATCTCATTCTCATAAGTACTAGAGTGATGGTTATCATCTCTTTTTGGGTTCTGTTGCAGTTATTAAAATCAATTTGACCACTCCCTTGGTGTGGCTCTGAATTAATCTTCAATCAATTATATAACAAGTCCATTTCCAACTTCCAAGGTTCTGACATTTGAATATTATCATTCCAATATTATTTACTCACTCTTTCATTCGTTTATGTAGCAAAATTGAAACGTTTGACATCTAAAAAAACTCTCTATAGGAGACTAGCTAGTTTATTAGCTCTTACAGTTCCATTCTTGCTACTCTTAAGTCTCTCGCAGACAAAGACGATACTCAACTCTAGCAAGAATAGTAAGTATCAAGAGATCAATACTGCTGATTTGAGTGACCACCCAAATTAAAAACCTACTCATTTGTTAAATTTAAAATTTATTAGCAGTTCTTTTATTGCTATTGTATATTCCCAAGAAAATAATTTGTATGTGCTATTGTCACTGAATTTATAAAGGATGAAGGATAGAAAGGCAAATCATCAGAGATCAATTATTCCTCACCAAAATTAGACATAATTTTGCTAATCCATTATAATAAGGCAAATCATCAGAGATCAATCCTCATCAAAATTAGGCTCAACAGACCATATTTCGATACTGTGTGCCTAAGAAAGCATAAAAGATAGAAAAATGCAGGCTTCTCCCAATTCAGTTTTAATTCCCAGGGATGGTTTTTTCCGACACTAAAAAACAAATTTGGAAGTAAAAGGAGCTACCGGAGGAGAAGGGGGGCTACCTGAGGATGGTGCGAGAAGGAGGAGAGAGAGGGGGGCTACCCAAAATAGTCCCAAAGCAGTGCCCTAGAGAGAGAGAAGGAGAGAGAGTGGGGGGCTACCTGAGGAGAAGGCCGGAGGAGGGTGCGAGGAGGAGGAGGCCGGAGGTGGAGGAGGCTGGAGGAGGGTACGAGCGCCGGAGGAGGGTACGAGCGCCGGAGGAGGGAGAGCGAGAAATTTGGGGGGGAATTTTGGCCGGGGAATAATAGAAAAGAAACCCTCGACTGCACCCTATATGAAACATTTAGCGACGTCCGCATGCAACATCGCTAAACGTCGCTGATTATTAATATACGGCAACGTAATATAACAGTCGTCGCTACGTGTCCTTTTATTAAAATAATTAGCGACGTGTAGCGACGAAATTGCGACGCAGGTTCCCATTTAATATACTAATATCGCTATTCGTCGCTAGTAGTCGCCACCAGCGACGGATAGCGACGTCATATTTATACGTCGCTAAATTCCCAAAAATTAGCGACGTCCTCTCATGGAGTCGCTAAATTCGTCACAATTTTGCCATATTTTGGTAGTGTGTGATCAGCTTGACCATTTTTATTGGCAATGCACTTAATCACCTGCTGATAATATCACCACTGATGCTCCTGATGATGGTGTCCGATCTATTCAGCTGACTTCGGACTCATATACAGAGTTTCTTGATTTCCAGGCTCAACGTCGTGGTGAAGCTTCCACGTCTAGTTCCACAGCCGTATATTCAGCAGCGTGTATAATTAAGCCCAAGCCGTGGGTAATTAACTCTGGTGCGTCCTCCCATATGACTGGTGATGCAGGTATGATACATGATTATGTCCCTTTTCGTCATGTTTCTGGCATTACTGTTGCCAATGAAGGTTCCCTGACAGTCCGAGGACGTGGAAGTATCAGTCTTTCTTCCGGACTGTCACTCAATTTTGTGTTGCTTACTCCTGGGAACCCGTTCAGTTTAATTTCTATTAGTCAAATTACTCGTGAACTGTATTGCTCGGTAACATTTTTCCCTGATGGTTGTGTTTTTCAGGACCTGAAAACTGGAAAGACTATCGATAAGGGGCATGTGGCTGGAGGCTTGTATCTGTTTAACACATCATATTCGGTGGTCTGTGCTGGCGTGAAACTTGATCCTTTCGAGTTACATTGTCAGTTAGGCCATCCATCAATCCAAGTTCGCCAAAAAATGTACCCTTCTTTAGATATTCCTGTTTCTTTTCATTGTGAGCCATGTTGTTTAGCCAAGCATTATCGGGTTCCCTATTCGGTGAGTCAAAATAAAATTGCTTTCGCTCATTTCGAGTTGGTGCATTCTGGTGTATGGAAACCTTGTTCGGTTGAATCAATAATGGGTTTCAAGTACTTTGTTACTTTTATTGATGATTACTCACGTGTCACTTTTGTTTATCTGATAAAAAATCATTCTGAATTGTTTTATATTTGGTGCAATTTTCTTGCTGAAATAAAAACACAATTTGGTGTTCCAATCAAAACATTTCAAAGTGACAATGGCCGTAAGTATTTATCTCGTGATCTCGACAGACATTTGGCCCGTAATGACATCATCCACCAAACTTCTTGTGCGTACACATCACAACAAAATGCTGTGGCCGAGCGCAAGAATCGTCATCTCTTGGAAACAACACGTGCTCTCATGTTTGAAGCACATACGTCCAAGAGATTTTGGTCGGATGCGGTTCTTACTGCTTGTTACCTTATTAACCGCATACCATCGTCAGTTTTCAATGGTAGCACTCCCTTCTCTAGGCTCTTTCCTGGACGAGAGCCATTTCTACTGCCTCTTAGAATCTTTGGCTGCTTATGCTATGTTCGGAATACCCGTCAAACTCTTTCTAAATTGGATCATAAGGCAATATAATGTATTTTTCTTGGGTATCCTAAAGATCAGAAATGGTATCGGTATTATTCCTCTGTCCTAAAGAGATATTTTTTTACTCGGGATATTACCTTTGTCGAAACCGAATTTCCTCTACTCCCAACGGGTCCAGTTCCCCTCGTCTATCTAGAAGAGAATTTTTTGTTATTTCCTGATCAAACAAAATAACTCTCCGTACGGGTGCCCTCCCTTACCGAGCCAGTTTCCCAGGCCGATGGTCCGCAAATACCGATTCAGTCAGTACCGACATCGCCCACAGAATCATCCTACTCCGGTTCCGCCAGCAGCTCCGGCTCTAATGAGTTGCCTCCACCTGTTCCACCAGCAGTCTACCGGTTCTGCCAGTAGCTCCGACAGGTCCACCTCTAGAACATCCTCGTTGTGCCTGTCGTGATCATCCCTTGTATGTTGACAGCTACAAAGGACTTACCAGTCATACTCAGTCTCTGGTAGCTGCTATTGATGGGATTCAGATTCCTAAGACCGCTGAGGAGGGTCTCAAACATCCTGATTGGCATGTTGCTATGAATGAAGAGATAAAAGCTCTCCAGGATAATCATACTTGGGACTTAGTCGACTTACCTACTGGTAAACAAGCAGTAGGTTGCAAATGGGTGTTCACGATTAAGGTGAAACCATATGGCACTCTTGATCACCTAAAAGCTCTTCTAGTGGCTAAAGGATATTCTCAGTCATGTGATCAGATGCATCTGAGTCAATCACCTACTGTTTTGACCTTACCATATGCACCGCTGAGTATTCGGCTGTGGATCCAGATGTAGAGGCTTCACCATGACGTTGAACTTGGAATTCAGCAAATTTTGTATGTCTCTGCACTCATCTGTATGGATCTCCCTTCATCATCATGAGAATTTGATGCTTGTCCACGATCGTCCTCCATCGCCCGCCATTGTCTCGTCCACCATCACGTCCATCATGTCGGCCACCACGTCTACCACCCCGCCCCCCACATAATCCCCTATGAGTAGCATCCAAGGCAGATCGATCAGTGGATGTATCACACATATCATTTCTAACTTTTTTTGATGTCCGTATGACACGAAAGTAGGTTTCCATCAGAGATGAGGCATTGACCCCAGCAATAATCTGAGACCGTAGATAGTCTACATTAGAACGAAGTAAGGTAGGATACGTCATGACATAGAGATGTTGATGTTGAGTCCATGTCTCACTGATATCCGTCTTCAAGGGTAACACGCAATCTACCTCATCAGTCATAGCCTTAAAGGCTCATAAGTGGCTTTTATGAGACTTGTCTCATTTATCAGCTCGGTAAACGTCGACAACCGAGTTATAAATGTGAGACAAATCATGTTTTCCATCGAACGTAGTTGTTAGGATCTACAATAGCTCTTTTACCGTATCAATATTGTGAACCATGTCCTCAACTGATGGTTCCATCGAATTCATTAACTGTGTAAAAAGTCTGCTATCATCCGTCTCCCACTGCTCGTATGTAGGATCATCCATCTTTGAAGGGTTGTCAGTCATGTGTTTGACAAGCGCATTCTCCGAAATGTCTTCTCGACCTTCTTACGCCATGTGGAGTAGCCTTTCGGACCATCCAGCCTCCGATCGACAAGTCGAATCAAAGAAGCCGTTGTATCAGTGATCGGTGTTCTTGCTTCTGTGTTCCCAATACTGCTGCTACTACCACTGTTGTTCATCGCAGTATTCGACATCCTTCAAGTTATTGATTCGGCTATTGTTGATCGCAAGGTTATAAACGGCGGTAGGTGGGTGTGCGACGGAGAGAGTTCGCCTACCGCTAATGCCTAGGCGCCGCCTAGGCAGTTAATACATTTTGAACATTTTTTTACTATTTTACCATTGTTTTTGCATAGTATACATATTTTTAAGGGTGTTTCATGCATAACTAAGTTGTAGAACGAAGATTTATAAAGTTTTAGTTTTGTAAAAGTGAATCATAGGCCCATAATGCTTACAAAACCTTACTCTGCCTATGCGTCCGCCTACGCTGCCTCACCTCCGCCTATGCTGCTAACCTTCATTAGCCGCCTACTGCACTGCCTACCGAAAAGTGGTACGGAGAGAGACCGCCTATCGCCTAGGTGCCGTCTAGGCGGCCTAGGCGGCTGCCATTTAGAGCACTTGTTGATCGTCGTGGGCCGTGGCCCAAAATTTATATCAACCTTGTGAATGTGCGATCAACTTAGCAAGTACTGACTCACACATTATTGACAGAGATCGAAGGTGGATTACACAAGTCAGGATAGAGATTCACACAAACTAGTTTGCTCTCTGTTAGATTCTCATGTTTATACTGGGTCAGGAATATATATTCACACAAACAATCAAGTTTGCTCTCTATTAACTCCTGATGTCGTTGTCGAGGTTCACAGGTTCAAACAAATGATCACAGTTTACCTTCTGAAGATCGCAACTCAATTTTTTCCCCAGATCTGCGGCTACTGTTAGGGCTTTGGAGGGAATCTATAGGCTAGGTGAGGATTAGGGTTTTGGGAGGTCATCTGGTTATGGTTTTGGGGAGGCATTTGGCGGCTGGAGGGGGTTGATGGCGGCTAGGTTAGGTTTAGGGTTTGTGTGCTGAGCAGAGGGTGGTCGGGTGATGGAGGCGGGGGAGAATAGAGGGTGGTCGAGTGATGGCAGCAGAGGAGTGTTCGGGTGGTGGAGTGGCGACGGATCGGTAGGAAGGCGACAGCGAGTGCTGGATGGCGTGTGTCGGGAGCAGCATACAGTGGGTAGGGGGTGGTCGGGTGATTTGGTGGCTAGGGTTTTGGATAAGATATTAGTAGTTGATAGGGTTTAGACTCTGATGCCATGTAGAAAGAATTATTGGATGATTACATTCATGAGGAAGTAAATATATATATGAGAGGGCTAGTCTCTCATTATTGTCTCTACCCGATGTGAGATTAAAACCTAATGATATATTTGGAAGACGTAATTGTATTACAGACTCCTAGTTCGAATGCCTACAAACGCAGCCCAAAGGCCCCATACATCCCGACCTGAAGGCTCCATATATATATTTGAAGTAGGTTTATGTTCATGGGTTATTTCTTCAAGTCTCTGTCGGGTTCAGTTGGGATAACCTTCTCGATGAGGATGGTCTTAGTCTGAACTTGACTTAGGCACTGCTTTTCATGTGGCCATAACCCTGACACCTAAAACATTAGGTGCACAAATTGCTCAATTGATTGCCGACGCCGACGGGGGCTAAGCCCAGAATTTCCTTTCTTTTCCAATCGGGCTTGGCCAAGGATTTGTTATTTGACTCAACGGGACGAGGCGCTTAATATGTTGGCCTTCTCTTGGGCTCTATCTTGCGATCATTCAACTTGTACTTGCGATCCTGGTCTAGACTCTAGAGTTCGAACTATTTGGTATGCATCCTCAAGGAGAACAATATTTCTTAGTAAGAGTTATGTTCATAGGTCTTCATTTAGACCATACCAAACTTAGCCATGATCACTTGGGCTGACTTGGTGGCGAGTCTGTTACATTTCTGTAAGTATATGTCAAACTCTGTAACGTACTTTGACCCTGCTAGGGATCCTTAGATAGATCGAGCCTATTGGTCAGCTAAGTTTTGCTTGCCATGGGGACATACAAACGTGTGCATGTTGTACTCCGATCCAAGTGGTAATTAGAGTTTCACCTCTTGCATCCCTAAGGGTCTTCATGTTCTCCTAAAAAGTCATAGCCTCACATGTCAACATAACAATGACGAGTTAGTGCCATTTGAAGTAGTGGGTCATGTCTGAACTCCAGTCTAAAAAGGCCCATGGGTCATCTCCACCATCAAAAGTGGGTGCTTGGAGTTTGACGTTCGTGATCTGATTGTTCTCATTATGATCTTGATCGTCATTTCGACGGTTCCTATATTTGCGAAGGTTACGATTGACCTCGTCGTTATGTTGATACCCTTCATTTATCTCTTCATCTGACTCGAGATTAGAGACACCTCTAGTGTGTTCTTGTCAACCTCGAGGGTTTTGTTCTAGGGGTATTAATCTAGTACTGATCTCAGCCATCTGGTTTATAATCTGGGAGTCATGTTGGTCATTTGGGTAGTCACTATTAGCCATAAAGGTCTTGAATTGATTTAGATCCATGGCTATACCTTGGGGAGGAGTAGGGTATTGGTGAAGGTATTATGTACCTTGCCTAGTGGGAATACACATGCAAGTCTCTGGGACTTGGTCACAATTCTCTCTAACCTAGATTTGCCTAAGGGAGGGACCCGAGCGTATGTCAAGGTGGAGACTTTAGGTTCTAGTCTAGACTCGACTAACCAAACATCGCTCATTGGCTTGGGAATAATGCATTGATTGTGATTGGTGGGCTACAGAAGGGTTAAGAACTACCCACTGAATCTTTTGCTTAAGGTGTTTCCCGTAAGTTGATTTAATGCAAAATGACCTATCTAATGCAATCATGGTTATCAAACAAAGTAGGAATGCACTAATTTGGTTTTGTGTGATGCAACAAGAATATTTGTGTCCTAGCATAAATGATTCTAAATGATATGCATGATTTTGTTCATGCAAGAGCCCGAAAGTTGTGCTTTGATACCAGAATGATGCATGACATGTACGAGTTTTAGATGTACAACGCAAGATCCAACTTAATAATATTCAATATAAGATTCTATTTGATTCTTTAGTTAAAAATAATAAATTTTTAGCAATATATTAGCAACAATCCAACCAAACATGTTGTCCTTTAATATTAATTGACAGGATCAAGTTAATACAAGGTAAATCTCTTTAGACTGGATCGTTCAACAATTAATATTAGATCTAATTTGTTGAATGTAGAAACACTCCCTTTCCTTTTTGTGGATTTGGCAAGGACAAGTACTTGCATAAAGAGTGATAGCTTTTAGATTAAAGATACACAATACAAGTTAAGGCTTACGTAAGTTGTGTATGATTCTACGTGCTCCAAAGTTGACGGACTGTTTGTCGGACGTCGATGATTGCTATCTTCAATGGATTGCTTCAATGCCTTTTTCTTCCTCGAACACTCGCGAGGTCGTGGTGAGACTGAACCGTGTGGATAGCTGAAAATGACTATTGGTTAGGGGGTTTGTAAAAGGGGCGGCTAGGATTATGAAAGAGAGGAAAGACAAAACATAACTTCTAGGAAAGAAAGAGTAACATTCACTTAATAGCAAACACAACTTTATTTATTTCATCCAATGCCCAGTTACATAGCGAAGTCCCTTTATTTATAACCTTCTCACCATTTTTTATTCTCACCAAATCCTGATGTGGAATTGAACTACTTAATAAAAAGACAATGAGCTACCATATGCTCTTATATATATATATATATATATATATATATATATATATATATATATATATATATATATATATATACACACACACACACACACACACACACACACACACACACACACATTCGGAGCGGAGGAATTGGTTGCAACATTTTTGTAAATAGATTCACTAACATATTAGCATGCTAACCCTTAGTTCCCTTGAGCAAAGAATATGTCATTTTATGTGATATGATCTCTTATATTCTACATGTTGGGATTTTGGCCTTTGCATTGGAAAACTTTAGTCCCACATCGGCTAGGCCAAAAGAAATGTATCTCTATATATAAGCTATGCTTGTTTAGAGATGCATAAGTGGTGTAGAGGTGCACATGGGTGTGCCACGTGGGAGTATTTTTCTAGTAGAAAAAATGGCCAAATCAACAATGAAGCATTCATGTTTTTTGCTCTTGGGAATTAATTTTCAATGGAGCTAAGCCCCGTAGGGGCTTAGCGACTCGGACTCAGACTCGGACTCATGGGCTCATGAGACGTAATGTGACATTTTGTTGCCATACTTTGCACTTAGCATGTCAGCATCGTCGCTAGGCGCATAGTGCGTTTAAGTTGCGCTCGTTGCGCGAGCCACTTACGCGGCCAATTGGCGCTGACCAATTGGCACGGCCCAGAGGCGCGCCCAGTTGCGCGGCCCAGTGGCGCGCCAGTGGGCACTGCCTGTTGGCGTGCGGTTGGCGCAGGTAGCGCGCGTTGCGCAAGTGGCACAGATGGCGCGCGCTGTGCGCCCTTTGGCTTAGATCGTGTCTGTGCACGATTGAGCAGTTACAGCATGTTCGGGACGGTTTCTTCCCACATCCCGAACATGTTGGTAACTGGACGGTTATAGAGTGAGGCTATATAAGCTTCTCTGCTCTCTCTCAGGGAGACAAGTTCAGAATTCAAATAAGGCAGAGTATTTTTTTAGCATAATTCCTTACATGTTTCCACAGAGTTTGAGAGAGAAGAGAAGTAGTGCACCAGCGCCACTTAGCACAGGAATCCGTGCGCCATCCGAGGAGTCAGAAGAGCGAAGTGTTCCAAAGTTCTCCGTCGAACTTGCTGGTTCCTGGAAGCTGTTCGTGTGGGACGAATTAAGTTTTGAGCAACGGTGATCATGCACCCCAGTAGGCTGTTCTTCCATCCATCGCCTGTCATCGCTACTGCTGCTAGCAATTCGATTGGATACTTCTTTTTAGAAGTACTACTCCCGTTTACTGCTATAACGAAATTTTTTTAGATTTTTGTTATCCATAATTCTCCAAGGATCTCTGTCAAGCACCTTCTTTGAAGTGTTGCTAGAAACATTGTTTTTATAATCGTTTCATTTTCTCAGTTTTCTATCGAAAATTGCGCCCCGGGACTAACACTACATATATTGTTCAGCATCTTACAATCTGTGTTTAAGGAAATGTGTGCTTACTAACTACATATTGTCACAGGACAAGCTTCTTGCCAGCATAACTGAAAGTCAGAAGCAGACCGAATTAGCTGCATGGGTTTCAACATGGAAACATCGTATTGAACAAACCTTGGAAGAGCAAGTGAGGTTTAGAAGTTTACTTCACATAGATTTGCCAAGTTCAGATACTTAAGATTCATAGTTACTTCATGGCTTTTGTGTAATCCATGATTGTTTCTCTGAACTTTTAACTGCAGGATTCACACCCCATTTTCGACATTCATCGATATGGTGAGAGAATTCTGGACATACTATCAATGGATGTAGACAGCGGGGGAAGCATGCCATTTACCGATGTTGTTATTGGTCAACCCAAGCATGATATTTGCTAGAACATTCTCGGCTCTTCTTCAGCTGGTAATTTTCTTTGTCGTCTTTATGTCAACTTTGTTTAGTGTATGGTGTTGGTGCTAAACAGGAACACACAAGGGAATGAAAAAATGTGAGAAGGAATTGTTGTGCCTTTGTTTATTAAACAGTGCCTTTATATAGGCCTAATGAAAACAACAGTAAGCTAAAAATAATGGGAGCTAATGGCTTGGAGCTAATGGCTCCTACAATCAAGCTAAACCACTAAAACCAAGTCTCGGCTAAAGACTAGGGACGGCAGTACACAGGATTAAGTCTAACAAATCACCCCCCTAATTCTGTTGCACATAGTCATGAGCCGCGTCTTGTGCTAGACGACGCCGCCGTGCTCGTCCTCCTTGATCTTGTAGATCCATTTGAGATTGATCCGCCATGTGGCCATGTGGCGGTCCATGCGGCCCTGGGTGGTCACCATGTTCTGCTGCGTGGGCTCCGACTGGCGGAACATGGTGACCACCCATCCGTCCCCGAAGATAAAGTCGATGGTGCCGGAGATGGTACAGTCGCGGTAGAACTGCCTGTAGTTCTGGACGTACATGGTGTCCTGGTACCCGTCCATCCTGCAGTTGTACACCACCGCGAAGTCCGAGTTGATCCGGAGCGCCACGGCCTGGTGCCCCTCGGGCCCGGCCGAGTTCACGAACCCGATGTCCCTCGCCATGAAGTTGTGCCCCTGGACGCCCACGGTCGCGGTCTTCCAGGTCTTGGTGCCGTTGATGTCGTAGTTGGAGTCGTAGGTGATGATGGTCTTGTCCGGGCCGTCTTCGATGAACACGATATCAGGCTTCTTCTTCTCGATGAGTATCTGCTCCCTGTAGGTCTCGTCAACCGCGACGGAGATGCCAGCCTTGACCACGTCCCTGGGCTCAAGGTTGTCGTCCGGGAGGGCCTTCGAGAGGCTATGCTCACAGGACTTCTGGTAGTCGGTGGAGGAGCAGAGCATCTGCACGGACTTGGCGCCCGTGTAGAGTGCCGGTTTGGGCTGGTCCTCGGTGCTCTCTTCCTCCGCGGTGTACACGGTGGCGACGGCGCCCACCACGACCAGGAGGAGGAGGAAAGCGGAGGCGAGGAGGAGTTTGGAGCTTTTGAAGAGGCGGTGACCGGACCGCAAGGGCTTCGTCTTTGGCGGCTCCCGAGTTCTCTCTTTTTCCACCTCTCCCACGAACCGATTCGACGCCATCAGCATTCTCGATGACAGGGCGATCATCTCTGCTTCCGGATCAGGCATCCCGGTGAGGTTGAGATTCCTCATCGGCTTCTCTGTCTCCGTTTCTGCACTCTACAACTCCGACGGAGTAGAGAAGCAATCGATGACGCCGGTGTCGAGGTACCACACAGCATCGTGGTCGTCGTCGCGGACACGATCGTTGCCGTCGGATTTGTTTGTGAAGGTATTCCACTCCGAGGCCTCGCCGACGGAGTGATCCTCCAAAACCAGTCCGCACTCCAGGCAGAAGATGTCTACGCCTGAGCGGTCGAACACCATCTTTGTGCTCCTCTTGCAGTCTTGACAATAGTCAGTGGAGCCGGAGTCGAGGTACCACGCATCGATCGTGACCCGATCGGATTCTCCGATTGGCCGAATCTTCTCCTCGTTGAGGAACACGTGTTGCACCCCCGTGCTCGGTGCGTCATGCACTCTGGGCCCGTCGAGGTCGTTGTCTGTCGCGGCTAGCAACAGTGTCGGATGCTCCTCCTCGGCTTGTGCGATGTGCGCTTCCGCCACCTTCTCGTTGTCGCGTTTTGCCTTGTGACATTCCTTCGCCCAGTGACCAGGGATGCCACAGTAGCAGCATTCTCCCTTCCTTCTCACGCCAGAGCCACCCCCGCCACCGCTAGACGAGGGCTTGCCCGTGTTCATCGCCTTCGGCTTGTTTTTGCTGCCCTCCGACGGTCCACCGCTACGCTCCTGTGATTTCTGCCGTGCCATCCACTCCTCTTCGGTGAGAAGCAGGCGACCGCCGACAGAGCCGGAATCCTCCAGATCATTCCGCTCCTCCACCACGAGCAGTCGGCCGCAGAGTTCTTCGAGTGACATGGTTTTTGTGTCAACCAATGACTCGATGGCGAGCGCCATTTGCTTGTACCGTCGAGGCACACTCCTAAGAAGTTTGAGCACCGCCTTGTGCTCGGTGATCGGATCACCTAACACCTCCAGGTCGTTGACGATGGCGCCTAACCGCATGGCGAACGACTCGATCCCCTCGCCGTCCTTGAACGCCAGGTTGTCGAACTCGGTCCGGCGCGTCTGCGCCTTCGCCTCCCGGACACGCTCTACGTCGATACGCATCGTCTTGAGCGTGTCCCATGCCATCTTCGCCGTCTCCTTCACCGCCAAGGTGCGCACCAGCTCCAGTGGCACTCCGCGAAGGATCGCGGCGAGTGCACGCCGATCGTCGCGAAGCTCGCCGATCGTCGCGAGGCTCGCCGATGCCGGTGTTCACCACATCCCACAGGCCTTGCGCCTGTAGCTGCACATTCACGATCAACGTCCAGTCCGAGTAGTTTGTCCGTGTGAGTAGTGGAGGATGCATCCAACTGTCACTCTCACGGACAACCCTCTCGACCACGTGCATCTCTCTCTCGTCGCCTGTGTGACTTGTCATGGGCAGCGATGTGGAAGAAGATGTGCTGGTGTCACTACCTCCAGGAGTACGTGGCCCGTACTTTGGCATGAACAGATCAAATGCTCGACCAAACTTGGCTTTGATACCACTTGTTGGTGCTAAACAGGAACACACAAGGGAATGAAAAAATGTGAGAAGGAATTGTTGTGCCTTTGTTTATTAAACAGTGCCTTTATATAGGCCTAATGAAAACAACAGTAAGCTAAAAATAATGGGAGCTAATGGCTCCTACAATCAAGCTAAACCACTAAAACCAAGTCTCGGCTGAAGACTAGGGACGGCAGTACACAGGATTAAGTCTAACAAATGGCATTTATCTAGAAAAGGGAGTGGGCCTAACTTATGGTCAAATTTTGTTCAAGTACCTGAAAATTTGTTGCTTCAATGATTTTAACTTCAACTGCTCTTTAGTTTCAACCTTTGTTACCAACTTCTTCGTGTACTGTCAAAATTGTTAAGGAAATAACTTGTGAAAGATTTACTAGTACTCGACCCCCATTAGATGTTGTTTATAGTTCATTCTTATAATGCTTGCAGATTATTGTTTAGCGGTTTGTTGATTATCATGCAAACTTGTGTTGTTTTCCCCTTCTCTCGTTCATTAAGTGTTCTGAAATTTTAGAATACATCCATACCTATTTCTTCTTCATGTACCATATTATACCAAGTTTTCCGTCTTCCGTTTTTGGCTTGTCAATTGTCACCAGGACACTTCATATATCATGTTTCTTGACGTACTGTACACATGGATGCTGTTAAAAGACGCTTCTAATCATCAAATTATGACAGACAACGTCCCAAATTGAGTATTTTTTTGGCACTTTTAGATGAAATATGTGGACCCTAAATTGTCTAAATAAATATCACCCCATCTGATTCATTCTTTGAAGCAATTGGATTAGCCGATAATTCACTGTTAGAGAGCTTCTTAATGGGATGAATTTCTTATGAAGTTTAAACGCAGTGATACATAAAAATGCCTTTCGGCAGTCTGCACTCAGTCTATAACTCATCTATTGGTCTGAAGGAAGATCATATGGAAAAGGACTGCAGCAGACAGTTATAACAAAGAAAAATAAAAAAAAAAATGGATAAACTGACTATTCTTACTGTACAAGCTCATGAACATGCAAATATTTTTTTTGTACATTCACATACTAAAGCCTTGTGTACATGTTAGGATTTTTGAAGGTTGTGTGCTGGATACTTCCAGATATCTGGACACTTGACACCAACTTCAAGTGTCCAAATTGTTAGTCCCGGAGCTTGACCAAAGATGGAAAACTGATGCAATCGAGATCTGAGATGTCACACAAAAAACTTTGCAGTGATCAAACTCAAGATCTACGATGATGCAAAAAACCAAATAGTCAGATAACAATATGAAGGAGGGAAATAGAGAAAAGAAGATCTCTCGTTCTTCCTTGCAAACGTGTTGCAATTGGGACAGAACGAGTTACAATAATGTAGAGAAAGATGAGATGAAGAAAAGTTGCTGGGGTGTCAAAACACCGTTGCTCAAAGCAAGATTCGTCCCACACGAATTGCTTCCAGGAACCAGCAAATTGAAGAACTTGTGGAACGCTCGAAGTCACCTCTGTTCTGACTCCTCGGATGGACTTGCAATGGCGGCAGCAGCTCCCTCTCCCTCTCTTTTTTCTGACTTACAAATTCGTAGTACCTCACAAAGGAGGCCAGAAGAGAGTATATATAGAGAGGGTGGAAACCCTAACCGCCTTTTCAGTTATGGAAAGATTGAATTAAATTCCACAAAGATAGCAATGAAATTAATTCAAATCTTATGGAAAGATTGAATTAAGTCCCACAAAGATGGCAACGAAATTAATTCAAATCTTATGGAAAGATTGAATCAAATCCCACAAAGATGGCAACGAAATTAATTCAAATCCCACAAACATAGCAACGAAATTAATTCAAATCTTATGGAAAGATTGAATTAAATCCTACAAAGATGGCAACGAAATTAATTCAAATCTTATGGAAAGACTGAATTAAATCCCACAAAAAGTGGATCTGAATTAATCGCATTGAATCAGTCTTTCCATAACTGACTTGTAGTCTGCACAGTCAGTCTGGTGCGAGTCCATGAGCCCATGAGCCCATGAGCTCGAGCCCGAGTCCGAGCCCGAGTCGCTAAGCCCCTTTGGGGCTTAGCTCCAAATGGAATTAATCCAAGAGAATGACAAAAGCATTAATGCTTAATCCTTGGAGCTTTATTCTTACCTCCTAGTAAAATCACCCACATGGTTCCCTCCTTAGGGTCACCACCCCATGTGCATCTCTCAACAACACAATCAAGTATATATGTTGAGATAACTCATGGTGTATTTCCGATGTGGGACTAAACTTTTATAAGGCATGTTGAGAGCAAGCTCTCTCCATGTAAAGAAAGCACCAACAATCCCCCACATATCACAACATATATATGTGTCCAGGGTTGAGCGTTTCCCACAGTAACTGTCCATTTTGTATTAGGATAGATGTCGCTGACGACTTGAATCTTTCCATATGGGTTAAATAACAATGTGATACAAGAATGGACTACGCCTTGAATTCTGCACCACAATTATAATTCTTCCCACTCACAAAGTGTAGTTACGTGTGCTTCTGGCTGTACATTAAAGGCCCTGTGCCAGCCTGGTTTCAGTGTATAATTTTGGGTGTCTACAAGTTTACCCTCAAGAGACGGCCTGATATCTTTTTCCATACACTATAGGTGAGTTCTTTATTAAAGAGACATGGCATGAAGCCTTGCGCTTCCTTGCGGTGCTACGCCGCTATGACATGGCCTGAAGCCGAGGCATTACCCCTACCTGGGAACCTCATCGTAGTGTCATACTATTGTAGCATGAGGTCTCAGCCTCTTTGTAGTGCCAATCTACTCAGCATGAAGCCTAAGACTTTCTTGCGGTGTTACGCCGCAACGACATGGCTTGCAAGGCCGAGGCTTTACCCCTACCTGGGTACCTCATCGTGGTCTCGTGCCACTGTAACATGGGGCCATCCTCCCCTTTGTAGTGCTGCCTACAACTCTTTAATTACGTTATACAGCATTCGGCTACATGCCTATTTGCGGTGCTACGCCGCTATGACTTGGCTTGCAAAGCCGAGGCATTACCCCAGACCTGGAAACCTCATGGTGGAGTCACCCCACTATAGCATGGAGTTTCACTCCTTGTAGTGCTGCTCGACCGTGCTTCCTGTAAAGCACACCAGGTATTCACTCTGCCTGAGAGAACTCATTAAGGCGTTTAAGCCAACCTTCCACAGGATCTATTTTTTTCCGCAGAAAATACATAGTAGACAACAGTGGTTATGGGTCCGTATCCCTTTCATGTTCCAGAGAACAAATACCCACTGTTACCTGATAGTTTCCCAGTCAGTGAACCTCCTTTGAACCAAAAGTTAGATGCCTAGTAGATTTCTCTTTGAACTAATAGCATAAAACTTTATGGTAGGATTACAAAGACACACTATCAGAATGCCTTCAAGCCCATTTTACAAGCTGTGTCATCGACCAACTGGCGCTTGAGGCCCTTTGTGAACGGATCTGCCAAGTTCTCCTGACTCCGAACATCAATCACTACAATTACACCTCTTTTGATAAGATCGTGTACTGCCCTATGTTTCAACCGCACAGTCCTCTTCTTTCCGTTGAAGAGGTCATTTGATGTCGCCGCCGTAGTCGCCTGGTTGTCACAGTATATCGGTATCGCCGGTATCTGAGCCCCAACCACTGGAAGATCATACATGAGCTCCCGAAGCCATTCTGCTTCATCTGCTGCAGTTTCAAGTGCATAGAATTCAGATTTCATGGAGAAACAAGAGAGTATAGTCTGCTTCTTCGACTTCCACGATATAGCAGCTCCACCCAAGGAAAAGATATATCCACCTGTGGATCTCTCGCTTTCTACCTCTGAATACCAGCTAGCATCACTGAATCCTTCCACTACTGTCGGATACCCGTTGTAGTGCAGTGCATATGTCTGAGTCTTCTTGAGATATCTCATCACCCGCTTCACAGCTTTCCAGTGCTCAACCCCTGGGTTGCTTGTGAACCGACTCAGCATTCCCACGGCGAAAGCTATGTCAGGCCTTGTGGCAGTGGTTGCGTACATTAAACTTCCGATAATGCTAGAATACTCCAGCTGCCTGACGCTTTTCCTCGAGTTTGGCTTCAGCTTCTGATCACACCTGTATGGCGTATCGATCCCTGGAAGATCCTTATACCCATAGCGTGTGAGCATCTTCTTAATGTAGTGAGATTGTGACAGTGCTACTCCTGTGTCTGTCCGGATGATCTTTATGCCCAAGATGACATCTGCATCCTCCAAGTCCTTCATACTGAACTTGGTTGAAAGGAACTTCTTTGTCTTCGTGACACAGCCTATATCCGTCCTTAGGATTAGCATGTCGTCCACGTACAGACAAACGATGACTCCTCTTCCATCAACGAACTTTGTGTAAACATATTTGTCCGTCTTGCTGACTCTGTAGCCGTTTGACCTAATAACTTTGTCAAACTTCTCATGCCACATCTTGGGAGCTTGGTTAAAACCATACAATGATTTCACCAACTTGCAGACTTTGTCTTCAAGACCTTTGACGACAAATCTATCTGGTTGCATGTAAATCTCTTCGGTCAGCTCCCCATTCAGGAATGCTGTCTTTACATCCATCTGATGTATCACCAACTTATGTATGGCTGCTAGAGCGATTAACATCCTGATGGTGGTCATCCGAGCTACTGGAGCGTACGTGTCAAAGTAGTCTATCCCCTGTTTCTGAGAAAATCCCTTGGCTACCAGCCTGGCCTTGAACTTGTCAATAGTTCCATCTGCCTTCATCTTCTTCTTGATGATCCATTTACATCCGATGGGCTTTTTTCCTTCAGGTAGATCTACCAACACCCATGTGTTATTGGAGGTGATAGAGTCAAACTCGTTATTCACTGCCTCCTTCTAGAAGATAGCATCTCTGGTCTTCATCGCTTCATCATAGATAAGCGGATCTGCTTCCACATGATAGGTGACAAAGTCATCTCCGAAGTCTTTAGGTCTCCTCGCTCGCTTTGCTGACGGCTCTGCGAGTTCTGGTACAAGAGTTGTTTCATCAACAACAGCTTCTTCTTGGACTACTGGCCCATATGAGATTTCAGTCTCATTTGCACCTACATCATTTTTCGGAATGTCCGAAAGAATAATGTTTTTGTCTTTTGCAAACTTGCCTTCAAAGTATTCAGCATCGCGAGATTCGATGATATAATTTGACTCAATATCAAGAAATCTTCGAGCATCACTCTTCTCGGCATACCCCAAGAAGATCGCCTTCGTAGTCCTTGTCTCCAGCTTCTGAATCTTCAGATCTGGAAGCTTCACATACGCCAGACACCCCCACACTCGAATGACATTCAAGTTTGGTCTGACTTTGAACCAGAGTTCATGAGGAGTTACGTCCGAAGTTGCATATGGCACTCTATTCAGAATGAAAGTGGCCATTAATGCAGCTTCTCCCCAGTAGCATTTTGGAAGACCTGCAGTAAGCATCAGTGAATTCATCATTTCTGTTAATGTTCGGTTCTTCCTCTCTGCTACTCTGTTGGATTGAGGAGAATATGGAGCAGTAGTCTCGCATATGATTCCATGTTCTTTGCAGAACGATGCGAAGTCATGAGACCTGTACTCCCCACCTTGATCACTTCTCAATCTCTTGAGTTGTTGTCCAATCTGTCGTTCAGCTTCGGCCTTGAACTCTCTGAACTTCTTGAAAACTTCGTCTTTAGTCTTGAGCAAGTAGACGAACGCGTATTTTGAGAAGTCGTCGATGAAGGTTATGAAATACTTCATCCCGGCCTTCGTGGAGAAATGTTTGAAGTCACAGATATCGGAGTGTACTAACTCCAGAAGATCTGTGCTTCGATTGACCCGATGAAAGGGTTTCCTTGTGATCTTCGTCTGAGCACATACTTCACACTTCTCCACCTTACCCCCACATTTGAAGATAAGTCCTAGACTAGACATTTTGTTAATTCTTTTACAATGAACATGTCCTAGTCTATTATGCCACAACTCAAGAGAATAATCAGAAAATGCAACTGCATTAATGTCATCAAACTGGTTGACAAGCTGAATTTTAAATATTCCTTCGGTTTGATAAGCCTTCCCAAAGTATGTTCCCTTCTTGGATATCACCATCTGACCAGCATTGATGTCCATCCTTAAGCCTGCGTTGCAGAGCAGGCACCCAGATATCAGGTTCTTGGCAATCACCGGAACATGCTTCACACCTTGAAGCGTCAGAGTGTTCCCAGAAGTGAGTTTCAGCTCCACAGTCCCGATCTCCAGAACTTCAGCTTGGGCCTGGTTCGCCATGACAACCTTCTCAGATATCGGCTGATACATGACGAACCATTCCTTGCCAGAACAGACATGGCAAGTCGCACCAGTGTCTATCCACCAGTCAGAGTCAACTCCCACAGTTGTGACCTGTGCGATCATAGCAACAATGTTAGACACCAATGAAACCTTACTAGGCTCACCTTTCTCTGATTGTTTAGGCTTGGATCTGTATTCACTCTTGTAGTGGCCTTTCTTGCCACAATTGAAACAAGTCACTTGGGACTTGGACTTCTGTTGCTTGAATGAAGGACCCTTCACTTTTAGATTGGTGAAGTCCTTCTTCTTGTGAGAAGCCGCCTGCTTCCCCTTGGGATCTCTCGTCTGCACTAGATTGGTCTTAGTCAACTGTTTGGACAGAGTGTCCATCTTCTGTTGGGAACGCATCTCGTCCTCAACATGGATCTCTTGAAGTAGATCTTCCAAGCTAATGTCTAGCTTCTTTCTGAGCATCCTTGCATAGAAGGTACTCCATCCAGCAGGAAGTTTTGAGATGATCCCTCCAACGACAAACTTGTCGGGAAGGGGCATCTCTTCGTCTTCCAGTTTCTGACGCAGCTTCAGAAATTCCTTCACCTGTGGCAATATGGACTTCTCGCCCTCATAGAGCAATTTGTGATATTTTTCAACCACAAACATCTTGCTCCTGTTTCTGTCTTCTTCATACAGTTTTTCCACAAACTCCCATATGTCTCTGGCAAATTTCTTCTTCGAGTAGGATTCTGCCAGGGAATTCTCCATAGCATTCAGGATGAGAAGCCTGCAGATGCTATTTTCCCTTCTCCATTTGGCCTTGAGTTTGGTAGCTGCATTGATTATGGCAGTAGACCCAGTGTCTGGAACAGAAGGTTCTTCCTCCAACAGTACATGATCAACGTCTTTGAGTTGAAGAGTTAGATAAACCTTCCTCTTTCAGACTTGATAATGCTCTCCATCGAACTTTTCCAACTTGCAGTAGTCTGATTGGACGAGCGAAGCATTAATGTTTTCCATCTACAAGGATCTTGCTTTGAGATTGTTAGTCCCGGGGCTTGACCAAAGATGGAAAACTGATGCAATCGAGATCTGAGATGTCACACAAAAAACTTTGTAGTGATCAAACTCAAGATCTACGATGATGCAAAAAACCAAATAGCCAGATTACAATATGAAGGAGAGAAATAGAGAAGAGAAGATCTCTCGTTCTTCCTTGCAAACGTGTTGCAATTGGGACAGAACGAGTTACAATAATGTAGAGAAAGATGAGATGAAGAAAAGTTGCTGGGGTGTCAAAACACCGTTGCTCAAAGCAAGATTCGCCCCACACGAATTGTTTCCAGGAATCAGCAAGTTGAAGAACTTGTGGAACGCTCGAAGTCACCTCTGTTCTGACTCCTCGGATGGACTTGCAATGGCGGCAGCAGCTCCCTCTCTCTCTCTTTTTTCTGACTTATAAAATTCGTAGTACCTCACAAAGGAGGCCAGAAGTGAGTATATATAGGCCAGAAGTGAGTATATATAGAGAGAGGATGGAAACCCTAACCGCCATTTCAGTTATGGAAAGATTGAATTAAATCCCACAAAGATAGCAATGAAATTAATTCAAATCTTATGGAAAGATTGAATTAAGTCCCACAAAGATGGCAACGAAATTAATTCAAATCTTATGGAAAGATTGAATCAAATCCCACAAAGATGGCAACGAAATTAATTCAAATCCCACAAAGATAGCAACGAAATTAATTCAAATCTTATGGAAAGATTGAATTAAATCCCACAAAGATGGCAACGAAATTAATTCAAATCTTATGGAAAGATTGAATTAAATCCCACAAAAAGTGGATCTGAATTAATCGCATTGAATCAGTCTTTCCATAACTGACTTGTAGTCTGCACAGTCAGCCTGGTGCGAGTCCATGAGCCCATGAGCCCATGAGCTCGAGCCCGAGTCCGAGTCATTTGGGGCTTAGCTCCAAATGGAATTAATCCAAGAGAATGACAAAAGCATTAATGCTTAATCCTTGGAGCCTTATTCTTACCTCCTAGTAAAATCACCCACATGGTTTCCTCCTTAGGGTCACCACCCCATGTGCATCTCTCAACAACACAACCAAGTATATATGTTGAGATAACTCATGGTGCATTTTCGATGTGGGACTAAACTTTTACAAGGTATGTTGAGAGCAAGCTCTCTCCATGTAAAGAAATCACCAACACAAATAACATAGGAATTAAAAAAAAATTGACGCAGGAATTTGCATCATTCTGTGATGCCAAAATATGTTCACTTGCCCGTTAATCCTGAGCCTTCAGGCTTCAGCTATGACCTAATTGTAACTATTGCTGAAAGAAAGTGGAAGTTTGGCACATTTTATGTTTGTTAAGAATTCCGTTTCATTTTTCAGGTGAACAATGATACTGTTGACCTGCAAAGAGAAGCTAAGGCTCTGCGGATACTTAGGCAGTAAGCCCACTCATACTGTGTTTAGGATTGGGCTCGTAGTTATTTGTAAATTTATAGGGTTCCTCCCTTGTGTATGTATCATCATTAATGGATTATGCTGTACTTATCCATCATGTAACGGTAGCAGGTGGTGGTTATGAGCAGTGTACATGTTATGTTTTCTTGCCTAATCTTGAGGGAAGTAGAAAATGTAAATGAGTATGTGCACAGAAGATGATTAGAAGAATTAAATTTATATACGATGAAATGGTACGAGTTCCCTGTGTTTTCTTTATAATTCTTTGCAGGAGTTTGTTATTTCTCGCTAGAAACTGATTTATTCATTTCAGCTTCTTTCTTTATTAGGAAAATGACAAATTATGTAAGATCCGTGAATCCGGAAATTTAGTAACAGGTCCTTGAGAATTTTTTTTTTTTTTTGAGATGTCCGGCGTAACGCACGAGACTTAGTGCACGCTACGTTGCATGCCATTTGGGCCCACTGTCCACGCCTCTCATGCGGTTCGATTCCGAGACCGTCTACCTAGCCAAGGAGGTCCTTGAGAACTCGATTCTCTGAATCAGAACTATGCTTGACCTTTGCCTGGGGAATTTGGAATCCTAGGAAGTAGACCTAATTCTAAGATTTTAGGTGGATAATTCTATAAATTTTCAGCTCCTCATACAAAAAAAGAATCCTTTAAAATGATCTCTGCAAGATTTCAGTCTACAATAAACTGCGATATGAACCTAGCCTAGCGACCTTTCAAAAACTAGTCTATAGCCATTCCAATTAGTCTTCTAGTTCAAGTTATTCAGTCCTATAAGTCTATAACATACTATCCTTTTTTTTTTTTTACTGAAAGTAGGATACAATGGGGAGGGATTCCTAGGGGTGGGCATATGGTTCAAAGACCCGCGGTTCCGATCCGGTCCGAACCGTAAAATGTCCAAACAAGCCGGTTTCTAAATTTTGGAATTTAAACGGGACGGGTCGTGTGACACTAACGGGGTGGGACGGGTCCTATTTTTAAAATAAACGGGGCCCTGGACCGACCCGTTTATAGGGGTATGTATTTTTTTAATCAATTTTGAATTTTTTTTGCTATTATAGTTTATAGTTAATAGAACAAGTTATTGTCTAGTAAACAAATTCTAAAAATTTGGGAAGATATAAGACTTGTTTTGTTCTTATAGATAATATAACATATGTAAATGTTTACTATTTTAGAATTTTTTTAACTTTTTTTGACCTGTTTGGACCCACGGGTCGGTTCAGTTCGGATCCGTTTCGAACGGGTCGAGCCCGTTCCGGTTCCAATATTTTTTGGATCCGTCCCGCCCCGCCCCGCCAATTAACGGGTCCGGTCCGGGTCCATAAAATTTGGGCCCGGTCCGACCCGTGCCCACCCCTAGGAATTCCCGTCCAAATGCTTCCAATTATTCATCTATATTACCTTCTCTACTACGTGCAATCACCTTATTTAAAATTTTAAAATGGTATCTAAATATTCATCTATATTACCTTCTCTACTACGTGCAATCACCTTATTTAAAATTTTAAAATGGTATCTAAATATTCATCTATATTACCTTCTCTACTACGTGCAATCACCTTATTTAAATTTTTTAAATGGTTTGTAACCTCCACTAATATAGTCATTTATATCTCCACTAATTTAAAATTTTAAAACGGTTTGTAACCTCCTTCTCTACTACGTGCAATCATCTTATTTAAAACGGTTTGTAACCTCCACTAATAAAGTCATTTATATCTCCACTAATTTAAAATTTTAAAACGGTTTGTAATCTCCTTCTCTACTACGTGCAATCACCTTATTTAAAATTTTAAAACGGGTTGTAACCTCCTTCTCTACTACATGCAATCACCTTCTCCTTGTCTAGGTTTCGAAAAAAATCTACAAAGTAAAAACATAAAACACAGGAGTGACATTCTTCTTCATCTTCTCCTTTGTCTTCAAGCATGTCGGATATTTATTTTTCGACCAAGTTGTCTTCAGGTAACTTCTTTGCAGTGCTCTCAGGTCTCTTTCTTATTTCCTTTCTTCCTTTTTATTATATTTCTTCATTCTTATTTTATTTGGTGATCTAAAATTCAATTTCTTATTTACTTTCTTTATTTTTATTTGTGCTGTGAATGTAGGAAATAATAGATTTTTGGTGGTTTTTTCCACTCTCATTATTTATTTTCTTCACAATTCTGTGAAAATCTCAAAGAAAACGTATATCGTGGTTTCTTTCCACTCTCACTATTTATTTTCTAAATAATTCTGAAAAAATCTCAGAAAAAATGTATAACGTGGTTTCTTTCCACTCTCATTATTTATTTTCTTCTGAAAAAATTTCAGAGAAAGAAAGAATGGAATTCGTAACTATCTTGGTTATAGTTTAGTTTATGAATTAGATTTTACTATAATTTAAATTAAAAATATTATATCAGTGATAAGAAAGCATTTTTTTAACTTCCATATCTTCTAATTTTACACACCTAATTTGAACTAATTTAAGGTGGTTTCTTTCCACTCTCATTATTTATTTTCTTAATAATTCTGAAAAATTCAGAGAAAGAGAGAATGGGATTTGTAACTATCTTGATTATAGTTTAGTTTATGAATTAGATTTTACTATAATTTAAATTAAAAATATCATATTAGTGATAAGAAAGCATTTTTTTAACTTCCATATCTTCTAATTTTACACTCCTAATTTGAACTAATTTAAGTTAATAAGAGACTATCTTCATTATATCTTCACTATATTTTAAATGTTAAAAGATTATATAATGGATTTTAAGAAAGCATTTGTTTTTTCTACATCCTTATATATCATATTATTTTCATACATTTTCCTTACACCTTAACTCCAAAATCACCTTTTTGTAAATTTACAGCTATCAACCTTTAAGTATGGCTCCAAGGATTACTCTTATAGACGATATTAAGGCTGGAAAGGTTGATTATAGGATCAAAGTTAGAGTTGTGCATGTGTGGAAGGTTCCTGAATATAATAAGCCCAACGTTACCAAGTCAATAGAGATAATACTGGTGGATGAAAATGTTATCTTTTGTCTTTTTTATCTCTTGTTTAATAAATTTTATATATTTATTTGTTTTATATATGTTCCACATGCCTGTAGGGAGAAAAGATTCAGGCCTCTGTGAAGAAAAATCTTCTTGAAATGTTCGACGACACTCTGCAAGAAGGGTCCTGCTATCCCATTCATAATTTAATGGTTGCAGCCAATGTTGATTCAAAATTTTGCGCTTCCCATCACAAATAAAAACTTACATTTATAAGGACCACTATGTGCATGAAATCAGATGATTCAAGAATTCCTATTTGCGTTTTCAATTTTGTCAATTTTGCTATTATATTATCTGGTCTAGATTAAAAACATCTGATAGGTATTACTTTTCAGAATTTAATTTAAACTTTTTGCTAAATACTTTTTACAATGTGGAATTTAATTTCTTTGTTACTATTTACATTATTAGATGTTATTGGACATGTGGTGCAAAGAAGTGCTTTGAGGGAGACCGAAAAAAAATGGTGCTAAGAGCTTGTTGATAGACTTAGTTTTAGAGGACTTAGAGTGAGTTAATTCATTTTTTACAACATTCCATTTATGCATATATTTTTTTAATTTTATCCCTTTTGTGCATAATTAATTATTTTCAATGTTACCATTATCGTTGTCATTTTCATATAGGGGTAACAAGTTAGACTGTACTTTATGGGGTGATTACGCAACTGCTTTGAATTCTTACCTTGAAAAAAAGGTTTTGATGGTTCTATTAAGTTATTTTACATGACTGCAAAATGAGGATCTTCAATTGTAACTACTTATTTTTATTAGAGATTGCAGATAATTATTTATGTACATATACATATTAATATAATTATATAACTGCCTTGTTTACTTATTTTGTAGCTAAGATTGGAAATATCTAATTCGTTTGCTCCAACAAAACTTTGGCTAAATCCTGATTTTAAGGAACTGAATACAAGAATAAGTGAGTTGTATTTTATATTTACTAATACTTTGAATAATTAAATATATTCAAAATATTTAAATTACTTGGTTAAAATTATGACATCACTTTCAATATTTCAATTTGCAAAGCTTGGAAAATTGTCACGACCTGCTACCCAAATTGTTGGGCCGGGCCAGGCCTTGCCCAGCCTACGCTTGTGTTAAAGCGTAGTAAGTTGTACTAAGAATAGACAATAAATGATCTAAGGTGCTAACGGTTCTAATATCACATTTTAATAGCTCATCACAACACAGCATCTAATAGCGAAAGCAAATAAGTTCAGATTTTAGTTATTACACTTCCAAAGTATTAGACTGGAGACAAAGTCCAGTGACAAAAGATAGAGTCTAAACAGTTCAACAAACTAAGCCAAAAGGGATCTAAAGCTAGACTACTAAGCGAGTTTCCTGCGGGGACTTCCTCGGGAGCAAAGACTTGGTCCTCTGTAGCGGACCCATAGTGAGAATCATAGAGCATCTCTTCCTCAGAAAGTATGCCTGCAATATTTTTCGTCAGGAAGGGAGCAAGCACTGGTTCTACAAACTATATATATTGAGCATGGAATGAAAATAGATGTGCTAAATAAGAAACATGTCATATTATAGCCTTTCATATGGAAAATACATTTGTCATGGTGGTATATGTATATATAATGTTTGAAACTCTAGTAGGTACGTGATCGGTCAATGGGTATAAAATGTACCGGTATACAAGTATACATGTAATAAAATGTACATACGTACAAATGTACAAGCATAGATATACAAACGTACAAATATGCAGGATAAAGGCCTACGGCAAGGTTGCATGAGATACGACGGAGCTCGGTACATGTACTAAGTTACAGTCTGATCATGTACTCAACTAGCAGTTTTCCCATCCCCAAGTTATTATCATGTGAGAAGATACTATGAGCAGTAAAAGCATGTGAAGCATATGGAAAAGTACATGGAAACATGTAAGATATGATTTCAGTTACAAATAGCTAAATATAACAATATTCATACGCAGTTCATTATCATGTACGATAAGTAAATTTTGTAGTTTGTACTTGCCTCGAGCAAGGCAATGACGTGAGAATGCAGAGAAAGAAGCCTAGTGTCCTGACACTGTCAAAAAGGGTATAATAATCTCAGTTCCTATTCTATGTTCAAGACTCTAAACTACTAACTCTAATACTAGTGGTGCGACACGACTTCTAACTAGGACTCCTAGCTAAGTGATGACCTAGCATAGTAGACCAATTTAGGTGACACTAAACCTATAACCAAAACTTAGAGTCCTTAGAAACTCAACACTATGATGGTGGACAAAAATTACGACACTTAATTACCCAAAAACATGAGTTACCACACTTAAAGCACAATTCTTCAATAAAAATTCAGACTGTCCACTGTGTTCCAATAATTATTTAGGTAGATATAAAGCTCCACTAAATAAGAAATAAAATCCCAAAATCATTCTTGTTAGTTATAATAATTTATTATAATTTTTCTGGAACATCTAAACTGATGTGGATATTTATTAAAAATCAGAATACATAAGTATCTTAAAAGTAGGTTCTGAATACCTATTTTTACACAGTGATAAATATGAAAATTAGATTCTAAAAAAATTATATTAAATTACCTAAATTAACATAGTATTTAATTATAATTTTTCTTGAATTTTTTTGTACTCAAAGACTGTTTAAAATTTGGAATACAGCAAGTTACAGTTTCTAAAAATAATTATTTAATTATTTAATGTATTTGTCCACGTATACGAAATTGAAACGAAGTCCAAATACGGGACCCAAGGTCATGAATCAAGTCCAATATGACTTATACAGGTCTTGAATGTATTTAGACTAATTTGAGTCCACACAACCCATGCTAGATTTGGGCTCAAAGTGGTCGTATTTAACAAAATACGTAAAAATACGAAGTTAAATACGTAAGTAAAATAACATGTTAAAATAATATAAATATATAATAATACTATAAATTATACATAGATAATAATATTTATTAATAATAATTTAACATATATATTAATAACAGTATATATATACATATACCTATATACTATACAAATACATACAGAAAAATATATAGATATACATATAAACACATAGCCCAAGCCCAACGGACTAAAGGGTCCACAACCCACAACCCAAAGTCCAATATGGACACATGGGCAAAATGGTAATTTCAGGTCAAAATGATGTCCGCCGTTGGACCAACTTTGCACCGAAAAATGTGCTAGGATACAAGTCACTAAACTTAGCAAATTATATGTCTACGAGTCCAGAATGATGATATGAACCCAACGGTATAACCGAAATTGAATTCCGATAACCTGCTCGTAAAATGGTCAATTGACCTGGACTGTGGGCCCGCCTTGCACCGAAATGCGTGCCGGGGCCCACGACCTCCAAATCTAGCAAACTTTATATGAATTCGTGCTAGAAAGATGCCACGAGTCTACTGGTGGTGTCAGAATTGGAATTCGGAGTTCCGGGTCCAAAATTAGAATTTAAAAAATTAGAAATTACGAATTCGGACGGCCAACTTTGGCGTCAAATTCAACCAATCAAACAAGCTTACAATGAAACAAAATTTTAAGGACAAGAAGTTGGTTATACTAGCTGTGCAGAGGAACTGATGGCACATCAAATGGAACTGCGACGACAGAGATACAAATCCACGAAGTTGGTTCCACAAACTGTCCAAAATAAACACAATTATTCTGACAACTTGACGATCGATTTTGACATATCAAATGAAGGAATTAACGGCTGAAACTTTAGGTGGAGATAGAGCCATATACCGAGATTGCAAGGAAGAAAGAGTTCGACGATCCAACGGTCGGATCGTCCATAAAATGAGCACAAAGTTGTTGTCCCGAGAACGAGTTCTGACTTCTCCAAAACGTGCGTCACGACGGGATCTCGTTCAAAATGCACGAATCGCCTACGTGGCTCACCAGGGACGTCGAGCGACGGACTATAGGGGTCGCCCAGGTTGTATGCGAGTTGAGGGGGGTCGCCGATGGCGGTGCGCGGCCGCACCGCACTGCTGCAGCACATGCACGCACATGTGCACGCGCACACAGGTGGCCGCGCCTGCTGCTATCGCTTACTACTGTCGAGCTTGCCTGGTGCACGCGACGGCGGCCTCGACGGCGGGTGGCCGGACGGTGGTGCGCAGGGGACAGGCGTCGGTCACGACAAAGTGTGCGGCACGACACGCAGGGGTCGAGGTGGCTGTTGCCACCGGGAAGGAGGAGAAGAGGAAGAAGATAATTAAGAAGATGAGAAAATAAAAATGGTGATGGAGTGGAGATGATGAAAGGAGAAGGAGAATTAGGGTTCGAGGGGGTTCTTCATGGAATGAAGAAGGTGGAGAGGAGGAAGAATAAGTCTGGAAGGGGGGCTGTCTCCAAGTGTGCGTAAGTGTGTGTTTAAGGAGGGATGATAGAAAAGAGAGGAGGTGAGTGTTATTATGAATGAAAGGGGTGTGGCTGTGAGTATTTGGAAAGTAGAGAAAGAGAGGAATATCTACAAAAGTAGAGAGAGAAAATGTATGGGGATTAGGCCGGCTGCTAGGAGGAGTGGGTGTAGGGTTGTCATGAAGAGATGAGTGGTTGGGATGAGTTGTTGTGGAATGAAGGCTAGGATTGAGTGTAGCTATATTAGTTCCATGCTGCCACTCCGACAATAAATATAGTAACACTAAAGATTAATAGGTATTTAAATAAGTAAAACAGGGGGAAATTTATGTACACAGTACTAATAATAACTTAATTCGACTAGGGCATAAATTTGGATATTGATTAGTAATAATTTAAAAATAGAAATGTCGCAATATAATTGAATAGAAGAGGGGGGTTAACAAGAGAACGACACTTCCTTCCATACGGTGCCATGTAAGCGGCCACAAAAAAATGGGTTGGGTGTCGGGTCAAGTAGGGTTAAGTTTGGGCTAGGTTTGGTCATTACAAATTTAGTCATTTATAATCATTGATAAAATAGTAGCATGCGGGAGACCAATTGGATGGCACGCAAGTGGTTTGTGCGTAGAAGACTCAAAATAGGTCGAAACCATATAATGGGTCGATTAGGTTGGATCGACGTCTTGGAAGTTAGGTCAGGTTTTATGGTAGATGGTCAAATGACCTAAATTGATCCGAAAGTTACGCGATGCAAATGGAATGCAAGAGAACAAGTTTGAGTGGGACATGATATATCATCATGAAGATAATCTTGTCTACTATAAATGTAACGCCCCAGTCCCAAAATACATAGGACCAAGTACGTAGACATGCCAGTTGTATACATACGAAGTACATGGGCCTTGTATGTATACATAAGCTGTAAAATTTAGTAAACCACAACTAACTAATCTCATCCACAAAATAAGGAAATAAAAAATATCATATAATGAATTGTTTTGGGCACAGTATGTTGGGTGGAGACACATCCACTACCAACCAAAATAAAAAGGAAGAAGTACATGATATATAAAAGGACTGAGTGGTAGTAGCAAGGAGGAACCAAGTCACGTCATCTTCGAATAAATGGAGAAGACCACGATCCCGGCTAGGATACCTGCGGAAGACATGAACACACACCTGGGGAATAACCAGGTCCTCAGAGGGACGTAGCAAGATACAGGAAGAACAAGCTAATATGAACTGTCAAAATAATAATAATAATATGTAAAGACTCTCCTAGACACAAGCATGCAAGAGGATTCTAACCGCCTATTGTGCAATTTAGAGGACAACTTTCATACGCATGGGTAGGATTTAGGCTTATAAGTACGCGACTGGCACCCAGTCATACGTATCCGTCCAAAACGTCAGAGGACATCTGCAAATATATCGCCATAGTTCCCTTCGAAAACTATGGGTTACCTGTTTGGCTTCCCATACGCACTAGCGACTGTCCTCCTCCAATATTTCCCACACTGACCAAGTCATGTCCATGACTCGTCCAGTTTTGTAACTGCTTGAGTCTCTAAAACTCTAGTCATAGCAGTTACGATCGATCCGTCGCACGACAATAGAGATGGCCAGTCCATAAGTCGTATCCCTAGCAAACTGTCTCAAACCATGTAGTGTGTGTGTCATGGCCAAAGGAGATATAAGGATATCCCCCAACAAGAAGGTAGTCCGCTAAAACTAAGTTAACATACATATAGTAAAGTAAAACGACTAATAGAGTCGCTTGCACCCAAGTGTGGCTTGGACGCGCAGTTTATAACAAAGGAAACTAGCAATATAAAACAAAATAAATATTGCAAAAAATAAATAATATGACAGTAAATTAGCAAGGTATACTTGCCTGGTAGGACGCCTGGTGTACTGCAATGATCAATGTGGCATGGAGTATGACTGCGATGTTACAACTATGCATGACGGCCTCGGATGATGGCATGGACTGTTCCATCGGGTTGAGGATAATCAAATTAGCTAGGGTTGATAAGGGAAGGTACGGTATTGGCAAAGAATAGGAATAATAGGATTAAGTCACGGACATGAGGATAGTCGAAGGAATTGGATAAACAAACAATGTATATAAAATTTTACAAAACTATTTATTATTTATATTCTTGAAAAATAGAGTTTTATTTAGTTAAAATAATTTAAATGAATATTAAAAAAATTCATAAAATCTTTTTATGGCAAAACTTTTAAGTTTGAAATCCAAATTTTATTAAAAATACTTTTAGGTAATTCATACTCGAAGTGCCGAAAAAAAAATAATTTAATTAGAAAAATAATACTATAATATTTTGATCAAAAGCTTTATTTAAATTATGACACCAATAAATTTATATTAGGCTTTTAAAATTTAGTTTGAAATTTTATATATATATATATATATATATATATATATATATATATATATATATATACTAAAAATCCTTATATAAATTTCAAAATTACACTTTTATTATCAGATAGTTGGAACACCTTAACAAAATATTTATATAATATAAATATAAATAATAATAGAAACAAAGTTTATAATAATGATCCATATATATACTTTTAACATGGAACTAGTAAAGATAATAATAACAGTAATAATAATTATCTAATAATAATAATGATAATAATACTGAAATACTAATAGTAGCATCCCTATGTGCAATATATATTTACATCCGTAATACTAAATAAATATTGTGCCCATATGTATAAATCCTACTTAATATTTAATATAAAATAAACCATGATAAAATAAGAAGAAAGAAACATGTTAACCCAAAAACCTACAATCGAGACACATGTTCTCTTGACCCAAAAGTGAAATTGACAACAACAAACAAAAAATAAAGGACTATGTGTCCCAAAATACAAACAAGGAAAAAGAATAAGAAAGAACAGGAGGAAGGAAGAGAGAGAGAGAGAGAGGCGGCGGACAGGGAAAGGGAAGGAGACGGCAGACCAGAGAGAGGGAGAGGGTCGGAGGAGTCGGGAAGCGGCGGAGGAAGTCGAACGACGCGTGCGCAGCGAGGCGGAGTTCGCGGCGGCGCTGGCAATTCCGGGGAGGATAAGTGGCAGAAAAGAGGGGTTCCGGTGACCGGTGGTCTAGAGCACGGCGGAGGATGGGTGGGTTTTTGGTGGAGGCGCTGGGGCTATTCGAGCGGGCAGTGGTGCTAGCTGCGGCGGACGTGGGGGTTCTCGGTGGAGGCGCGATCGGCGGCGCTCGGCGGTCACAGACGAGGAGTGGGGAAACGGTAGTCAGGAGAGGAAAGGGAAGGAGGAGAGCGGAGGGGATGGGGTTTTTCCGGCCGGGCTGCCGGGCACGGTCAGGAGGCTTCGCTAGAAGGGCTCCGACACGCGGGATCTACGGAGGTTGCAGCGTGCTCGCCAGACGGAGGGGATGCGGCTCATGGGGCGCTACTGGGCGGAGAGGTGACGGGGTCCCGGGACGAGGCCGAGGGAATCCGATTGGGGACTGCACGGCGCGGACGCGGACGGGCTTGCGCCAGCGGCGGCGGCTTTGGGTAAGGGTTTTCTCCTCCTTTTTGGGATGAGGTTGGTGGTGGTGACGATGGGTTGGTTGTGGCCGGGGCGGAGGCGGTGGCAGTGGCCAGCCCAGGGCTTGGGCGGTGGTTGCAGGTGGTGGCGGTGCACGGGTTAGTGGCGGTCGGCCGGTGTGGCCGGACAGGGGTGTGGAAGTCGATGGCGGTGGTGGTGGTTAATGATGATGGCGAAGATGGTGGTGGCGAGTCCGGGGCTGCGGTGGTAACCGCGGAGGGAGTTCTGGCGGTGGAAATGGTGGTGATGGCTGGCTGGTTTTGTCGGGGTCGGGTGACAGGGTGAGGGTGATCGGATGGCGACAGTGGAGGGGGCTGCCACGGCGGTAGCCGCGGTGGTATATGTATCGACGTTGGTGGAGGTGTTATGTGTTTGTCGGGTGAGGCGACAGGTGGTGGAGGGAATGGCGAGAGAGGAGGAGCTGTGATGATGATGGTCGGGTTTGCCCCGACGAGGTGGCTGGCCGGAATTAGCTAGGATAGACTTAGGTTTTGATTGTGTTGGGGGTGTGTCCGACACGAGAATTTATGTACATGTACAAGATGGAATAAGATTTCGGACACGGACACGATGCACAGAGGCAACCGTGGATGGTGGCTATAGGTTTTATGGTGGATGTTGCTGGTATGGGGATTCATGGAAAAATCAATGTCAACACTCCCCTTTATATATGGTTGAGGAGTACTCTGTAGATAGGGATTAGGACTGTTTAAACTACAATAAGATAAATCAGCTACCATTTCAATTCAATTTAAAATTACTCCAATCAATCCAAATCCAATTCAAATTTTAGATAAATCTAATCTAAATTAATATAGATAAATTACATTTTCAAATAAAAGCTATTTAAAATCTTTTCAAATGTATATTATCACAATCAATTTAAATTTAAACCAAAACACTATTTTTAAAATACTTTTTTGAAAAATAATAAAATATAAATATTAATTAATTTTGAAAATAGATTTATATTTATAAATTTAAATTTTCGTACCTCATATGCAATAAATATTTGCATAAAACCTTGTTTTCAAAATTACCATTTAAATTATCACAATTAAATTCAAAATATCTTTTTATAAATAATAATAATTAATTAATTTCGAAAATCATAATAAATATTTAAGTATTAATAGGAAATAATTTTAAACTACATTTTTAATAATTTAGATAAAATAATTTCGGAAGTAAACATAAATAATCAAATCTTTAAAATACCTTCTTGTTAAATTACTTGTAATAAAAATAATTATTATATATATTATTTTGAAACCATCATCGATAATAAAATCAAAAACATTTTTCTAAAAATATATACCTCGCACATATTCGCACTCGACGAATAAATACGAAAAATGCAAATTTTCGTGCAACATACAATACGACTATGCGACGTATAAATACCAAAAAAAATCAGTACTAAAAATATAGTAAAAATTTAGGGATTTTACAATAAAACTCATGAAAGAAGTTTTCAAAGATTGACATCCATGGCGCTCCAAAAATCAAAGTCACGGGAAAAAATATTTAATGATCAAAAATAATTATATTAAAATATTTATTGAAAATAATTCATTTAGAAAATTTTAAAAATAAACCCTGAAATTCAGGGGGCTCACAAAAATGAAAGTGGTTCTGGTAGTCAAGTTGTTAGCTATATCTCAAGTCAAAGTATTATTTCAGTGACTGATAATTTTCTCTAATGTTCCAGACTTACTATTTCTAATGTCATAGATTTGGACAAGGTGCTTATTATTTGTATTTTAATATATAGATGCTTTACATTACCATTATTTACCTTTGTTAAATTTTTAACTTAAATTTTTAACAAGAATTCAATGTGTTGTTTACGCAAAAATTATTGATTTTGATACTTCTATGGGTTGGTACTATTATGCTTGCACAAAATGTGCAAAGAAAGTGACACAGCGTATTTGAAACCTCTATTACTGTAGTAAATGTGCAAATATGGTCCTTGCTTCCCCAATGTGTGCAATTTTCATTTATTTAATTCCCACATAATCTCTTAATCTATAAGATTTGATGTGATAGTATGGTAATTTATTATTATGCAGGTGCAAAGTCCATGTTCAAGTGATTGATGAAACTAGGTCCACTTACTTTATACTGTTTGATCGTCTTGCAATGCAATTTTTGGGTGATGATGCCTCTGCTCTTTTGTTGATGTTGAAAAGGTTTGCTTAATTAATAAGTTTTAAACACAATGTGCTTAGTAAGTTTAAATTAAATAGGTGTAAAGTCATTTTAAAAACTTATATTTTATATTATGTGTTAACAGGGAACTTATGATGGAAAATGGTCATATACTTTTGACTTGCTCTTGAATAAAGATATGCTTTTTAAGATCCTTGCTACGCAAAACAGTATTTATAATAGTTGATAGACTTATAATGTTAAGCGGATTTCTAATAATAGTGATATTATCAAAGATTTTAAGAAGCAGCATGGGATTAAAGTATTTTTTTTTCATTTTTTTAAATTGTGATTTTTTAAATCCAATGGTGTGCACAAGTTTTAAACTTTTTCTTACCCAACATGATCAATTGGATGCGGATGTTGATGTGCAAACTATAATTTTCCCTAAAGTTGATGATAACATGAAGGTTATTACATTTCAAAATATTTTTAATAAAAATGTTAGATTATTGTTTCATACATATTTTAATTTTAAATATTCAAAACTGGTCCATATTAACAATGATGGAATTACAAGTTTGGATAATGAAAGCAGCTTTGAAAAGGAAAATATTGGAAGTACACCATTGTACAATAGTACATTTTTTTACTTTTTAAAGATAATTATGATTACTTAATCATATATTCTTCTTTTTAGGTTGATAATGGGGATAATACACCCACTTCTGATAAGACCAAGGGAAAGCGGGTCAATGATGATGAAGAGTTTGGCAGCCTTGTTGGAGGAACGTGTTCTCAGAATCAAGCACAAAGTTCTCAAAAGTTAAGAATATAAAAAAGGAGCCAATTAAATGAAAGCGTTTTTCCATTATTGTTTTTGGGTTTTATTTCCATTTTAGTAATATGACTCAAACAATGTTTTCGTTATTATTGTTCGTTGATGTTGAAGATAATTGTTTGGATATTTTTATAAATATTGCTATCTTTGTTTAATAAGACGAATTTAAAATTTTGGGATTTAAATCGTATTTTATTATTTTGTTTTCATATTGGGTTAATTTTGTTTCTAAATTTGCACAACAATTTACTTTTATGTCGTTCAATAGTGGTAGACGTCATTTATTATATATACAAACTATACTACCACCAAAATAGTTTTCTGCAACTTTCAATAACAAACTACCAATGTAATCACTTCATTTAATGTGCAGACACTTTCATTCTAACCACTACCTAATATTTAAATTATGAACTTAGGCATGTGTGCAACTGCCTTTGACAATGCCAACAAATTATTAGCATAATAAAATGTCCATCTTTTGATTTTTTTTTTAATACGCTTTGTATCATTTACAACGCTTTTACTTTTCTCTCAGCATGGTTTCATGATACTATATTAACTATTACTGTAGTTTATTCTTAAATGGCTGAAGATGACAGATGGAAAGCAATCTTTTTTAAGATAAGGCGCGAGAAAGATGTCTCTCTTCCAACAAAACGGAATGACATCCATGTGAAAGTTATGTATCGACATTCACATATTATTTTTATATCAATCTTATGTTAATTTTAACTAAACCGCATGTGCTAATAAAAAAAAAGGAAGCAATCTGAACTTCGCTACAATTTGAGTGACAAAACTGCATATGCGAGTTGCTCCTCAAGGAAGTTGAGATTTTGTCGTAGAATATTTCAACTGCATGATGGGATGTTGTCCACGAACAAGCAGAAAACTTTCACTCAGAATGATAAAAATATAAATGGTACTCCTTATAATCCCAACATAGTGAGAACTGGTGCAATTGAAAATATTACTAAAATGTCAACACATTATTTAAGTTTAGGTGATAATGAAGGTAACTTATATTAAAGTATTAAGTAATAGTGTTTATAATGACTCTACTTAATCTGTATGATGTCATTTTTATCCTTTTATTTTTAGGAGCATCAATTGATATTGCTTTGGATACGGATGCAGTTCAAAATTACAGACTAAATATTATCCCACCCCAAACTCTTAGCATGACTCTTTTGAGGGATATAACCAACGGTATATTATAAGCTAATTATCATAATTATACACTCACTTACGATTGAGAACAATTTTTATTTATTAATAAATCTAATGTTGTTTTATTATTTTAAATTAATATGTATTATACAGCAAAAACAAGTTGTTATCGAGTGGCTTACCCAATGTGAAGAAATCTCGAATATTTGTTTTCAATATAAATGGCTGCGTCAACATTGCTGCAAGAAAATCATACTTCTGATAACAATCATTTTGAGCATGATGCTTCGACAGGTATACAATTTTTTTCCATCTTATAAAGTAAATGTGGAGAAGATGTTCTTTAATTATTTATTCAATTTTATTGTTTCAGAACAATGCTCAATTTGTATCTACTCAAATGGATTCCAATAGAAAAAAAAATATGAGCAAAATTACAAGTGGTAAGTTTAAAATTATGGAAAAAATTTGGTGACAGTTTTTTTATAATGTATTTTTATGAGTACTTTTTTTAAAATGCAGTCGGTTGTTCACGATATCTGACCAATACAATAAATTATAGCAAAGCACAAAGACATTTTGTTATCTTTGAAACTGACGTTACACGCAGATTGTTCGACGAAGATAATACATGTAATAATCTTATTTTTTAATCTTATTTTCATTTTTCATTTATTTATTTATAATATTTAATTATTTTTTGGGTTTTATTAAGTATAATTAATCTTTTATTACTGAATCTATCATTATTTAATCATTCGAATCCAATAACAACTGCTAATATTCAACAATCAATCCTTCAAAATGATGCTGATAGTTATCCAAGTCATCATGTTGATGGGCATGGTCAAGCAGGAATTGTTTACATTTGTAAAATAAGTTATAGTTTTTTATTATTACTTATTTAAACATGTTTCTTCATTTGTCAAATCGAAAGTAGTGCAAAGTCATAATTATATACTATTTGCATATTATTTTGACATAGGAGATCCGTCTTGGATTTGTCAATATTGTGGGGCAATGATGTGGTACGGTGAAATGGGTAAAAAACATAGAAGTGCAACTGTCCAAAATTTTTCTCTATGTTGCTTGTAAGGCAAAGTTCAACTTGCTCCTTATGAAGATCCACCGTTATTGATTCAACAGTTATCTTTTGGTGATAATGAAGTAAATACTTTTTAATAAATATTTGAGCATTCAACATGATGTTTTCTTTTACTTCAATGGGTGGTCAAGTTGTTAATTGAGTAAACGATGGTAATGGTGCCCCTATGTTTGTCATGAGCGGGAAAAACTACTATCAGATTGGTAGCTTACTTCCAGTTCTTGGATCTATGCCAAAAATTTCCCAATTGTACATATATGATACGGACAATGAAATAAGCAATCAAATGTTTGTTATTGTGTATGCAATACTATGATTTTTTACACTTATTACTAAAATTACTAAAAAAATGTTGTTTACATAATTAATATTATTTTCTTTGATACATGATGGAAAGAGATTCTTCTTTTTTGAGAGAATCAATTGTTAGGGATTTGAAAGAAACATTGGATTCTTGTAATCCATATGTCAAAATATACAGAATAGTTCATGATAAAATAGTTGAATAGAATATAGTGAGCGGTCTGACAAGGCCAAGGTGGCGCAGTCGAGCGCCAGTAAGTGGTGTGGTGGCTCTATTCCTATGACGGAGCATTTTCGTCGTCTAGTACCTTTCCTATGACGGACATTATTTTATATATAGTTGGATAGAATATTTAATACTAATAATAGATAATATATTTTAACAGGTAAAAAAGGGTGATGACCCCAACATGGTGACCGTCTTCCTGGTCACCCATCGGAGGCTGGGGAGTTCATTGACGAGAGGGCGACGCAGGCATATGTACATTCTATTCTTTATATTAATTTACTATAATTTAGAAAACAAGAAAATAGATATCAATATAGACTTTAGCAAACACTTAGATGTTAGCAAACATTGTTATAGGCCGAGTTTCTTCGGCTACAAGAGGAGGCGGCTGCTGCTGCTAGTACGCCAGCAGAGAGAGGGGCTGGTACTTCCTCCCAGCCGCCTACAGCTCCATCGCTGGACGACCTCTGGATGACCGCCGTTGGTGGTCTTCAGAAGGGTACGTACTACGGTACGGGATCCTACGGCGCCTATTTGGCTTCAGAGTCATCCCGGGCCCCCTCTGTCAGTGCGCAGTCTCCAGCTTCGTAGGCATCATCACGAGCTCAGGATATTGGTCGTCAGATCGACGAGCTGCGTCACGAGTTGCAGCAGCAGATTTTTGATCACCATACCGCAGAGCGACGATCCGATGATCACCGGACGATTTGATACGGTCGAGCACAGTATACATGAGCTGATGAGTCTGCAGCAGGCTACAGCTGCCAGCTTGCACACGCTCACCGAGTCTACGGAGTGCACAGAGCGTAGACAGGTCGAGTGGAGGGATCGCAGAGGATCATGTCTGCCTCACTCACTCAGATACATACTTCGATTGAGGAAAGTTCTCAGAGGATGGTGAGTACCCTTGCTGCGCATGCTGAGCGACTGCGAGAGCTGGAGCAGATACGTCCTCCCGGTCCATCGACGCCGCCGACTCCAAATATTGTACTGCCTCCTACTGCCCCTATGGTACAGCTCACACAGGAGCAGTATGAGTACATGCTATCTCAGATGCACAGCAGTGGTCCTCAGTGATCAAGTAGATTTTTTATCATTTTTGTATGTATTGGCCCTATGGGCCCATTAATTATTGGTACACTGATTTTCATTCTTATTTGACTCTGTTGGACATGTATGTTTGTTGGACATGTATGTTTGTGATATTTACTTTGTTGGTATTTTTATTGAGTACATGTATGATATTTAGTTGTAGACTGTTATGATGGGAGACTGTTATGATGGAAGACTGTTATTCATCTATTAGTTGTAGACTGTTATGATGGAAGACTGTTAATTATGATGATATCTGTGACAGGGATGACAAATATACCTACGCTGGGTTATAAGCGATGATCTGATATACAAAGGAGGTGCTGCCCAAATTTTAAAAAAAATATAATATGTATTTTTGTGATGATGTGTGTCTGTGTTTACAGTGTATGTGAAATGCAGTGTTCGAAACCATCGATAGTTTTGATTAATGTTGTATGTTTTATCTTGGACAAAAAGAGCAACAGTTCAGGGTGTACTTCTGAGAGCTTCATTTTCACATCCTTCACTTTCTTGGGACGTCGTAAAGGATCCCGAGAAGGTGAAGGACGTGAAGAGGAAGCTCTGAGAAGTGCACCCTGAACTGTTGCTCTTTCTATCCAAGATAAAACATAGAACAGTAAGCAAAACTGTCGATAGTTCGAACACTGCACTTCACACACACTGTAAACACAGACACACAACATAACAAAAATACACATTATATTTTTTTAAATTTTTTTATAATATCTGCGACGTATAGTGACGATCTGCGATGTATAGCGACGTATCTTGACGTCGCTAATTAGCGTCGTTACGTCGCTATCCGTCGTAATCCGTCGCTCAGTAGCTGACGTGGTATATTCCTGACGTCGCTAATTTGGTCGTTGTACGTCGCTAAACTGCTGACGTGGCAAGCATGTCATGTCATCACATAAAAAGAAATAACGTCGCTAAGTAGTCGCACTACGTCGCTAATTTGGCGACGTACAATTTTGTCGTCCTCCGTCGCTAATTTTGCGACGACCCAGCGACATTGTGGTGACGTCGCAAACAGCGACGGAGGGCGACGAATTTGTCATCTGCGACTAGGTTTTTCGCGACCTTCATGTTTCGTCGCTAAAGTCATCGCTAATTACGATTAGCGACGTATTTTCCTTAATTAGCGACGTATCCTGACGTCATTAATTTGCCTTATTTTAGTAGTAACTAAGCTAAAAAAGAACCATATCAAAATTCAAAATAAAAGTTTATTAACCAAAATGAAAATTTTGACAAATCAACCAAGACACTACTTCCAAGGCAGGGCCATAATCGTCAGTCAATAAACCCCATTTGAATTTTGGCACTTCAATTGTCCATGCTACCCCTCCTCTTACATTTTATGTTCCTCTTCTCTACTATTCATCCTCCCTCCATTACTCCTCACTAGAAACAAACCCCCCCTCTCCAAGGCAAGGCCATAATCGTATTACTCTATATGAGCTTCTCCTTTTATCCAAGGAAAGAAGGGAAGTACTTAGGCCTCGTTTGGTTCACAGAAAGGAAAGAAAATTGATTCTATGATATATTTTTTCATTGGAAAATTACAATTTCAATCAATTTCCTTTTCGGTGTTTGGAAAAACCAAGAAAAATGAGAGGGAAAGTGAATCCTTAGAGAGAAAAAAATGAATCATTGGGTTGGTGGGAGGAAGCACTTTTCTCCCTATTTTTCCTCCTCTTGGGAATCAAATTCCTTTTCTCCTCATTCTCGTTGGCATCCAAACAAAGGAAATGAATCACTTTCATTTTCCAAGGCTCCAATTCCGCGAACCAAACACTACTAAAATTTGTCAAATCAGCAACGCCTCAGTATGTCGCTAAATAGGGAAAATACGTCGCTAATATCGATTAGCGACGTATTTAGCGACGTTTGTACGTAGTCGCGATTAACCTAGTCGCTAAACAACAAAACGTCGCAATACGTCGCTATTGCGACGACACTCAGCGACGCGGACACGTCGCTAATTCAGCGACTACCAGCGACGTAAAACGTCATCATTTACCGACGCAACCTAGCGACGTTGAGCGACTTGACATGCATCGATGGTGACCTGGCTTGAGAGCCAAATGGCGACGTTCAGCGACTTTGCTACGTCGCTATAGTACCGACATATAACGACGTTTAGCGACGTCTTATGTAGCGACGTTTAGTGACGATCAGCGACGATACTCATCACAGTTAGCGACGTTGTGATACTTACTTAGCGACGTTGCCGTCGTCGCTGGACGTCGCTGAGAGTCGCTGAACGTTGCTAATCTTGAAAAAAAAATAAAAAAAATACAGCGTTTGCAGCATTTGAAGCATTTGCAGCATTTGCAGCATCCTCTACACCATTTGTTACAACAACGACGGTGTGTATCACGAACACAGTATCAAACAACACATATACACACAATCACGAACACGTTTGAAACACAATCTCATCAATCAACACAGATATATGAAAATTTGTAACAACAATGTCAAACATAATAGTCCACAACTTAATTGCCAAGTATGGGAACGAAATGGCTCAGAACACAACCTAAAATTCATTCTAGCATACATTAGTGTGAATCATCTATGTTCTGTACATATGGTGTAGTATATGTTCTTATCGTATCTAGTATCTGAAGAATGTAACAGAATCAAGATGAACTCACATAATGTAATACTAAGACATCATCTACTACTATATAAGATATAGTGATAGGTTGTCGTATCATTATTGTCGAGGGATGAGGGTCGGAGGACAAATACCGCTCGAGTGAGCCAAAGGCATGCAGCCACTTCCCTTCCTCTCTCACGCTATCAACGTCACAACTTTTCCACCTCAAGTTATGATCAAGCATCTTCCTTCTCCTCTCCTCCACCATGGCTTTGGACCCATCTGCTCCTCCCTACTTCCCTTCTTCTTATTTGACTCTCTCAGCCAAAGGCATCTTCCTTCTCCTCTCCTCCACCATGGCTCTGGACGTCGCTGAGAGTCGCTGAACGTCGCTAATCTTGAAAAATAAAAATAAAAAAAAATACAGCATTTGCAGCATCCCATGCAGCATTTGCAGCATCCCCTACACCATTTGTTACAACAACAACGGTGTGTATCACGAACACAGTATCAAACAACACAGATACACACAATCATGAACACGTTTGAAACACAATCTCATCAATCAACACAGATATATGAAAATTTGTAACAACAATGTCAAACATAATGGTCCACAACTTAATTGCCAAGTATGGGAACGAATGGCTCAAAACACAACCCAAAATTCATTCTAGCATACATTAGTGTGAATCATCTATGTTCTATACATATGGTGTAGTATATGTTCTTATCGTATCTAGTATCTGAAGAATGTAACAGAATCAAGATGAACTCACATAATGTAATACTAAGACATCATCTACTACTATATAAGATGTAGTGATAGGTTGTCGTATCATCATTATCGAGGGATGAGGGTCGGAGGACAAATACCGCTCGAGTGAGCCAAAGGCATGCAACCACTTCCCTTCCTCTCTCACGCTATCAACGTCACAACTTTTCCATCTCAATTTCTGATCAAGCATCTTCCTTCTCCTCTCCTCCACCATGGCTCAGGACCCATCTGCTCCTCCCTACTTCCCTTCTTCTTATTTGACTCTCTCGGCCACATATGATATCCACCTCAAGTGTAGAGTCGGGAGAGAAGAAGTGGGCAGGAAGAGGAGGGGGAAGCAGCACAGCCGGCGACATGACCCAGAGGAAGTACAGAGATTTTCTTCAACATCCGTATAGGAGAACTATAAGGATATATCTTTTCACAACATATCACCTTGTCAAAGACCCTTAATGTGACAACCATGTTACCGCGGTGTCGGAAGACTAACATGTCATAATTTTCTAAGCCGTGTGTTTTGACATAATCCTCCAAACTCTTTCCTGCTATGTAGTAATGCAAGATTACTACATAGGAGGAAAGAGTTGGGAGGATTATGTCAAAACACACGGCTTAAAAAATTATGACATGTTAGTCTTCCGACACCGCGGTAACATGATATTCACATTAAGGGTCTTTGATAAGATGACATATTGTGAAAAGATATATTCTTATAGTTCTCCTACGGATTTGAAGAAAACATCTGTACTTCCTCCGGGTCATGCCGCCGGCTGTGTTGCTTCCCCCTCCTCTTCCTGCCCACTTCTTCTCCCCCGACTCTACACTTGAGGTGGATATCATATGTGGCTGAGAGAGTCAAATAAGAAGAAGGAAAGTAGGGAGGAGCAGATGGGTCCAGAGCCATGGTGGAGGAGAGGAGAAGGAAGATGCTGAATCAGTATTGTCTTCCGGATCGTCCTCATCAAGGCATAACGGGCTGCTCAGCGTGCCCAGCTTCTTCAACTTCTCGCTGGCTGCAGAGTCGAAATGGGAACGGGTCCTCTTTGCCGGCCCGGAGCTCTGACTCGCACTCGTCGCCTCGCTACCGGTTTTCTCTCCTCCTCTGACGCGAGTCATCGGAGAAGGAGTTGAATGAGTCGGCAGTGATAGCAGATGATTGCAAGATAGGGAGCGAAAAGACAGGCGAAGAAGAGGACGATACGAGTCGAAGGGGAGATTCAAGTGATAATGTAGGCACCGAGAAGTTGGATAGCGTCACAGACGAGGAGGCTTGAGTACAAGGCGACAATGATGTTTATGTGAAGAAGAGATACGAAATTTCTTTTCTTATGACCCGCATCAGAGGAGGAGAGAAAACCGGTAGCGAGGCGATGAGTGCGAGTCAGAGCTCCGGGCCGGCAAAGAGGACCCGTTCCCATTTCGACTCTGCAGCCAGCGAGAACTTGAAGAAGCTGGGCACGCTGAGCAGCCCGTTATGCCTTGATGAGGACGATCCGGAAGATAATGCTGATTCAGTTTTGCCTTCCTTGGATGGTATTGATTCTGTAGATCCGTGTATAAAAGAGGAAGAGATTGGGAGTAGAGTGGACCCGGAGGGAAATGAGAGATTGGAAGCTGGGTCAATATCCAAGAAGCGAAAGAGAGTCGAGGATTCTGATTTTGATGGCATAGAGGAAGAGGTTCGCGACATAACGAGAGGGACAGGGAAGGGGGCAGATGAAGGATGGCTCAGAACACAACCCAAAATTCATTCTAGCATACATTAGTGTGAATCATCTATGTTCTGTACATATGGTGTAGTATATGTTCTTATCGTATCTAGTATCTGAAGGATATAACAGAATCAAGATGAACTCACATAATGTAATACTAAAACATTATCTACTACTATATAAGATATAGTGATAGGTTGTCGTATCATCATTGCCGAGGGATGAGGGTCGGAGGACAGTCAACTTTATCTACGGCTACATAGTTTCTGCATCACCAGTCGAATGGCTGCAGGGACCATGTCGTACCGTAGATTAATGCAAATAGAGCTGGAGTGAGAGGTTCCTGATAGCATGGTGGTCTCCTTTGTTAAAGTATCTGTGCTCGTCCCACAACCAATGTGTGATGAGCACGGATACTTTGACAAAGGAGACCACCATGCTGTCAGGAATCTCTCACTCGAGCTCTACACGAAGGATGTCCACTTGAGCTCTGGGGCAAAGTTTTGGCTCGGAGCAAGAATCTGTTGACGGAGCACATCCACCATGCTGTCAGAAAAAAATAGTAACGGTGAGAGACCCATCTGAGTAGGACGTACACACTCAATCCCACTACTGATATCATACTTGTAAAGGTGATCTCTCAGAGTATACGTCCTACTCAGATGGATCTCTCAGAGTATCCTCTCTGGTTGGTTGTCGTATCATCATTGCCGAGGGATGAGGGTCGTAGTACCAATACAATCCAGAGATTGACACAGTACTAATTTATATATGTAGTCCAATACAAATAGTCTAATATAAAAACAACCCAATACAAATAGTCCAATACAAATAAGTACTAATAGCTAATGAGAACCACGCAGCTCACGCAAACGCTCAGTGATACGATCACGCAACCACCTCAAAAAAGCGAGATCTTTGGTGTGAGGAGAGATGTCGTCCCTTGCAAGTGTTGCATGAATAGAACTCCCGGTCTCACTAGCTACCAGTGCTGGATGAATAGAACTCCCGGTCTCACTAGCAACCGGTGCCACTTCCTCCTTAACTGTAGGAGGAGCCACCTCAGCATTCACTATTTTCCTCAAACGACGTGCCGCTCCTCGGGTCATGGGTGCCATCTGGTAAGATCGATATTCACAAATAATATAATTGTAACATAAGCAAGCTAACTAAAGAAACCATCATGTAATTTGAGTACATTTTCGAAAGCAGATAAAGTACAAAAAATTCAATTTTTTGCCAAATGTGAGAACGGATGGCTCAGAACACAACCCAAGATTCATTCTAGCATACATTAGTGTGAATCATCTATGTTCTGAACATATGGTGTAGTATATGTTCTTATCGTATCTAGTATCTGAAGAATATAACAGAATCAAGATGAACTCACATAATGTAATACTAAGACATCATCTACTACTATATAAGATATAGTGATAGGTTTTCGTATCATCATTGCCGAGGGATGAGGGTCGGAGGACAGTCAACTTTATCTACGGCTACATAGTTTCTGCTTCGCCAGTCGAATGGCTGCAGGGACTATGTCCTGATCACGATGTCGTACCGTAGATTTAGGATTTAAAATATGGTATTCAGGTCAACTTAATTCAGTCAAAGGGTACTGAACAGAAAGTCTAATTAAGACTTTCAACTAAGCAGGCAGCCTGGACTGCTGTTTAGAACTTGGCAGACAAAATCCCATACCATCTGATGACAAACCTATACACACCCTTGCCCAAACTATTTGTTTCAGTAGGTAAAACATTCCAGGTTACTCAAGTAACCTGTCGTGCAATATTTGGTGTCAACAACATTCCTTGTTAATTGTAACATGCATACTATCATATCCCAACTCTGCCAAAACTTGACCAACATACCCTACACTAATCATTCCATATTTCAGTAATGTCAGTGAGCTAAATCATACTCAACTGTCGAGAATACTTAGGAGAAAACTCATTCACAGGATTAGTATCCATCCTTCGTGACATAGCTGAAATTTTATAGGGCTCGATAATAATTATTAGTCAATTTATTCATCATTTCAAAACCCTGAAAATGCCCAAAAAACTTCCAGTATCAGTATATAGGGCTCGAACCCTAAATTAGAATTCGAATCCAAGCAAAACATCAAATTAACAGTTGATATGCCCAAAAAAACTTCCAGTATCAGTATATAGGTATCACACTGTGAGTCTTGTGTCCACACAGTGGGACACGACGTGTCCAAACCAACAAAATAGGTGTCACACGAACTAGAAGCGAGTCCACGCTCTCGTGTCCCCCGCAGCGAGTCCACTGTGAGTCTCGTGTCCCCCGCAGCGAGTCCACGCTCTCGTGGACACGAACTAGAAGCGAGAGAGAGAGCTAGAAGACGAGAAGAAACTGGGGAGGAGCTACCTGAGGAAGGAGGAGGAGGAGAAGGAGGAGCTACCTGAGGAAGGAGGAGGAGGAGAAGGAGGAGGCCGAAGGAGGAAGATCGTCGGAGGAGCGCCGCGGAGGAGGAGGCCGGAGGAGGGAAATCGTCGGAGGAGCGTCGCGTCGAGCGCGCGAAAAATTGGAGGGGAAATTTGTGAATGATCAAAAAGGAAACCCTCGCCGGCTATATGAAACGATTAGCGACGTCCTTTTAGGACGTCGCTAAACGTCGCTGATATTTAATAAATGGCGACGCTGCTTAAAATGCGTCGCTACACGTCGCTATATCAGCGACGTGTACCGACGAACTTGCGATGCAGATTCCCATTTAACAAATTGTAGCCGCTAGACGTCGCTATTAGTCGCTGTTGGCGACAAACAGCGACGTCTTCGATAAACGTCGCTAAACCCCCAAAAATTAGCAACGTTCTATCTTGGAGTCGCTAAATACGTCGCTGATATGACTTATTTTGGTAGTGAAACTGGCCTTAGGAATGCGCTCGTTGATGCACCATAATTCATGGAAAAAGTACCTTAAAACCTCACTATTGAAGATGAGACGTCGTGTCCTAACTACCATATGGTAGGATAATGAATCCAGAGCATTACCTTTTCCCAGAGGATATGGTTCTTGGAGACATCCAACATGACAGACCTCTGTATTATACATGATATATTGGCTCAATCCTTGTCAACAGAATGCAAATAGACCTTAGATCCTCCTTCAACATTATTCCCAAGAGGCTCCTCAATTTCTATAGCATTCCTCCAAACATGATGTTATGATGTTGGTTGGATTTTAAAAAAAAAAATCTTTTTGGTGTTAGTCTATAATCTTAACCAACAAAACTATATATACAATGTTTTAGTTAAAATTGAGAACTATTAAATATATATAATTATCAATTGAGAATGTTATATTCGTTATGAAAGTAGAAGAAAGGAATTGTATTTTGTAGCCAAATTAGCCTCATAGACTTATATTATTAACACATATAAATAGAGGAGAATATAATTAGGTTTGTGTTTATTTGGATAAGGGCATTCACTTATTTGTGGTTATCCATATACATATGGTTTACCACACTCACCTTGGACATCCAATTTAATCAGTCTTATTAAAAACTTTTTTTTTAAAACCCATCTTTGAAAAAAAAAATCATATTGAAAGAAAAGAGTGCAATGATATTATTCACAAATATGATTCTTCAAGAATCCAACTGGGTGCGACTTCGCTGCCTCGTTAAAAACCTTTCGAAGGAAAAATTCAGTTAAATTTTTTTTTATCGAAGAAAAATAGAATAATGTGCAAAGACACTCTTCATGATGTCTCCATTTAGCATCTTCGGGATGCTTACATCTGCAGAATGCTCTCTCAAAATCATTAAAAATATTACATTTAGTTCTTAACATCAACTTAAATGAAGAGTCAAAAACCTCCCAAAAATACATTTGTTATAGTCATTGTCAAGTTGGTGTTTGTCAATATTCAGAATTGATAGTTTAGTTGCAAACTCTCCGTGAGAGCAAAGGGACACAAAGTTGACCATTAGGTTGTTACAATTTGCTAAGGGCTGACCGCAATAATTGGTTATGCTCATTCTCATCAACGTTGCCCCAGGGTGTCTCAGACGATCATGCCACAATTTAAATGTTATTGATTTGTTCGGCTTCTAGCTCACAATGAGACCTTAAGATATAGTTGCTAGCTTATGGTAGTATGTGACTCGATTTCCCCAATATGAATTAAGTATATCCCTAGTGAGTATCTGGTGAATTTCTCTAAGACGAACTTATATTATTAACACTTATAGATATAGGTCGGAATACTTGGGTTTGTGTGTATTCTATTTATTTGTGGTTATCCATATAGATGTGGTGTACAACAATAGTTCTTTTTACGTTGAATATATATATATATATATATATATATATATATATATATATATATATATATATATATATATATATATATATATATATATATATAGCTTTTTCATGTTTTTTTCGTTCCAGGAGATTTTATTTTCAGAATATAGGATTCTCGGCTAATTGGCTATGTAGCATTACGTATATCGCTATTTTTTATATTAATCCATTTGCATTTTCCATTACTAGAATTGTAGGATTCCAGGGTGATAGAGACAAGGTTCGTCAATCACAATACAAACTAACATATTCATACATATCCAGATTAGTACCAATTTCGAGGGGATGAACCAAAGTGTTTACATGTCTTCTCCATCTCAAAGGAAAAATGACGATGTTGACCCGCCACCTCTAGAAGAAAAATTACAATGTTGACCATGAAGCTTTATCCTTATTTTATTGACCAACCTTTTGTGTGTAAGCTATTTTGGTACATACACATATTTACAAACAATTACTACCATGAAATGATGTACACAAAAGTCGTTCTTTTGTACAAGTAGACAAATTGTACTTAACACCATATGGAAATAAACTTACCTAAAAAATGACACACATGTCCAACAATCACAAGTACGTACCACGAGTATTTACTTACTACATTTAATAATTTTGCCAAAAGCAAGTTACGTCGATTATGATACAATGTATCTACTATGATCTTATTTACAGTAAGGACTAGTGTTAAGGGGATAAACTGAGATGGTCCACAATGACTTCTCTACTTCTAAGAGAGAGAAATTACAATGATGACCGCGAGATGCACCATCCTTTTGATCAACCAATAATATATAATATAAATTTTAAATAACCCAATGCCCTTCACAAATATATATAATCTACTTAAAACCAACATAAATGAACTATTTAGCAAAAATAGAAAAAAAAAAGAAAAAGAAAGAAAGAAAGAGAAATCAGTTTAGTAACCAGTTTTCGAAGTAGCTCGCTTTATTTAACTAAGGTACAAAAAGAACCACATAAAATCCAAATAAAAATTTATTGACCAAGAGGACATTTTTGACAAATCAACCAAGACACTACTTCCAACGCAGGGCCATAATCGTCAATAAACCCCATTTGAATTTTGGCACTTCAATTGCCCATGCTACCCCTCCTCTTCGGTTTTATGTTCCTCTTCTCTACTATTTATCCCCCCTCCATTACTCACTAGAAACGAAACCCCCCTCTTCCTCTCCAAATACCGACCCCCCCCCCCCCCCCCCCCCCCCCGGGGTGCACCATCCTTTTGATCAACCAATAATATATAATATAAATTTTAAATAATCCAATGCCCTTCACAAATATATATAATCTACTTCCAACATAAATAAACTATTTAGCAAAAATAGAAGAAAAAAAGAAAGAAAGAGAAATCAGTTTACCAGTTTTCGAATTAGCTCGCTTTATTTAACTAAGGTACAAAAAGAACCACATAAATTTTAAATAAAAATTTATTGACCAAGGACATTTTTGACAAATCAACCAAGACACTACTTCCAAGGCAGAGCCATAATCGTCAATAAACCCCATTTTAATTTTGGCACTCCAATTGCCCATGCTACCCCTCCTCTTCGGTTTTATGTTCCTCTTCTCTACTATTCATCCCCCCCTCCATTACTCACTAGAAACGAAACCCCCCTCTTCCTCTCCAAATACCGACCCCCCTCCTCCCCCACCCCACCCACCCACCCAAAAAAAAATCTAACCATAATTTCTTCTCCTCCAATGGCGGCCGACGGAATGATCGAGAAGAAAAAGAAAAAAAAAAAGAACTATTTGGGGAATACAAAGAAGAAAAAGAAATAAAGAGAAATAAGTTTAGTATTAAGCTTTGGAAGTAACTCGTAGGGATGGCAATGTTGCCCCGAATCCGACGGGGACCCAATTTTTTTATCCGATGGGGACGGGTTTGGGGATTTAAAAACGAAGATAGGGGCGGGGATTAAAATAATTCTCCGGTCGGATTTGGGGACGAAGATGGGGAATGCATTGTTTAGCGGGGATGGGGATGGGGGTAAAAAATTAAACCCGATGGAAAATGAGGATGGGGATTCAAATACTACTCGAAAATGGAGATGCGGGATATGGTCCCGGCTCCAACCCGTCCAGTTGCCATCCCTAGTTACTCGTTTTATTTAACTAAGCTAGAAAAAGTACCATATAAATTCAAAATAAAAATTTATTGATCAAAAAGTTCATTTTTGACAAATCAACCATAACACTATTTCTAAGCCAGGGCTATAATCGTCAATAACCCCATTTGGATTTTGGCACTTCAATTGCCCATGGTGCCCCTTCCTCTTACGTTTTATGTTCCTCTTCTCTATTCATCTATCCCCCATTACTCACTAGAAACGAAACCCCTCCCCTCCCACACCTCCCCCACAACGCACCCCCCCCCCCCCCCCCCCCCCCCCCCCCAACACCCACCCACACACCAAAAACCTAACCCTAATTTCTTCTCCTCCAATGGCGGGCCGACGGAATGATCGAGAACCGGAGGAACTCATCTGAAGGCGGATCCGGGTCCAAACCCGAAGCCGCACCCGCATCGGAGTACGTGATCCGATCTACTTTCCGGCAGGGGCACAAGCGGGAGCTGCAGTTCGCGCTCAAGTCGCTGTCGGAAGTCTCGGCTTCTTCTTCACTGTGCCGGACCCGGCCCAAAAGCAAGAAGCCCCGCAATTGCGCTGGCGAGCCTTCCTCGGTTCCGGAGAGCCGTCCGGCCCGTCCGCAAGGTGAACCAATGTGGAATGTGGGCCCACTTACCAATAAGCCGCCGACCAACCCGGAGGATCTGATCGCCTCCGGATGGATCGACGGGGCTTCCATCAAGCTCGTCAATGACGATGAGGTAGGTATTCAAGAAATTCTTAGTCTATTATGTTCCACCGGCACGACACGACACGGTAAAGGACACGGGGTGGTGTCAAATATGATGTGACATATCTGCTTGGTAAGGGTGTTTTCACCGGTTCTGGGGTATTTTTGAACCGACCGTTTATGAAAACTCCTGTTTTTGTTTTTGTTTTTTGAGGCAATGGTTTTGTTCGGCTAAAAAATCCTCCAAAATCGGTATAATGCAATTTTGGGTGGCTTTATAAACACCCCAAATCTGTGGGTTTTGAGCGATTTTATTATTTTATTCCATTTATATACCCTTCCCTATTTAATTTTATTCATGTAAAAATCTTTCAGAGCCGCTCTTTAATGAATTACCAAGCATGAATTGGACTGATTTAAAAACCACTACTTAAAAATCACCCAAAACTGGATCTCTCATAACCGCTCATAACCGGTACTCTAAAAACACCTCATAACCGCTACCCTTACAATAGCCAAGCAGACCCATATAGACACAGATATGTTATTCTCGAGCTGTCCATGTTTCTATAGTTGTTGGTTCCAGATTTGGAATAAAGTGGTGTGGCATGTCTGAGTTCGACATGGTTCTCGCACTTATATATTTTAGAGGATGTGCTCATTGATAAAAGAATTGAAATTGCATTTCTATGGTATTGCAGGAAAATGGACTCTTTGCCATGATTGAAGATGGAAGGATATTCTGCAGTTGTTGTACGTGCAGAAGTGTCAAAGTGAGTTTCATTCGATTTCACCTCTATCATCATAAATACTAGTTTCTTTAGTTGACTTGAGACTTTGTAGTTACAATGAGTTTTTTTGAATAATCTAATTTTGCTCGACTTTGTTTTTTATTATGTTATCTGCAGTCCGTTTCATTCGTCGAATTTGGACAACACGGTGGCTGCAATATAGAGGGTGATTTGAGCAACTCCATTTATTTTGAAAATAATAAGACAATGCGCGAAGCTATAGAATCAATGCATGGCGATTCCATGGATTTGCTGAAACTGTCAATTCAAGAAGTGGTGGGGCCTTTTCCGGAGAAGAGGACCTACAAATGTCGGAACTGTGGAGGTCTAAAAATATTCTTCTCATTCTCTAATTTCGTGACCTTTTGATTTAGAATTGAGTGCAAACTGGCTGTTCATCTACATTTCTGACCTAATCTTAGTTTCAAACCTAAGTTTTGAGCTATTAATTACAACTGTGTGACACATTATATATGGTTGTTGGATGACCTATAGGCACATTAGAGCATTGGCTACCCCTTCGGATACGGCATGAAACCTTTACTTTTTGTTGCATCTAAATGTCAGTTAAGATGTTAGTTTTGTTCAAACTGGAAATGCACAAAAGAGTTTGCCTCTCTTAATTCCTTGCTTATCTGGATACATGTTCCTGGTAGAGAACTGAAATGTATTTCATACTTATGCAGAGTTATATCAAATTTCACGCATTGGTAAGTTCATGTCCAGCTGTTGCTCCTGCCTTCAAATGGAACTAGCACGAGCAGTGCCAACCACCGCAGTCACGAGTAGTATCATTACAAGGTATATCTCCTTGAACTGCTTATGCAGTTGTACACATTTATATTGTGTTGTTTCAAGTTTATGAATTTTGTTCACTTCTATCAGTGTGGAAGATAACTGTTGTATCCATAGTACAATTATTCATATTAGATACTGGTGATTTCAGTAACTTTTCTGTTAATGACATTGAATTAAGAGTTGTCAACATCTCAACCTCATTATATTACTTATTCAATATAGCCTCATAAAATATCATTATGTTTCCTGCTAGGCAAAATGTTACTTGTTTTCTCGTCATTTTTCGTGCTTCTGAGATATAAACTATGTAGGTAATAATTGCAGAAACATTTGAGTACGGAATATAACAAAGAGAAGAGGACGGAGAAGAAGAAAGAAAAGTGAAAAGATGAAAAAAAGAAGGAAATTTGCTATGCAAGGGTCTAATACAATGTTAAGGGAAGAACAGAAAAGGTTCAATAGACTGACATTTATTACGGATAAGAGTGTATATACAACTCCTAGGGAAATCCTAGGAGTTGTATATACTTTGACAATTTATTAGTTGGGATATTCTCTTACTATACGAAAAAAATGAAGACAGAATATAGAAGAAAAATGTTGTTCTAAATATGAATATTTTGTCAGTTTTACATTATATTGATGAACACGATATTGGTTCTTTCCACAATGAAAACCCAATTCTTTTTAAAGTTATACATTGTTACCGATAGTAATCAAAATATTCATTCATTCCCCCTTCAGATGTAAGGTTTTTTTTTTTTTACTATTCTCTTACTATAGCAACAAATGAAGAAACAATATAGAATGAGAATTTTGTTCTAATTATGAATCTTTTGTAAGTTTGTTTGACATGTGATGAATGCGATATCGGCTCATTCCACATGAAAGACCAATTTTATTTAAAGTTGTACATTGTTACTGATACTTAATCAAAATAGTCATTTTCCCCCTTCGGATGTAAGTATCTGTACTGTGCTCTGAGTATAACAAAAAATAAAGAAACAATATAAAATGAGAATGTTGTTCTAAGTATGAATCTCTTGTTTGTTTTACATTATGATTGTGATGAATGCAAAGTTGGTCCTTTCGACATGAAAGTCCAATTTTGTTTAAAGTTGTACATGGTAATCGGTCTTTTACCTCCCCCCTTCGGTTGTAAGTTATGTGGATTGTAATATATAGTGTTATTTAAGTTTCTGAGGTTTCAAAGTTTTTTTTTTTCATACAAATGAAAAAAAGATAACAATATTTTCTTTCTTTCTTTCTACCAGTTCGTTAAAGAGGATATCACCAAAGAAAAATGTTACCTCGGAAAAGATAACTAAAAAGTTGGTGTACTCGACTCTCTAGATAAAACTTATTTCTTCTTTGTAATAGTACTAATATTGATATTTATCTTACAAGGAACATAGATTTGCATAAACTTATCTTTTTGTCGGATAAATTTTCTGAGGGGACCGAGGTGCAGTATCTTGTGAAGGGAGTGGTAGGCAACCTAGACTAATCTAATAATCATATGAAGTCTTTGAATATTTAAATTGACATTATTCGGATTAATATTTTTTTCCTTATTCTCTGGTGACAGGTACAAGAGATAGGGAAAAGAAAAGGAAATGGAATACTCTGTTATCACTGCAATCACGTGGTAAAACTATATATGTTATAACTTTTCTTGTTTCTTAAATTATTATATATATTCCATGTTGTTTCTTAGGCTCTAATATCAATGAGCAAGTCACTCCTACACAATTTGAACAACATGCTGGACATGGTCACAAACGAAAACCGTTAGTAGAACTTCGAAGAGTTTCACATCCTATTATTTTGCAAAACACTTCATATTAATTTTTCTAAACATTCTATTTTATTTTCAGATACAACAACATATACATTTCTGAGAATTTGTCCCTGCATGATTTGTCGGTCCGCATGTTAAAGGAACAAAACTTGGCATCCCACACAGGTATCCCTTCCTTTTATATATATATATATATATATATATATATATATATATGAGAATAACAGAGGTGAGGTGCCACCTCATGGTGAGGTGGCTATATGTCACCCCCCATGCTATCACCATGCACTTGCACACTTTTTGGTGCATGATGATAGCATGGGAGGGTGGGGGGGTTGACACATAGCCACCACCCATAAGGTGGCACCTCACTTCCCTTATTCTCATATATATATATATATATATATATATATATATATAAAATTTCCAGGATTACTTATTTTCTCATATTCTAAATCACTCAAATGTTGTTTATCCATCTATTGAAGCACAATGTAGGTTAGAGGGCAGAATAGGGTTTAGCCGTTAATTAATTACTAATTGAGAGCTACTAGCAATCACAATTATACATATATCAATGCAATATGTAAATGAGAGGGAAGATAGACAAATGCAAACAAGGTGACGTTTCCTTGTCTCTCCAGTACTGTGGGACTAATCGATTTTGACACTGCTATCGAAGTTAATCAACTATTGCAAGAATAGTATACCGACTCCTTGGCTTCTCCAAAAGCATGGTGACGAGTGCTTGCTGACTCCAACTACAGCCTTGGTGATGAGTGCTTGTCAACTCCCAACACTTCCACTCAAGAAGCAAGGCAGCCCGGGAGGTCGGTGTCAAGTACCCACAAAATCCGATCTTGAGACATGATATTGAGTGCTTGCAACTCCAATTACTTCAGAAGCTACATCTTTTACAATAATCCACTTAAATTCACTTTACTCCCACTTGGTAGATGTGCAAATGGAAACTATTGAGTATTTGGAGAGTAATCTTTATGTATGGCAACATGGTCTTCAAAAAGAGAATCTAGAATAGGTGAGAAGTATATAGGTCACATATCCAACTGTACAAAATGAGCCATGGCCACTAAATGTTCTAATGGATCCCACTTCAACCTTAACCTCTTGATACCTTCGATCATCCAATTGCATCACCAACCTTTGTGGAAATGCCCTTGCTAAATCAAAGAGCACAATGACTCGTTCCAATTACGGTGTTGGTGTTTGGTTCAAGAATAGGATCATTTATTATTTAGTAAAACTGTATTGAGAGACCAATTATGATATGTTGGATAATCTAAATTGCCAAATTAGAAACTAATGTGAAATTACATAAATGGCCCGAATTGCATTTGGCCCTTCAAGGTTGTCAAATGGAACCCACTTTAACCTTATTGACCTCTTGACACCATACAGATTTTATCATAAATCTGGGAGGTATCTTGATGTATTGGACGTGTATCGTGTATCTGATAGGATACAATTTTGTTTCCCATGTTCAAGTATACATGCTTCCTAGCTGAGATATATGACATTTTGGCTAGAGCTAAGGGGATAAGAAATTAATAGTTTTTATTTTGAAGTATCAACTTTATTGTTGATAAGTCTCCATCCTTCAGTATTGGTAAAAAATTGAGCTTCTCTAGAAAACTGATAATACAAATTGTTGTTTGGCTCTTTCTCTTTATTTGTCACCATTGGTATTAGTCTACTTGTAATTATGGTTGTAGTGATAACTGCATATGGTATGTGAAGTATGCCACTTATAAATGTTATGTATGATGTCTACCTTTAATATCAATCACCATAAATGTTAAATTCAAGTATATTGAAATGAATGACAATATTTATATTATATTTAGTTATATGTCAATTATATACATTTCTAAGACTAGTTAGACCTATCTATGGATTTGACTAATCACTTATTGAGTTTCCTTTTTCAGACTAGCAAGACTTTGGAGAGGACTTTGGGTTCCTGATTTTTTGTGATACGATTCATAGAACAATGTCTAATTACATAAAATTTTAATTGTGTGGCATGTTGGTAGTATATGGACTATCATTTGTTTTATATACGTACTGTCGACCCGTAACTTCAATGGAATTATTATGAACGTTATAAGTTATTGTATGTTGGATTTCATGTTATTTGCTTGGTTCATACGGTACATGTTATCAATGACATGTCTACGATTTTAAATATCATAATTATTTTATGTGTTATACCAAAACTACGATAATACATCTATTACAATTTCTACCATCTTATATTGGACTGTTAGGTCAAGTTTGGATTGTAGTTATATTTAATCCGGTTCGCTCAAATGTCCATCTTCGGTTGCTAGTTGGACTAGAGTTTCAGAAACGCCTATTTGAGCCAAGAAATGATTGGCACGTTTGAAAAAAATGTCCATCCAGAATGGAAACTGTTAGGCACATGCCTTGTATTTGACACCAATGAGTCCCGGTTGAAAGTAAGTGCAATACAAACTAGTAATTAGAGTATTAGGTTTGAACCAAGGTCCAAAGTATCGGTACCGGAATAGGTATCAGACCATTCCTATGAGTATTGGGATCGGCGGTATCGGAGGTTTCGGATTGGAGTATTGGATTTTTTGGTGTCGGAAAGCAAATAATTATTAATAAATTATTAACATTTTAGAAAATATATTTTATACATTTAGGCATAATTTTAATATTTTCAGTGTTGTTTCTTTGTAGTTTTAAAATAGAATGAAATAGTAGTTACCCTTACCGATTGATTTACATACGATAGTTTTCTTCTTTTACATGCTTTTATAATCTTTCCATGCTTTTACACCCTTGCTGATTGGTCTTTTTCGTTCAAATTTTTTTGCCGAATTGACCGGAAAAGAGACCCCCAATGTCGGTATCGGCCAGTATCGGGTATCGGTCGGTATCGGATCGGGACATGCCAAGCCGTATCGGTATCAGCCGTGTCGGATCGGTATCGACCGATACTGTGAACTATGGTTTGAACACTGTAGAAAAGATTTATAGGGTTATAAAACTTAATGGTGAAAGTCTAAATATAACTTAGACATATTATGTGTGCCCTCTTATATTCTCGAACTTCCCAAAAGTGCCAAATAACATATTTTTTTTCTTTTAAAATCATAAAAATGTTTTATTTGATTTTACTCTGTAAGGAATCAAAGGAAAAAAAATCAAGTCCATATATAAGTTGCTTACAAAATTATGTAAGCATCATGTTATAATTTCACAGAAATCATGCCATTATGAGTTATTCATGGACAAGGCTAGCCTAGTACGACCATTTAGCAATGTTGTACCCTTACCATATCCAAAACAAAGTTGTAATCGTGGCCAAAACTAACCTGGTACCCAAGGTTATTGGCCAATGCTTTTCATATCTGGGACTGGTAGTGCGGGTCATTTCTTAAATACGACCAAACGAAGCTGATTCTTTTTTGGTACCGGTCAGTTTTCAAAATGTTGTCCATGTTTAGGTGCAACTTCTACTCCCTATATGTCAAGCATATCAGTTAATGACAAGAGAACTTGTGAGCGCAAGAGAAACAATTTGCACTATTCAATTTTTTTACCTTAAAAGATTTATGCACCTGAGACTCTTATCCTCATAAACTTATACATAGACTATTCGGAGTCCAGAGGCATGCATTGTTATGAGCATTATCATTTTCTAGGAAAATTGCATTCATAAGTGATTTCTTCATTAATATTTGTGCCTGCATATTACGACTTATAAGTAGGGATGCATTCGGAGCACATAGGGATCAATTAAGGGTATTACCATATCCATATTTGTTTTCTAGTAACGAATACATATATTTTTCGGATATAAAATTCAATAACTATATCGTGGAGAAAACATGATTCGGATAATCATGCCATTATGAGTTATTCATGGACAAGGCTAGCCTAGTACGACCATTTAGCAATGTTGTACCCTTACCATATCCAAAACAAAGTTGTAATCGTGGCCAAAACTAACCTGGTACCCAAGGTTATTGGCCAATGCTTTTCATATCTGGGACTGGTAGTGCGGGTCATTTCTTAAATACGACCAAACGAAGCTGATTCTTTTTTGGTACCGGTCAGTTTTCAAAATGTTGTCCATGTTTAGGTGCAACTTCTACTCCCTATATGTCAAGCATATCAGTTAATGACAAGAGAACTTGTGAGCGCAAGAGAAACAATTTGCACTATTCAAATTTTTTACCTTAAAAGATTTATGCACCTGAGACTCTTATCCTCATAAACTTATACATAGACTATTCGGAGTCCAGAGGCATGCATTGTTATGAGCATTATCATTTTCTAGGAAAATTGCATTCATAAGTGATTTCTTCATTAATATTTGTGCCTGCATATTACGACTTATAAGTAGGGATGCATTCGGAGCACATAGGGATCAATTAAGGGTATTACCATATCCATATTTGTTTTCTAGTAACGAATACATATATTTTTCGGATATAAAATTCAATAACTATATCGTGGAGAAAACATGATTCGGATAATTGGTATAGTCACAAATAGAACGCTCCTTAATGTTAGAAGCTTAGATATTTTAATATTATATATTTATATAGGTAATTGGGTATCCAAATCTGGATAATACTGAAAGATATCCATATTCAGATAAATTAAAACCTGATCTGAATAAATTAAATTCGGATTCGGATCCTAGCGTATCCAATATCATTAGATCCATATCCGATTTGTGATAAGATTCGAATCCTGACTTGAATCGAATAATCCGGCTCCGCACCCCTACATTTGAGTTAGCAACAACATCCCTTATGGTATTTCAAAAGGACAACCTCTTACATTGCCGACATCATGCAACCTAGGAAGCATGCACAAAGACTCCAAAATCTAGGTCGTATTGTGTCGGACACATATCGAACATAAATTAGACACTTCAAAATACACTATGACACACCAAAACAGGTATCGTGTCCGTGTTGTTGTTTGCTTGCCATGTTGTGTCGTTACTATTTTCGTGTAACATAGGTTGCAACCTTCGAGTGATTTTTTTAATTTGTAAAATATTTTCCAAATTTTCTTTTAATTATCTATATAATAAATTGTTTAAGATAATGGTGTTGATTTAATTGTATTTTGTTTTTTTAAATAAATTCAGAAAATGTGTACCTTGTGAGTCGCTATGTACCTTACATCTTGTCAACACTTATGGGAATGGAATATGTGGCATCTACTGTCCACACACCTTGGTTTTCATGGATACATAGTTCATTATTATATTGATGATCTTATGATATGCATACATCTTTGTTTATGAAAATTATTTTGGTAATCCTTGATCTCCGATTTTATATCAGATATTTTTTCCCTAGATCTTCAAATAAAATACTTTCGAATTTATTTTGTTGCATATGTTTCATGCAGATAGCAGTATCGCTCCAACAAAACATGATAAAACGAATAGCGTACATTTGTTCGTCAGCATTTTGACCTCACATTTAGTTGAATGCCCAGCAAGATGTGTTCGATCCAAGATTCAAATCCTTGAAACTCAATATATCATGTCAACCATCTTCTAATACATACCATATTGAAACATAATATGGAGTGTCGTGGCTACTTGTATTCCTGTAGACAAGGTTGCTTATGTCCTTGTTATCTTCTGATTTTGCTTGTTGCTTCTTGTTTTTCTTTTTAACTGGTTGGTGTATTTGATGGTAACAACGGTGTTTTTCAGCCACTTTGTGGTAACTTTATGATGAAAGTTGTTAATTGCTTGCTATATGCCCACTTAGAACCTAAAGTTTGAGGTCTAGTATATTAGAAAATATTTCTAGGAACTAAAGTTTAATTGTATATAATACACTTCATTGATGAATCTTCCCTTTTCTACGGCGACATTGAATCTTAATTTCTTTATTCCTCGTGAAGTTTATATGAACACGCTCTTATTCCATGAAATTTATATATTATTTACAGCTTGCTTGGGAAGGTTACTCGTAGTGAGACGTGATGCGGTGTGTCGAGTAACACTAAAGGCATGCTACAGTTATGGCTTAGGACTTGGCTCTTATGGAATAGCATCCGAGGTTTATAAAGGTAAATCCATCATGCTTGATCTTCATATCAAAGTGTTATATGAATTTGGTCCGCTTCCTAATCTGCAAGTGCAGCATAAAATATTGGTTTTTTTTGTGTATTCGTCATCTGATACACTATCCAAAGATCGGTGTTCTTCAATCTCATTTTGCATTTTCACATTAACTCAGCAACATTGAAATTTATCTAATTTAATATTTTATCTCATTCTTAATTATTTTATTTCTCTTATTCAATTATTATGACATTCAACACTTTCCTGACATCTAGATACTTTTTTCCTAAATTAGTTATGTCACCCCCAAGCTGAATTGACCTATATGGCTGCACACCTCTTGACCATCCACAGACCCTACATTAGTTGGAGCCTTGTGGCACTTGGATACCCCTTTAAATCTGTGCTAGTTCCTGATTTTTTATTCAAAAGATGTCCTGCATGGAAACATACTAAATTTGACATTTAAATATTATTTGCACTGGATATTAATGTACTTCTCAATAAACTTTGAAACTTCAGAGCTCCTGTAATATGCAGCCATTCAATTTAATGCTTGTTTATTGCCCATCCGTCTAAATTCTGCCGGTTATATATTTCTTTCCCATCTCTGTACTTTTGTTGTACCCAAATGAGGTCCCACATTTTCACAAATAAATTATACAAAATTTAAAATTTTCTAATATCAACTGTTTTATTTATGCTTATTTTATTTCCAATCATGTTAAATTCTGATAGCTTTACATTTCCCTCAAAAAATTCTACTTGTGCTGAATATTTTATGATACTCCATATTAAATTGTATTGTACTCATCATTTTTGTTCATTTTAGAATGTTCCTGAATCATGTTAACATATTACATTGTAGCTTATAGTTTGTGTTGGATTCTTGGAGATGATGGTACTGGCGACAACAAAAGCCTTTACCCAAAATTTTGGCGTAGACTGATTGGATTCATTTCTTCTATTCAACTCTATTAATGGCCATGTCTTTTGTAACGCTAACAAAGCCATATCATTTTTTACGATTTTAATTCATTTTCGTCTAGGCCTACCCCTAATCCTTGCATCTACTTTAACTACTATCTTAGCTATTCTTATTGGTGCATCTATTTGTCTGCTTTGAATATGTCGAAACCAGGTAAGACGATTTGGGGCCACCTCTAACTTTCCACGAATGCTAGTTTCTTATCCTTTTTTTTTCCACCTGTTCATCTTACAATTCTCCTTTTTGGCTACTTATTTTCTGGAAAATTTACTTGATTACGGACCACTCCTATCCATAAAGCATGGTACGTCTTATAGCCGTCATGTAGAATTTTCTTCTCTATTTCATGGCATCAGGTGATCACAAATAACTCCAAAACCCTCCCATGTCAACCATCATGTTTTAATTTTACCGTCATAGAGAATTTTTCTTCCGAACTTGATAGTATCACTATGCAATCATAAATTATTCCAAAAGCCTATTTCCCTCATACTAATTTCTACCTCATCTCTCTTTGACTTATGGTTAATTTACATATGGTATAGTCTATTTCCATCATTCTAATTTTAAAATTCTTAGATTATAAAGTTTCTTTCCACACTTTTATTTACCATTAACCTATCACTCCTCGTTCCCAGAATGCGTATTTTTTATATACATGTACAACTCATGTGTATTTATTTAGTATTTATCATGTATTTATTTAATATTTATCATGTATTATCCTGTATTTAAATTCCTTTAATTTCATGTTAATCAATTAATCTGCTCTTTAAATTTTCATGTTAATTTATTTCCTGCAATTATATTTCTGTAATTTTATTTCTGCACTTTATTTTCTGCTTTTATTCCCTGCCTTAGTCTTGCTTATTTGGGTTCGGGTTGGCTTTGGTTGGATCCCCTACAACCCGACCCATTGGACCCAGCCCAACTCCCACCTACCACCCCCTTCATTTAAAGCTTCCATCTCTTTCTCTCTCTTCATAAACTCCTTCACCATTACTCCTCTTCTTCTCCCTTTCATTACTCTCTCCACCTACCAACCGTAGGCAAGTACAACTTGCTTCACATGAGAATCCACGTTTTTATAGTTCATTTATCTTCCTCTCATGATCCTAAGAGAGTTTAGAACTTGGCATTTCTCATTTCGAAGTCTTAATTTTTGTAGATCTAGAAATTAGTTATTTTCGAATTTTGGTGGTTTTGATCTATCAAACTTCTTTGTTTGCAAATTTTGATGGTTCCAAGTTGTAGAGAGTTTTATTCTACCCAATTTTGACCTTTGGAAAGTTGGATTTGGACTTGTTTTGACCAAGTTATGGACTTTTGAAGCTTTGGGGTGCAACTATGGAGTTCTTGCTGTTTGGAGAAGACAGTGAGCAGTGTACGCTAGCTTTTTAGTTTGCGTCACTGAGCTGTGCGTGCTCTTTAGCGCAGCGCAGTATGGAGTCCATACGCTGCCTTTTTAGGAAGCGTGTGTCTTCCATACGCTGCCTTTTGGGAGCGTATGACTTGCATACGCTGACTTGGATGGTCAGGAGCCGTATGGAGTCCATACGCTGCCTTTTGGGAGCGTATGACTTGCATACGCTGACTTGGATGGTCAGGAGTCGTATGGAGTCTATACGCTGCCTTTTGGGAGCGTATGACTTGCATACGCTGACTTGGATGGTCAGGAGTCGTATGGAGTTCATACGCTGCCTTGCATACACTAGACTTGAGCGTAGTCTGACTTGAGCGCAGCCCTGTATATTGATATTTTATTAGATATTTAACGTCCATTTTATATCCTTACGCCTTTTGGCATAAACTTGATATAATCATGATATGTTAATATTTTTGTTAAATATGGATTGTTACGTGGGATGTACCATGTGTCGTGAATTGAGTATAGATACCCCGATTGACTGGAATTAAACCCTGAGAGTTGTAGACTCGACCCCACTGAATATTAGTTGACTTTCATGCCTTGTCACCATTGATAATGATGGTTATCTTGACTAAATTGATCATGCGTTCCTAGTTGGAACTAAGAGGCTGGCTAGTCGTCTTATTAAATTAAATGAATGAGACACGTTCATGTTATGAACGGCTGATCCCGAATATTGACATACATGCACATGCAGGCTTCAATCTATTTATTTATTTATTTACTTATTTATTTTCTACAAAAGAAGCATGTGTACTTTATGGTCAAGGCATGATTACCGTGGTTAGATTTGATTGTTGCATTACGCTATGTAAGACCTGCAACCTAAACCGCACTGGTATCGTTGTAGAGTTGTGCATATCGTACCCCGTACGAAAGTACTCATTTGAATGACCATGATCCACGGCATGGGATTTCACTCAACGTAGGGACTATTAAGTTAAATAAAATAATGATTGCATGGAGAGAATGGATTTCCGAGTTCTTACATGGCAGCCCCCTTGGGACGAGTAGTATCCGACGGGCCGGCTGGTTCCCACAGATACTGTAAACCTGCCACACGGGCATGGAGCAGTATCTGGTTATATTATTTATTGTATATTATATATTGATGACGGGCGTCCTGCTGGGACTCGTCTAATTCATGCATGGCGCACATGATTCACTGGATAGACTAGCCTTGCTTGCACGTAGTAAGAACTGAGGAATCCCTAATTACATTATTCCAGGATAACTTGGAACACACAGTAGCAAGCCGTAGTAGTTGAATGGCCGTTTAAATTGACTTGTTTGTGTACTGTACTACTCTGTTACCTAACTGGGATGATCAGAATGTCAGGACATGACGGGCCAACTTCTGTCCTTGTTTGGTTGGGAGGTTGGTTCGAAGTGTCGTGATGTTATGAGAATCCTAGTGGCAAGCAGAGATCTATTTGTCATATTTTTCCTTACTGGTTTTAGTTCTCATGTCATGCTTCCTTGTGGTACTTGCTATTAGAGGTCTAACTTCTCTGGTTTTGCATGGCCAGATTTAGAGCCGGTCCCCGAGGATCCAGCTTACTTCTACCTCCAGGATGGTCAACACTAGAGAGATGATCGCAGGAGGACTCGAGTGGCTTCCTTACTTCACCGCTCGTTTTGTCACTTACTTTATACTTAGCCGTTTGGCACCGACATGTTAGTCGGATTGTCTTGTACTTACTTTTACATAATTGTAATTAAAGTCAGACTGCAGCTGATAACAATTGTGTATACTTTTGCTACATCAATCTGGCTATGTTTTGTAAAGCCAGATATCAAGAACATTTTGACAGAGCATTTGGGACGCCTTACTGCTTTATCTTAAATGTTCTCTATTACTGTTTCTTGTTTGAATGATTGAGACAATAGATGTGAAGTGACCATAGTGAGACTTTCATGTAGTATGCACCCCCTCGTCTTTTAGACAGCATTGATCGTATTATACGGTATTCATCTACCCGTAATACGTAGCTGGCTGAGTCATTCCCCCGCTCTCCAGTATTCTGGTTCTGGGGCGTGACAAGGTTTTAGTGGTGGCCCATGCAGGTCTGATTTCAGACTTGTGGGGTGTTTTGATTTATAGGATGTCTCAATCACACATGTTCCCCCTTGATCTCATGATTTGTTGATTCTCAACTCCAGCTTGACATTCCAGTATCCCTTGACTTCATTGATCATTCATGTCCGGTCATTTGATTGTTCTCTTGTCCCTTTTCTTAGGGGCACCTCGTCCGTATCTGTCAGAGCTGGACACCAACAACATGGACAGCAGCATGGACAACCTGACCAGGTTGGTCAGCAACAAGGGTCAGAACCACTTCGTGAGACTATTCAAGAAGAGGTGATAGTAGAACCAGCGGTTGGACCGCAGTATCCGGAGGTTCCAACACCACCAATAGTTCCACCTACCCCTGTGGAATTGGACACACCAGCCCTTCTGGAGATCATGAGAGGGATGATGGCTACTCAGCAACACCAGATGTTAGCCCAACAGCGCATGCACGCTCAGTTGCAAGAGCAGAATGTACTACTCAACCAAGGATTACAGACGACATTGGAAAGAGGGGCGAGGCCAGATTCTGGAGCGTCAACCAGGTTTTGCAAGTACAACCCCCGCCGTTTCGAAGGCACGGAGGATGCCATCTCAGCAGATGCATGGCTTAAGGATATTGAGGCTATTCTGACAGCCGCTAAGGTGCCGGCAGAAGAACGTGTGGATCTAGTGAAGTTGTTACTTCAGGATCTCGCACGTGATTGGTGGGAATCAGAGGAAGTAGGCATCAGACGTCCTGTTGCTTGGGACGATTTTACTGCAAAGTTCAAGACAAAGTATTATGGAATTGTGGCGCAGTTTGTGCTACAACAGAAGTTTATCAACCTCAAGCAGGCCGGCAAGACGATAGATGCTTATGCAGCGGAGTTCTGCAGATTGAGTAGGTTTGCCCCAGAGATGGTAGCAACGGAGCGCCAGAGGGCGATGAGGTTCCAGCAAGGGTTTCATCTTGAGCTCTTGCAATTGATAGAGGGGCACAATTACCAAACTTTTGATGAAGTATTGACGGCAACCCGAAGGCACGAGATCACCATTCAGAGGATCACGGCAAGGACTGGGGGTCAGAAGAGATCCCACAGTCAGATTGAAGGAGGAGGGGGAGCAGCGCCCCGAACAACAGCACCATCCCCTGGCATTCGTATCCACGATGTGGCGATACGGGGACCAGCACCACCCAGGCAGCAACAACAACCAAGGAAGAACCAGCAACCCCCGGCGGGCTGCACTTATTGTGGGAAGATGGGACACACTAGAGATGTGTGTCGGACATTGAACGGGCAGTGTTTGATATGTGGAAATCCAGATCATCGGGTTACTACATGTCCCATGAATTCGAGGTCAGGAGGACCAGGGCAACAGTTTCCTGCTCTGCCAGCACCAGGGGCAGGCCAGTATCGAGGACCAGCGGTGGCAGTAAGGCCGTTGGCACAGCGTCCGTTAGTACCGCAGGCTCAGATGTTTCGGCAGCAGGGACCACCGATGCAGCAACACCAGCATAGACCACCCCAGCATCATCAAGGCAGGGGCCAGCAGCAGCACCAGGCTAGGCCGCAGCATGGGAACCAACAAGGAGGTCGAGGACAGGCATTCACTCTGTCCTTGGAAGAGGCATTAGCATCGGGAGATGTTGTGGCAGGTAACATTCTCGTCGCCTCATATCCCGCAGTAGCATTGTTTGATTCGGGAGCATCGCACTCATTTATATCTGCACAATTTACGACAAGGCTAGGAATGGAGTTCGAGGCATTGCCAGGGAGGTTGAATATACTCACCGGCAATGGGCTTGTAGGAGTTAGTAGAGTTATTCTAGCGTGTAGTGTTGTAGTTTGCGGGCATTCTTTACCCGCCCAGTTGATAGAATTTCCTGTTGGAAATTTCGACGTTATCTTAGGCATGGACTGGCTGAAAGACAGTCATGCGACAATAAATTGTCGTAGTGGGAGTGTATCTTTTGATATTCCAGGCATGAAGAGATTCACCTTAGTCAGATCAGAGGCAACTCAACAAGAGCAGGGAGTAGTAACGGCAATGGAAGAAGTTCAGGTTCCGAAGGTAGTTGAAGAATTTCTAGACGTGTTTTCCGAAGAACTTCCAGGTCTACCACCGGTTAGAGATATTGAGTTCAGTATAGAATTGGCACCTGGGACTAAACCGATATCAGATCGGATTTACAGAATGGCGGATTCGGAGCAGGCCAAGGTATATCAACATATAGAGGAACTGAAGGAGAAGAAGTTCATCCAAGCTAGCGTATCACCATGGGCAGCACCAGTGGTACTTGTGGGGAAAAAGGATGGATCATCCAGATTATGCATCGATTACAGGAAGCTTAACGCGGCAACAGTAAAGAACAAGTACCCACTACCCAGGATCGACGACTTATTTGATCAGTTGAGCAAGGCTAGAGTTTTCTCCAAGATAGATCTTCGTTCAGGGTATCACCAAGTGAGGGTTCGGAAGGAAGACATTCCTAAGACAGCATTCAGGTCGAAGTATGGGCATTATGAATTCTTAGTAATGCCGTTTGGTTTGACCAATGCTCCAGCAATATTCATGGATTTGATGAACCGCATCTTTATGCCGTATTTAGATCAGTTTGTCGTAGTATTTCTCGACGACATTCTTGTGTACTCTGCTAGTGAAGAGGAGCATGAAGACCACCTCAGGAAAGTGTTGCAGGTTCTGAGAGAGAACCAGTTGTATGCCAAGCTCAGCAAGTGTGAGTTCTGGATGGACCATATTTCATTCTTGGGTCATATCGTATCAGGAGCTGGAGTAGCAGTGGACCCCAAGAAGGTAGAAGCAGTAGAGAGTTGGCCAGTACCCAAGACCGTAGCTGATGTACGGAGTTTCTTAGGATTGGCAGGATATTACAGAAGATTTGTGTCAGATTTTGCAAGACTCTCAGCACCCATGACCCGCTTGACACGGAAGGATGTGCCATTCGTTTGGTCGGCAGAATGTCAGACATCATTTGAGAATTTGAAGCAGAAGTTGATATCAGCACCCATTCTTACATTGCCAGTTGGACCCGGAGGTTTTACTGTATATTGTGATGCGTCAGGTAAAGGACTTGGATGTGTCCTTATGCAACATGGGAAGGTGATAGCATATGCATCTAGGCAGCTTCGGGACCACGAGAAGAATTACCCAACTCATGATTTGGAGTTGGCGGCAGTAGTATTTGCTTTGAAGCTATGGAGGCATTACTTATATGGTGACCGAGTAGACATGTACACAGACCACAAAAGTCTGAAGTACATCTTTACTCAGAAGGAGCTGAACATGAGGCAGAAAAGATGGTTAGAGCTGATCAAGGATTACGACGTGGAGCTTCAGTATCATCCAGGCAAGGCTAATGTGGTAGCAGACGCTCTCAGCAGAAGGGGGCGACGCATTTATGTTGACAACACAGATGCATATCTTAGAAGACCTTCAGGAGATGGGCATCGAGGTTATACTTCCTAGTGATATAGGAGTTCTGGCGAGTCTACAAATTCAATCCGACTTGGTAGACAGGATCAAGGCAGCTCAGGCACAGGACCCAAGGATTCAGAAGCTTAGGGCAGAATGTGAGTCAGGGCTCAGGAAGGAGATGCAAATCCACGAAGACGGTACACTTAGGTTTGGATCACGTCTATGTGTGCCTAGTGGAGATATCAGACAGGAAGTTATGGCAGAAGCTCACAGTTCCCAGTATTCTGTACATCCTGGAGGGACCAAGATGTACCAAGATATCAAGCAGCACTTCTGGTGGAACGAGATGAAGAGGGAGATAGCTAGATTTGTCTCCCGTTGCTTGGTATGTCAGCAAGTGAAGGCAGAACAGCAGAGGCCAGCTGGATTATTACAACCGCTTCCTATCCCGGAATGGAAGTGGGAACACATCACAATGGACTTAGTGACCGGTTTACCGAGATCACCAAGTGGTAAAGATGCTATTTGGGTGATAGTGGACCGACTTACAAAGGTAGCACATTTTCTTCCTTTCAGAGTAGGGCAATCTACAGAAAAGTTGGCAGAGTTGTATATGCAACAGATAGTCAGGCAGCATGGAGTCCCTGTCAGTATTGTGTCAGACCGAGATACCCGCTTTACATCACATTTCTGGAAGAGCTTGCATCGTAGTTTGGGCACCAAGTTAAGATTTAGCACGACTTACCACCCACAGACGGACGGGCAATCAGAAAGGACAATTTAGACTTTGGAAGATATGTTGCGAGCTTGCACTCTGGATTTTGGAGGATCTTGGGAAGGCCACCTGCACTTAGTTGAGTTCTCATACAACAACAGTTATCAAGCCAGTATCCAGATGGCGCCATTTGAGGCACTATATGGTAAGAAGTGTAGATCGCCACTAGCATGGGATGATATCGGAGAAAGGAAGATGCTAGGCCCAGAAATGATTATCCAGACGGTTGAAGTGATTAAGGGAATTAGAGAGCGACTTCGTGTTGCGCAGGATCGGCATCGTCATTGGGCGGACCAGCATCGTAGGCCGCTAGAGTTTTCTGTTGGGGACCACGTGTTCTTGCGGATCTCACCTACCCGTGGGGTCATTAGATTTGGCGTTCGCGGGAAGTTGAGTCCGCGATACGTAGGGCCATTCGTTATCCTTGATAGGATAGGCGATGTTGCTTATCGTTTATCCCTTCCACCTTCGTTACGAGAGGTGCATGACGTATTTCATGTATCTCAATTGCGAAGGTATGTATCGGACCCCAGCCATATTCTCGATCATTCAGAACTGGTTGTTGGTACCAACCTGTCTTACGAGGAGCAGCCTGTGTCCATCTTGGACCGAAGAGAGAAGATACTCAAGAACCGAACAATTAACCTTATCCGGGTTGCTTGGGGTCATCACTCTTTGGGAGAGTCAACGTGGGAACGTGAGGATGATATCCGATCACGGTATCCACACCTGTTTGACTTACAAGGTATATCTTTTTCTGTGTACCTTGATTGTCTTGATTCCTCATGCTTATCACCTTATGGGTAGAATTACTTAATATCGTAGATTGTTAAGTATAGATATGTTACTTGCTAAGGACATTGTAAAATGATTGCTTGATTAAATTGCTTGTACTTAGATTAGTTTAGCCCCGATGTTTCTATCCTGCTTGGATTTGAAATTCCGAGGACGGAATTTTTCTAAGGAGGGTAGAGATATCACTCCTCGTTCCCAGAATGCGTATTTTTTATATACATGTACAACTCATGTGTATTTATTTAGTATTTATCATGTATTTATTTAATATTTATCATGTATTATCCTGTATTTAAATTTCTTTAATTTCATGTTAATCAATTAATCTGCTCTTTAAATTTTCATGTTAATTTATTTCCTGCAATTATATTTCTGCAATTTTATTTCTGCAATTTATTTCCTGCTTTTATTCCCTGCCTTAGTCTTGCTTATTTGGGTTCGGGTTGGCTTTGGTTGGATCCCCTACAACCCGACCCATTGGACCCGGCCCAACTCCCACCTACCACCCCCTTCATTTAAAGCTTCCATCTCTTTCTCTCTCTTCATAAACTCCTTCACCATTACTCCTCTTCTTCTCCCTTTCATTACTCTCTCTACCTACCAACCGTAGGCAAGTACAACTTGCTTCACATGAGAATCCATGTTTTTATAGTTCATTTATCTTCCTCTCATGATCCTAAGAGAGTTTAGAACTTGGCATTTCTCATTTCGAAGTCTTAATTTTTGTAGATCTAGAAATTAGTTATTTTCGGATTTTGGTGGTTTTGATCTATCAAACTTCTTTGTTTGCAAATTTTGATGGTTCCAAGTTGTAGAGAGTTTTATTCTACCCAATTTTGACCTTTGGAAAGTTGGATTTGGACTTGTTTTGACCAAGTTATGGACTTTTGAAGCTTTGGGGTGCAACCATGGAGTTCTTGCTGTTTGGAGAAGACAGTGAGCAGTGTACGCTAGCTTTTTAGTTTGCGTCACTGAGCTGTGCGCGCTCTTTAGCGCAGCGCAGTATGGAGTCCATACGCTGCCTTTTTAGGAAGCGTGTGTCTTCCATACGCTGCCTTTTGGGAGCGTATGACTTGCATACGCTGACTTGGATGGTCAGGAGCCGTATGGAGTCCATACGCTGCCTTTTGGGAGCGTATGACTTGCATTCGCTGACTTGGATGATCAGGAGTCGTATGGAGTCCATACGCTGCCTTTTGGGAGCGTATGACTTGCATACGCTGACTTGGATGGTCAGGAGTCGTATGGAGTCCATACGCTGCCTTTTGGGAGCGTATGACTTGCATACGCTGACTTGGATGGTCAGGAGTCGTATGGAGTCCATACGCTGCCTTGCATATACTAGACTTGAGCGTAGCCTGACTTGAGTGCTGCCCTGTATATTGATATTTTATTAGATATTTAATGTCTATTTTATATCCTTACGCCTTTTGGCATAAACTTGATATAATCATGATATGCTAATATTTTTGTTAAATATGGATTGTTACGTGGGATGTACCATGTGTCGTGAATTGAGTATAGATACCCCGATTGACTGGAATTAAACCCTGAGAGTTGTAGACTCGACCCCACTGAATATTAGTTGACTTTCATGCCTTGTCACCATTGATAATGATGGTTATCTTGACTAAATTGATCATGCGTTCCTAGTTGGAACTAAGAGGCTGGCTAGTCGTCTTATTAAATTAAATGAATGAGACACGTTCATGTTATGAACGGCTGATCCCGAATATTGACATACATGCACATGCAGGCTTCAATCTATTTATTTATTTATTTACTTATTTATTTTCTACAAAAGAAGCATGTGTACTTTATGGTCAAGGCATGATTACCGTGGTTAGATTTGATTGTTGCATTACGCTATGTAAGACCTGCAACCTAAACCGCACTGGTATCGTTGTAGAGTTGTGCATATCGTACCCCGTACGAAAGTACTCATTTGAATGACTATGATCCACGGCATGGGATTTCACTCAACGTAGGGACTATTAAGTTAAATAAAATAATGATTGCATGGAGAGAATGGATTCCCGAGTTCTTACATGGCAGCCCCCTTGGGACGAGTAGTATCCGACGGGCCGGCTGGTTCCCACAGATACTGTAAACCTGCCACACGGGCATGGAGCAGTATCTGGTTATATTATTTATTGTATATTATATATTGATGACGGACGTCCTGCTGGGACTCGTCTAATTCATGCATGGCGCACATGATTCACTGGATAGACTAGCCTTGCTTGCACGTAGTAAGAACTGAGGAATCCCTAATTGCATTATTCCAGGATAACTTGGAACACACAGTAGCAAGCTGCCGTTTAAATTGACTTGTTTGTGAACTGTACTACTCTGTTACCTAACTGGGATGATCAGAATGTCAGGACATGACGGGCCAACTTCTGTCCTTGTTTGGTTGGGAGGTTGGTTCGAAGTGTCGTGATGTTATGAGATCCTAGTGGCAAGCAGAGATCTATTTGTCATATTTTTCCTTACTGGTTTTAGTTCTCATGTCATGCTTCCTTGTGGTACTTGCTATTAGAGGTCTAACCTCTCTGGTTTTGCATGGCCAGATTTAGAGCCGGTCCCCGAGGATCCAGCTTACTTCTACCTCCAGGATGGTCAACACTAGAGAGATGATCGCAGGAGGACTCGAGTGGGTTCCTTACTTTACCGCTCGTTTTGTCACTTACTTTATACTTAGCCGTTTGGCACCGACATGTTAGTCGGATTGTCTTGTACTTACTTTTACATAATTGTAATTAAAGTCAGACTGCAGCTGATAACAATTGTGTATACTTTTGCTACATCAATCTGGCTATGTTTTGTAAAGCCAGATATCAAGAACATTTTGACAGAGCATTTGGGACGCCTTACTGCTTTATCTTAAATGTTCTCTATTACTGTTTCTTGTTTGAATGATTGAGACAATAGATGTGAAGTGACCATAGTGAGACTTTCATGTAGTATGCACCCCCTCGTCTTTTAGACAGCATTGATCGTATTATACGGTATTCATCTACCCGTAATACGTAGCTGGCTGAGTCATTCCCCCGCTCTCCAGTATTCTGGTTCTGGGGCGTGACAAGGTTTTAGTGGTGGCCCATGCAGGTCTGATTTCAGACTTGTGGGGTGTTTTGATTTATAGGATGTCTCAATCACACATGTTCCCCCTTGATCTCATGATTTGTTGATTCTCAACTCCAGCTTGACATTCCAGTATCCCTTGACTTCATTGATCATTCATGTCCGGTCATTTGATTGTTCTCTTGTCCCTTTTCTTAGGGGCACCTCGTCCGTATCTGTCAGAGCTGGACACCAACAACATGGACAGCAGCATGGACAACCTGACCAGGTTGGTCAGCAACAAGGGTCAGAACCACTTCGTGAGACTATTCAAGAAGAGGTGATAGTAGAACCAGCGGTTGGACCGCAGTATCCGGAGGTTCCAACACCACCAATAGTTCCACCTACCCCTGTGGAATTGGACACACCAGCCCTTCTGGAGATCATGAGAGGGATGATGGCTACTCAGCAACACCAGATGTTAGCCCAACAGCGCATGCACGCTCAGTTGCAAGAGCAGAATGTACTACTCAACCAAGGATTACAGACGACATTGGAAAGAGGGGCGAGGCCAGATTCTGGAGCGTCAACCAGGTTTTGCAAGTACAACCCCCGCCGTTTCGAAGGCACGGAGGATGCCATCTCAGCAGATGCATGGCTTAAGGATATTGAGGCTATTCTGACAGCCGCTAAGGTGCCGGCAGAAGAACGTGTGGATCTAGTGAAGTTGTTACTTCAGGATCTCGCACGTGATTGGTGGGAATCAGAGGAAGTAGGCATCAGACGTCCTGTTGCTTGGGACGATTTTACTGCAAGGTTCAAGACGAAGTATTATGGAATTGTGGCGCAGTTTGTGCTACAACAGAAGTTTATCAACCTCAAGCAGGCCGGCAAGACGATAGATGCTTATGCAGCGGAGTTCTGCAGATTGAGTAGGTTTGCCCCAGAGATGGTAGCAACGGAGCGCCAGAGGGCGATGAGGTTCCAGCAAGGGTTTCATCTTGAGCTCTTGCAATTGATAGAGGGGCACAATTACCAAACTTTTGATGAAGTATTGACGGCAACCCGAAGGCACGAGATCACCATTCAGAGGATCACGGCAAGGACTGGGGGTCAGAAGAGATCCCACAGTCAGATTGAAGGAGGAGGGGGAGCAGCGCCCTGAACAACAACACCATCCCCTGGCATTCGTATCCACGATGTGGCGATACGGGGACCAGCACCACCCAGGCAGCAGCAACAACAACCAAGGAAGAACCAGCAACCCCCGGCGGGCTGCACTTATTGTGGGAAGATGGGGCACACTAGAGATGTGTGTCGGACATTGAACGGGCAGTGTTTGATATGTGGAAATCCAGATCATCGGGTTACTACATGTCCCATGAATTCGAGGTCAGGAGGACCAGGGCAACAGTTTCCTGCTCTGCCAGCACCAGGGGCAGGCCAGTATCGAGGACCAGCGGTGGCAGTAAGGCCGTTGGCACAGCGTCCGTTAGTACCGCAGGCTCAGATGTTTCGGCAGCAGGGACCGCCGATGCAGCAACACCAGCATAGACCACCCCAGCATCATCAAGGCAGGGGCCAGCAGCAGCACCAGGCTAGGCCGCAGCATGGGAACCAACAAGGAGGTCGAGGACAGGCATTCACTCTGTCCTTGGAAGAGGCATTAGCATCGGGAGATGTTGTGGCAGGTAACATTCTCGTCGCCTCATATCCCGCAGTAGCATTGTTTGATTCGGGAGCATCGCACTCATTTATATCTGCACAATTTACGACACGGCTAGGAATGGAGTTCGAGGCATTGCCAGGGAGGTTGAATATACTCACCGGCAATGGGCTCGTAGGAGTTAGTAGAGTTATTCTAGCGTGTAGTATTGTAGTTTGCGGGCATTCTTTACCCGCCCAGTTGATAGAATTTTCTGTTGGAAATTTCGACGTTATCTTAGGCATGGACTGGCTGAAAGACAGTCATGCGACAATAAATTGTCGTAGTGGGAGTGTATCTTTTGATATTCCAGGCATGAAGAGATTCACCTTAGTCAGATCAGAGGCAACTCAACAAGAGCAGGGAGTAGTAACGGCAATGGAAGAAGTTCAGGTTCCGAAGGTAGTTGAAGAATTTCTAGACGTGTTTTCCGAAGAACTTCCAGGTCTACCACCGGTTAGAGATATTGAGTTCAGTATAGAATTGGCACCTGGGACTAAACCGATATCAGATCGGATTTACAGAATGGCGGATTCGGAGCAGGCCAAGGTATATCAACATATAGAGGAACTGAAGGAGAAGAAGTTCATCCAAGCTAGCGTATCACCATGGGCAGCACCAGTGGTACTTGTAGGGAAGAAGGATGGATCATCCAGATTATGCCAGGATAACTTGGAACACACAGTAGCAAGCCGTAGTAGTTGAATGGCCGTTTAAATTGACTTGTTTGTGAACTGTACTACTCTGTTACCTAACTGGGATGATCAGAATGTCAGGACATGACGGGCCAACTTCTGTCCTTGTTTGGTTGGGAGGTTGGTTCGAAGTGTCGTGATGTTATGAGATCCTAGTGGCAAGCAGAGATCTATTTGTCATATTTTTCCTTACTGGTTTTAGTTCTCATGTCATGCTTCCTTGTGGTACTTGCTATTAGAGGTCTAACCTCTCTGGTTTTGCATGGCCAGATTTAGAGCCGGTCCCCGAGGATCCAGCTTACTTCTACCTCCAGGATGGTCAACACTAGAGAGATGATCGCAGGAGGACTCGAGTGGGTTCCTTACTTTACCGCTCGTTTTGTCACTTACTTTATACTTAGCCGTTTGGCACCGACATGTTAGTCGGATTGTCTTGTACTTACTTTTACATAATTGTAATTAAAGTCAGACTGCAGCTGATAACAATTGTGTATACTTTTGCTACATCAATCTGGCTATGTTTTGTAAAGCCAGATATCAAGAACATTTTGACAGAGCATTTGGGACGCCTTACTGCTTTATCTTAAATGTTCTCTATTACTGTTTCTTGTTTGAATGATTGAGACAATAGATGTGAAGTGACCATAGTGAGACTTTCATGTAGTATGCACCCCCTCGTCTTTTAGACAGCATTGATCGTATTATACGGTATTCATCTACCCGTAATACGTAGCTGGCTGAGTCATTCCCCCGCTCTCCAGTATTCTGGTTCTGGGGCGTGACAAGGTTTTAGTGGTGGCCCATGCAGGTCTGATTTCAGACTTGTGGGGTGTTTTGATTTATAGGATGTCTCAATCACACATGTTCCCCCTTGATCTCATGATTTGTTGATTCTCAACTCCAGCTTGACATTCCAGTATCCCTTGACTTCATTGATCATTCATGTCCGGTCATTTGATTGTTCTCTTGTCCCTTTTCTTAGGGGCACCTCGTCCGTATCTGTCAGAGCTGGACACCAACAACATGGACAGCAGCATGGACAACCTGACCAGGTTGGTCAGCAACAAGGGTCAGAACCACTTCGTGAGACTATTCAAGAAGAGGTGATAGTAGAACCAGCGGTTGGACCGCAGTATCCGGAGGTTCCAACACCACCAATAGTTCCACCTACCCCTGTGGAATTGGACACACCAGCCCTTCTGGAGATCATGAGAGGGATGATGGCTACTCAGCAACACCAGATGTTAGCCCAGCAGCGCATGCACGCTCAGTTGCAAGAGCAGAATGTACTACTCAACCAAGGATTACAGACGACATTGGAAAGAGGGGCGAGGCCAGATTCTGGAGCGTCAACCAGGTTTTGCAAGTACAACCCCCGCCGTTTCGAAGGCACGGAGGATGCCATCTCAGCAGATGCATGGCTTAAGGATATTGAGGCTATTCTGACAGCCGCTAAGGTGCCGGCAGAAGAACGTGTGGATCTAGTGAAGTTGTTACTTCAGGATCTCGCACGTGATTGGTGGGAATCAGAGGAAGTTGGCATCAGACGTCCTGTTGCTTGGGACGATTTTACTGCAAGGTTCAAGACGAAGTATTATGGAATTGTGGCGCAGTTTGTGCTACAACAGAAGTTTATCAACCTCAAGCAGGCCGGCAAGACGATAGATGCTTATGCAGCGGAGTTCTGCAGATTGAGTAGGTTTGCCCCAGAGATGGTAGCAACGGAGCGCCAGAGGGCGATGAGGTTCCAGCAAGGGTTTCATCTTAAGCTCTCTTGCAATTGATAGAGGGGCACAATTACCAAACTTTTGATGAAGTATTGACGGCAACTCGAAGGCACGAGATCACCATTCAGAGGATCACGGCAAGGACTGGGGGTCAGAAGAGATCCCACAGTCAGATTGAAGGAGGAGGGGGAGCAGCGCCCTGAACAACAGTACCATCCCCTGGCATTCGTATCCACGATGTGGCGATACGGGGACCAGCACCACCCAGGCAGCAGCAACAACAACCAAGGAAGAACCAGCAACCCCCGGCGGGCTGCACTTATTGTGGGAAGATGGGGCACACTAGAGATGTGTGTCGGACATTGAACGGGCAGTGTTTGATATGTGAAAATCCAGATCATCGGGTTACTACATGTCCCATGAATTCGAGGTCAGGAGGACCAGGGCAACAGTTTCCTGCTCTGCCAGCACCAGGGGCAGGCCAGTATCGAGGACCAGCGGTGGCAGTAAGGCCGTTGGCACAGCGTCCGTTAGTACCGCAGGCTCAGATGTTTCGGCAGCAGGGACCGCCGATGCAGCAACACCAGCATAGACCACCCCAGCATCATCAAGGCAGGGGCCAGCAGCAGCACCAGGCTAGGCCGCAGCATGGGAACCAACAAGGAGGTCGAGGACAGGCATTCACTCTGTCCTTGGAAGAGGCATTAGCATCGGGAGATGTTGTGGCAGGTAACATTCTCGTCGCCTCATATCCCGCAGTAGCATTGTTTGATTCGGGAGCATCGCACTCATTTATATCTGCACAATTTACGACACGGCTAGGAATGGAGTTCGAGGCATTGCCAGGGAGGTTGAATATACTCACCGGCAATGGGCTCGTAGGAGTTAGTAGAGTTATTCTAGCGTGTAGTGTTGTAGTTTGCGGGAATTCTTTACCCGCCCAGTTGATAGAATTTCCTGTTGGAAATTTCGACGTTATCTTAGGCATGGACTGGCTGAAAGACAGTCATGCGACAATAAATTGTCGTAGTGGGAGTGTATCTTTTGATATTCCAGGCATGAAGAGATTCACCTTAGTCAGATCAGAGGCAACTCAACAAGAGCAGGGAGTAGTAACGGCAATGGAAGAAGTTCAGGTTCCGAAGGTAGTTGAAGAATTTCTAGACGTGTTTTCCGAAGAACTTCCAGGTCTACCACCGGTTAGAGATATTGAGTTCAGTATAGAATTGGCACCTGGGACTAAACCGATATCAGATCGGATTTACAGAATGGCGGATTCGGAGCAGGCCAAGGTATATCAACATATAGAGGAACTGAAGGAGAAGAAGTTCATCCAAGCTAGCGTATCACCATGGGCAGCACCAGTGGTACTTGTGGGGAAGAAGGATGGATCATCCAGATTATGCATCGATTACAGGAAGCTTAACGCGGCAACAGTAAAGAACAAGTACCCACTACCCAGGATCGACGACTTATTTGATCAGTTGAGCAAGGCTAGAGTTTTCTCCAAGATAGATCTTCGTTCAGGGTATCACCAAGTGAGGGTTCGGAAGGAAGACATTCCCAAGACAGCATTCAGGTCGAAGTATGGGCATTATGAATTCTTAGTAATGCCGTTTGGTTTGACCAATGCTCCAGCAATATTCATGGATTTGATGAACCGCATCTTTATGCCGTATTTAGATCAGTTTGTCGTAGTATTTCTCGACGACATTCTTGTGTACTCTGCTAGTGAAGAGGAGCATGAAGACCACCTCAGGAAAGTGTTGCAGGTTCTGAGAGAGAACCAGTTGTATGCCAAGCTCAGCAAGTGTGAGTTCTGGATGGACCATATTTCATTCTTGGGTCATATCGTATCAGGAGCTGGAGTAGCAGTGGACCCCAAGAAGGTAGAAGCAGTAGAGAGTTGGCCAGTACCCAAGACCGTAGCTGATGTACGGAGTTTCTTAGGATTGGCAGGATATTACAGAAGATTTGTGTCAGATTTTGCAAGACTCTCAGCACCCATGACCCGCTTGACACGGAAGGATGTGCCATTCGTTTGGTCGGCAGAATGTCAGACATCATTTGAGAATTTGAAGCAGAAGTTGATATCAGCACCCATTCTTACATTGCCAGTTGGACCCGGAGGTTTTACTGTATATTGTGATGCGTCAGGTAAAGGACTTGGATGTGTCCTTATGCAACATGGGAAGGTGATAGCATATGCATCTAGGCAGCTTCGGGACCACGAGAAGAATTACCCAACTCATGATTTGGAGTTGGCGGCAGTAGTATTTGCTTTGAAGCTATGGAGGCATTACTTATATGGTGACCGAGTAGACATGTACACAGACCACAAAAGTCTGAAGTACATCTTTACTCAGAAGGAGCTGAACATGAGGCAGAAAAGATGGTTAGAGCTGATCAAGGATTACGACGTGGAGCTTCAGTATCATCCAGGCAAGGCTAATGTGGTAGCAGACGCTCTCAGCAGAAGGGGGCGGCGCATTTATGTTGACAACACAGAGGCATATCTTAGAAGACCTTCAGGAGATGGGCATCGAGGTTTTACTTCCTAGTGATATAGGAGTTCTGGCGAGTCTACAAATTCAATCCGACTTGGTAGACAGGATCAAGGCAGCTCAGGCACAGGACCCAAGGATTCAGAAGCTTAGGGCAGAATGTGAGTCAGGGCTCAGGAAGGAGATGCAAATCCACGAAGACGGTACACTTAGGTTTGGATCACGTCTATGTGTGCCTAGTGGAGATATCAGACAGGAAGTTATGGCAGAAGCTCACAGTTCCCAGTATTCTGTACATCCTGGAGGGACCAAGATGTACCAAGATATCAAGCAGCACTTCTGGTGGAACGGGATGAAGAGGGAGATAGCTAGATTTGTCTCCCGTTGCTTGGTATGTCAGCAAGTGAAGGCAGAACAGCAGAGGCCAGCTGGATTATTACAACCGCTTCCTATCCCGGAATGGAAGTGGGAACACATCACAATGGACTTTGTGACCGGTTTACCGAGATCACCAAGTGGTAAAGATGCTATTTGGGTGATAGTGGACCGACTTACAAAGGTAGCACATTTTCTTTCTTTCAGAGTAGGACAATCTACAGAAAAGTTGGCAGAGTTGTATATGCAACAGATAGTCAGGCAGCATGGAGTCCCTGTCAGTATTGTGTCAGACCGAGATACCCGCTTTACATCACATTTCTGGAAGAGCTTGCATCGTAGTTTGGGCACCAAGTTAAGATTTAGCACGGCTTACCACCCACAGACGGACGGGCAATCAGAAAGGACAATTCAGACTTTGGAAGATATGTTGCGAGCTTGCACTCTGGATTTTGGAGGTTCTTGGGAAGGCCACCTGCACTTAGTTGAGTTCTCATACAACGACAGTTATCAAGCCAGTATCCAGATGGCGCCATTTGAGGCACTATATGGTAAGAAGTGTAGATCGCCACTAGCATGGGATGATATCGGGGAAAGGAAGATGCTAGGCCCAGAAATGATTATCCAGACGGTTGAAGTGATTAAGGGAATTAGAGAGCGACTTCGTGTTGCGCAGGATCGGCATCGTCATTGGGCGACCAGCATCGTAGGCCGCTAGAGTTTTCTGTTGGGGACCACGTGTTCTTGCGGATCTCACCTACCCGTGGGGTCATTAGATTTGGCGTTCGCGGGAAGTTGAGTCCGCGATACGTAGGGCCATTCGTTATCCTTGATAGGATAGGCGATGTTGCTTATCGTTTATCCCTTCCACCTTCGTTACGAGAGGTGCATGACGTATTTCATGTATCTCAATTGCGAAGGTATGTATCGGACCCCAGTCATATCCTCGATCATTCAGAACTGGTTGTTGGTACCAACCTGTCTTACTAGGAGCAGCCTGTGTCCATCTTGGACCGAAGAGAGAAGATACTCAAGAACCGAACAATTAACCTTGTCCGGGTTGCTTGGGGTCATCACTCTTTGGGAGAGTCAACGTGGGAACGTGAGGATGATATCCGATCACGGTATCCACACCTGTTTGACTTACAAGGTATATCTTTTTTTGTGTACCTTGATTGTCTTGATTCCTCATGCTTATCACCTTATGGGTAGAATTGCTTAATATCGTAGATTGTTAAGTATAGATATGTTACTTGCTAAGGACATTGTAAAATGATTGCTTGATTAAATTGCTTGTACTTAGATTAGTTTAGCCCCGATGTTTCTATCCTGCTTGGATTTGAAATTCCGAGGACGGAATTTTTCTAAGGAGGGTAGAGATATCACTCCTCGTTCCCAGAATGCGTATTTTTTATATACATGTACAACTCATGTGTATTATTTAGTATTTATCATGTATTTATTTAATATTTATCATGTATTATCCTGTATTTAAATTTCTTTAATTTCATGTTAATCAATTAATCTGCTCTTTAAATTTTCATGTTAATTTATTTCCTGCAATTATATTTCTGCAATTTTATTTCTGCAATTTATTTCCTGCTTTTATTCCCTGCCTTAGTCTTGCTTATTTGGGTTCGGGTTGGCTTTGGTTGGATCCCCTACAACCCGACCCATTGGACCCGGCCCAACTCCCACCTACCACCCCCTTCATTTAAAGCTTCCATCTCTTTCTCTCTCTTCATAAACTCCTTCACCATTACTCCTCTTCTTCTCCCTTTCATTACTCTCTCTACCTACCAACCGTAGGCAAGTACAACTTGCTTCACATGAGAATCCACGTTTTTATAGTTCATTTATCTTCCTCTCATGATCCTAAGAGAGTTTAGAACTTGGCATTTCTCATTTCGAAGTCTTAATTTTTGTAGATCTAGAAATTAGTTATTTCGGATTTTGGTGGTTTTGATCTATCAAACTTCTTTGTTTGCAAATTTTGATGGTTCCAAGTTGTAGAGAGTTTTATTCTACCCAATTTTGACCTTTGGAAAGTTGGATTTGGACTTGTTTTGACCAAGTTATGGACTTTGAAGCTTTGGGGTGCAACCATGGAGTTCTTGCTGTTTGGAGAAGACAGTGAGCAGTGTACGCTAGCTTTTAGTTTGCGTCACTGAGCTGTGCGCGCTCTTTAGCGCAGCGCAGTATGGAGTCCATACGCTGCCTTTTTAGGAAGCGTGTCTTCCATACGCTGCCTTTTGGGAGCGTATGACTTGCATACGCTGACTTGGATGGTCAGGAGCCGTATGGAGTCCATACGCTGCCTTTTGGGAGCGTATGACTTGCATACGCTGACTTGAATGGTCAGGAGTCGTATGGAGTCAATACGCTGCCTTTTGGGAGCGTATGACTTGCATACGCTGACTTGGATGGTCAGGAGTCGTATGGAGTCCATACGCTGCCTTGCATACACTAGACTTGAGCGTAGCCTGACTTGAGCGTAGCCCTGTATATTGATATTTTATTAGATATTTAACGTCTATTTTATATCCTTACGCCTTTTGGCATAAACTTGATATAATCATGATATGTTAATATTTTTGTTAAATATGGATTGTTACGTGGGATGTACCATGTGTCGTGAATTGAGTATAGATACCCCGATTGACTGGAATTAAACCCTGAGAGTTGTAGACTCGACCCCACTGAATATTAGTGACTTTCATGCCTTGTCACCATTGATAATGATGGTTATCTTGACTAAATTGATCATGCGTTCCTAGTTGGAACTAAGAGGCTGGCTAGTCGTCTTATTAAATTAAATGAATGAGACACGTTCATGTTATGAACTATTGTAATCGACTGGCTGATCCCGAATATTGACATACATGCACATGCAGGCTTCAATCTATTTATTATTTATTACTTATTTATTTTCTACAAAAGAAGCATGTGTACTTTATGGTCAAGGCATGATTACCGTGGTTAGATTTGATTGTTGCATTACGCTATGTAAGACCTGCAACCTAAACCGCACTGGTATCGTTGTAGAGTTGTGCATATCGTACCCCGTACGAAAGTACTCATTTGAATGACCATGATCCACGGCATGGGATTTCACTCAACGTAGGGACTATTAAGTTAAATAAAATAATGATTGCATGGAGAGAATGGATTCCCGAGTTCTTACATGGCAGCCCCCTTGGGACGAGTAGTATCCGACGGGCCGGCTGGTTCCCACAGATACTGTAAACCTGCCACACGGGCATGGAGCAGTATCTGGTTATATTATTTATTGTATATTATATATTGATGACGGGCGTCCTGCTGGGACTCGTCTAATTCATGCATGGCGCACATGATTCACTGGATAGACTAGCCTTGCTTGCACGTAGTAAGAACTGAGGAATCCCTAATTGCATTATTCCAGGATAACTTGGAACACACAGTAGCAAGCTGCCGTTTAAATTGACTTGTTTGTGAACTGTACTACTCTGTTACCTAACTGGGATGATCAGAATGTCAGGACATGACGGGCCAACTTCTGTCCTTGTTTGGTTGGGAGGTTGGTTCGAAGTGTCGTGATGTTATGAGATCCTAGTGGCAAGCAGAGATCTATTTGTCATATTTTTCCTTACTGGTTTTAGTTCTCATGTCATGCTTCCTTGTGGTACTTGCTATTAGAGGTCTAACCTCTCTGGTTTTGCATGGCCAGATTTAGAGCCGGTCCCCGAGGATCCAGCTTACTTCTACCTCCAGGATGGTCAACACTAGAGAGATGATCGCAGGAGGACTCGAGTGGGTTCCTTACTTTACCGCTCGTTTTGTCACTTACTTTATACTTAGCCGTTTGGCACCGACATGTTAGTCGGATTGTCTTGTACTTACTTTTACATAATTGTAATTAAAGTCAGACTGCAGCTGATAACAATTGTGTATACTTTTGCTACATCAATCTGGCTATGTTTTGTAAAGCCAGATATCAAGAACATTTTGACAGAGCATTTGGGACGCCTTACTGCTTTATCTTAAATGTTCTCTATTACTGTTTCTTGTTTGAATGATTGAGACAATAGATGTGAAGTGACCATAGTGAGACTTTCATGTAGTATGCACCCCCTCGTCTTTTAGACAGCATTGATCGTATTATACGGTATTCATCTACCCGTAATACGTAGCTGGCTGAGTCATTCCCCCGCTCTCCAGTATTCTGGTTCTGGGGCGTGACAAGGTTTAGTGGTGGCCCATGCAGGTCTGATTTCAGACTTGTGGGGTGTTTTGATTTATAGGATGTCTCAATCACACATGTTCCCCCTTGATCTCATGATTTGTTGATTCTCAACTCCAGCTTGACATTCCAGTATCCCTTGACTTCATTGATCATTCATGTCCGGTCATTTGATTGTTCTCTTGTCCCTTTTCTTAGGGGCACCTCGTCCGTATCTGTCAGAGCTGGACACCAACAACATGGACAGCAGCATGGACAACCTGACCAGGTTGGTCAGCAACAAGGGTCAGAACCACTTCGTGAGACTATTCAAGAAGAGGTGATAGTAGAACCAGCGGTTGGACCGCAGTATCCGGAGGTTCCAACACCACCAATAGTTCCACCTACCCCTGTGGAATTGGACACACCAGCCCTTCTGGAGATCATGAGAGGGATGATGGCTACTCAGCAACACCAGATGTTAGCCCAGCAGCGCATGCACGCTCAGTTGCAAGAGCAGAATGTACTACTCAACCAAGGATTACAGACGACATTGGAAAGAGGGGCGAGGCCAGATTCTGGAGCGTCAACCAGGTTTTGCAAGTACAACCCCCGCCGTTTCGAAGGCACGGAGGATGCCATCTCAGCAGATGCATGGCTTAAGGATATTGAGGCTATTCTGACAGCCGCTAAGGTGCCGGCAGAAGAACGTGTGGATCTAGTGAAGTTGTTACTTCAGGATCTCGCACATGATTGGTGGGAATCAGAGGAAGTTGGCATCAGACGTCCTGTTGCTTGGGACGATTTTACTGCAAGGTTCAAGACGAAGTATTATGGAATTGTGGCGCAGTTTGTGCTACAACAGAAGTTTATCAACCTCAAGCAGGCCGGCAAGACGATAGATGCTTATGCAGCGGAGTTCTGCAGATTGAGTAGGTTTGCCCCAGAGATGGTAGCAACGGAGCGCCAGAGGGCGATGAGGTTCCAGCAAGGGTTTCATCTTAAGCTCTTGCAATTGATAGAGGGGCACAATTACCAAACTTTTGATGAAGTATTGACGGCAACTCGAAGGCACGAGATCACCATTCAGAGGATCACGGCAAGGACTGGGGGTCAGAAGAGATCCCACAGTCAGATTGAAGGAAGAGGGGGAGCAGCGCCCTGAACAACAGCACCATCCCCTGGCATTCGTATCCACGATGTGGCGATACGGGGACCAGCACCACCCAGGCAGCAGCAACAACAACCAAGGAAGAACCAGCAACCCCCGGCGGGCTGCACTTATTGTGGGAAGATGGGGCACACTAGAGATGTGTGTCGGACATTGAACGGGCAGTGTTTGATATGTGGAAATCCAGATCATCGGGTTACTACATGTCCCATGAATTCGAGGTCAGGAGGACCAGGGCAACAGTTTCCTGCTCTGCCAGCACCAGGGGCAGGCCAGTATCGAGGACCAGCGGTGGCAGTAAGGCCGTTGGCACAGCGTCCGTTAGTACCGCAGGCTCAGATGTTTCGGCAGCAGGGACCGCCGATGCAGCAACACCAGCATAGACCACCCCAGCATCATCAAGGCAGGGGCCAGCAGCAGCACCAGGCTAGGCCGCAGCATGGGAACCAACAAGGAGGTCGAGGACAGGCATTCACTCTGTCCTTGGAAGAGGCATTAGCATCGGAAGATGTTGTGGCAGGTAACATTCTCGTCGCCTCATATCCCGCAGTAGCATTGTTTGATTCGGGAGCATCGCACTCATTTATATCTGCACAATTTACGACACGGCTAGGAATGGAGTTCGAGGCATTGCCAGGGAGGTTGAATATACTCACCGGCAATGGGCTCGTAGGAGTTAGTAGAGTTATTCTAGCGTGTAGTGTTGTAGTTTGCGGGCATTCTTTACCCGCCCAGTTGATAGAATTTCCTGTTGGAAATTTCGACGTTATCTTAGGCATGGACTGGCTGAAAGACAGTCATGCGACAATAAATTGTCGTAGTGGGAGTGTATCTTTTGATATTCCAGGCATGAAGAGATTCACCTTAGTCAGATCAGAGGCAACTCAACAAGAGCAGGGAGTAGTAACGGCAATGGAAGAAGTTCAGGTTCCGAAGGTAGTTGAAGAATTTCTAGACGTGTTTTCCGAAGAACTTCCAGGTCTACCACCGGTTAGAGATATTGAGTTCAGTATAGAATTGGCACCTGGGACTAAACCGATATCAGATCGGATTTACAGAATGGCGGATTCGGAGCAGGCCAAGGTATATCAACATATAGAGGAACTGAAGGAGAAGAAGTTCATCCAAGCTAGCGTATCACCATGGGCAGCACCAGTGGTACTTGTGGGGAAGAAGGATGGATCATCCAGATTATGCATCGATTACAGGAAGCTTAACGCGGCAACAGTAAAGAACAAGTACCCACTACCCAGGATCGACGACTTATTTGATCAGTTGAGCAAGGCTAGAGTTTTCTCCAAGATAGATCTTCGTTCAGGGTATCACCAAGTGAGGGTTCGGAAGGAAGACATTCCCAAGACAGCATTCAGGTCGAAGTATGGGCATTATGAATTCTTAGTAATGCCGTTTGGTTTGACCAATGCTCCAGCAATATTCATGGATTTGATGAACCGCATCTTTATGCCGTATTTAGATCAGTTTGTCGTAGTATTTCTCGACGACATTCTTGTGTACTCTGCTAGTGAAGAGGAGCATGAAGACCACCTCAGGAAAGTGTTGCAGGTTCTGAGAGAGAACCAGTTGTATGCCAAGCTCAGCAAGTGTGAGTTCTGGATGGACCATATTTCATTCTTGGGTCATATCGTATCAGGAGCTGGAGTAGCAGTGGACCCCAAGAAGGTAGAAGCAGTAGAGAGTTGGCCAGTACCCAAGACCGTAGCTGATGTACGGAGTTTCTTAGGATTGGCAGGATATTACAGAAGATTTGTGTCAGATTTTGCAAGACTCTCAGCACCCATGACCCGCTTGACACGGAAGGATGTGCCATTCGTTTGGTCGGCAGAATGTCAGACATCATTTGAGAATTTGAAGCAGAAGTTGATATCAGCACCCATTCTTACATTGCCAGTTGGACCCGGAGGTTTTACTGTATATTGTGATGCGTCAGGTAAAGGACTTGGATGTGTCCTTATGCAACATGGGAAGGTGATAGCATATGCATCTAGGCAGCTTCGGGACCACGAGAAGAATTACCCAACTCATGATTTGGAGTTGGCGGCAGTAGTATTTGCTTTGAAGCTATGGAGGCATTACTTATATGGTGACCGAGTAGACATGTACACAGACCACAAAAGTCTGAAGTACATCTTTACTCAGAAGGAGCTGAACATGAGGCAGAAAAGATGGTTAGAGCTGATCAAGGATTACGACGTGGAGCTTCAGTATCATCCAGGCAAGGCTAATGTGGTAGCAGACGCTCTCAGCAGAAGGGGGCGGCGCATTTATGTTGACAACACAGAGGCATATCTTAGAAGACCTTCAGGAGATGGGCATCGAGGTTTTACTTCCTAGTGATATAGGAGTTCTGGCGAGTCTACAAATTCAATCCGACTTGGTAGACAGGATCAAGGCAGCTCAGGCACAGGACCCAAGGATTCAGAAGCTTAGGGCAGAATGTGAGTCAGGGCTCAGAAAGGAGATGCAAATCCACGAAGACGGTACACTTAGGTTTGGATCACGTCTATGTGTGCCTAGTGGAGATATCAGACAGGAAGTTATGGCAGAAGCTCACAGTTCCCAGTATTCTGTACATCCTGGAGGGACCAAGATGTACCAAGATATCAAGCAGCACTTCTGGTGGAACGGGATGAAGAGGGAGATAGCTAGATTTGTCTCCCGTTGCTTGGTATGTCAGCAAGTGAAGGCAGAACAGCAGAGGCCAGCTGGATTATTACAACCGCTTCCTATCCCGGAATGGAAGTGGGAACACATCACAATGGACTTTGTGACCGGTTTACCGAGATCACCAAGTGGTAAAGATGCTATTTGGGTGATAGTGGACCGACTTACAAAGGTAGCACATTTTCTTCCTTTCAGAGTAGGACAATCTACAGAAAAGTTGGCAGAGTTGTATATGCAACAGATAGTCAGGCAGCATGGAGTCCCTGTCAGTATTGTGTCAGACCGAGATACCCGCTTTACATCACATTTCTGGAAGAGCTTGCATCGTAGTTTGGGCACCAAGTAAGATTTAGCACGGCTTACCACCCACAGACGGACGGGCAATCAGAAAGGACAATTCAGACTTTGGAAGATATGTTGCGAGCTTGCACTCTGGATTTTGGAGGTTCTTGGGAAGGCCACCTGCACTTAGTTGAGTTCTCATACAACGACAGTTATCAAGCCAGTATCCAGATGGCGCCATTTGAGGCACTATATGGTAAGAAGTGTAGATCGCCACTAGCATGGGATGATATCGGGGAAAGGAAGATGCTAGGCCCAGAAATGATTATCCAGACGGTTGAAGTGATTAAGGGAATTAGAGAGCGACTTCGTGTTGCGCAGGATCGGCATCGTCATTGGGCGGACCAGCATCGTAGGCCGCTAGAGTTTTCTGTTGGGGACCACGTGTTCTTGCGGATCTCACCTACCCGTGGGGTCATTAGATTTGGCGTTCGCGGGAAGTTGAGTCCGCGATACGTAGGGCCATTCGTTATCCTTGATAGGATAGGCGATGTTGCTTATCGTTTATCCCTTCCACCTTCGTTACGAGGTGCATGACGTATTTCATGTATCTCAATTGCGAAGGTATGTATCGGACCCCAGTCATATCCGATCATTTAGAACTGGTTGTTGGTACCAACCTGTCTTACTAGGAGCAGCCTGTGTCCATCTTGGACCGAAGAGAGAAGATACTCAAGAACCGAACAATTAACCTTGTCCGGGTTGCTTGGGGTCATCACTCTTTGGGAGAGTCAACGTGGGAACGTGAGGATGATATCCGATCACGGTATCCACACCTGTTTGACTTACAAGGTATATCTTTTTTGTGTACCTTGATTGTCTTGATTCCTCATGCTTATCACCTTATGGGTAGAATTGCTTAATATCGTAGATTGTTAAGTATAGATATGTTACTTGCTAAGGACATTGTAAAATGATTGCTTGATTAAATTGCTTGTACTTAGATTAGTTTAGCCCGATGTTTCTATCCTGCTTGGATTTGAAATTCCGAGGACGGAATTTTTCTAAGGAGGGTAGAGATATCACTCCTCGTTCCCAGAATGCGTATTTTTTATATACATGTACAACTCATGTGTATTTATTTGTATTTATCATGTATTTATTTAATATTTATCATGTATTATCCTGTATTTAAATTTCTTTAATTTCATGTTAATCAATTAATCTGCTCTTTAAATTTTCATGTTAATTTATTTCCTGCAATTATATTTCTGCAATTTTATTTCTGCAATTTTATTTCTGCAATTTATTTCCTGCTTTTATTCCCTGCCTTAGTCTTGCTTATTTGGGTTCGGGTTGGCTTTGGTTGGATCCCCTACAACCCGACCCATTGGACCCGGCCCAACTCCACCTACCACCCCCTTCATTTAAAGCTTCCATCTCTTTCTCTCTCTTCATAAACTCCTTCACCATTACTCTCTCTCTTCTCCCTTTCATTACTCTCTCTACCTACCAACCGTAGGCAAGTACAACTTGCTTCACATGAGAATCCACGTTTTATAGTTCATTTATCTTCCTCTCATGATCCTAAGAGAGTTTAGAACTTGGCATTTCTCATTTCGAAGTCTTAATTTTTGTAGATCTAGAAATTAGTTATTTTCGGATTTTGGTGGTTTGATCTATCAAACTTCTTTGTTTGCAAATTTTGATGGTTCCAAGTTGTAGAGAGTTTTATTCTACCCAATTTTGACCTTTGGAAAGTTGGATTTGGACTTGTTTTGACCAAGTTATGGACTTTTGAAGCTTTGGGGTGCAACCATGGAGTTCTTGCTGTTTGGAGAAGACAGTGAGCAGTGTACGCTAGCTTTTTAGTTTGCGTCACTGAGCTGTGCCGCTCTTTAGCGCAGCGCAGTATGGAGTCCATACGCTGCCTTTTTAGGAAGCGTGTCTTCCATACGCTGCCTTTTGGGAGCGTATGACTTGCATACGCTGACTTGGATGGTCAGGAGCCGTATGGAGTCCATACGCTGCCTTTTGGGAGCGTATGACTTGCATACGCTGACTTGAATGGTCAGGAGTCGTATGGAGTCAATACGCTGCCTTTTGGGAGCGTATGACTTGCATACGCTGACTTGGATGGTCAGGAGTCGTATGGAGTCCATACGCTGCCTTGCATACACTAGACTTGAGCGTAGCCTGACTTGAGCGTAGCCCTGTATATTGATATTTTATTAGATATTTAACGTCTATTTTATATCCTTACGCCTTTTGGCATAAACTTGATATAATCATGATATGTTAATATTTTGTTAAATATGGATTGTTACGTGGGATGTACCATGTGTCGTGAATTGAGTATAGATACCCCGATTGACTGGAATTAAACCCTGAGAGTTGTAGACTCGACCCCACTGAATATTAGTTGACTTTCATGCCTTGTCACCATTGATAATGATGGTTATCTTGACTAAATTGATCATGCGTTCCTAGTTGGAACTAAGAGGCTGGCTAGTCGTCTTATTAAATTAAATGAATGAGACACGTTCATGTTGAACTATTGTAATCGACTGGCTGATCCCGAATATTGACATACATGCACATGCAGGCTTCAATCTATTTATTTATTTATTTACTTATTTATTTTCTACAAAAGAAGCATGTGTACTTTATGGTCAAGGCATGATTACCGTGGTTAGATTTGATTGTTGCATTACGCTATGTAAGACCTGCAACCTAAACCGCACTGGTATCGTTGTAGAGTTGTGCATATCGTACCCCGTACGAAAGTACTCATTTGAATGACCATGATCCACGGCATGGGATTTCACTCAACGTAGGGACTATTAAGTTAAATAAAATAATGATTGCATGGAGAGAATGGATTCCCGAGTTCTTACATGGCAGCCCCCTTGGGACGAGTAGTATCCGACGGGCCGGCTGGTTCCCACAGATACTGTAAACCTGCCACACGGGCATGGAGCAGTATCTGGTTATATTATTTATTGTATATTAATATTGATGACGGGCGTCCTGCTGGGACTCGTAATTCATGCATGGCGCACATGATTCACTGGATAGACTAGCCTTGCTTGCACGTAGTAAGAACTGAGGAATCCCTAATTGCATTATTCCAGGATAACTTGGAACACACAGTAGCAAGCTGCCGTTTAAATTGACTTGTTTGTGAACTGTACTACTCTGTTACCTAACTGGATGATCAGAATGTCAGGACATGACGGGCCAACTTCTGTCCTTGTTTGGTGGGAGGTTGGTTCGAAGTGTCGTGATGTTATGAGATCCTAGTGGCAAGCAGAGATCTATTTGTCATATTTTTCCTTACTGGTTTTAGTTCTCATGTCATGCTTCCTTGTGGTACTTGCTATTAGAGGTCTAACCTCTCTGGTTTTGCATGGCCAGATTTAGAGCCGGTCCCGAGGATCCAGCTTACTTCTACCTCCAGGATGGTCAACACTAGAGATGATCGCAGGAGGACTCGAGTGGGTTCTTACTTCCGCTCGTTTTGTCACTTACTTTATACTTAGCCGTTTGGCACCGACATGTTAGTCGGATTGTCTTGTACTTACTTTACATAATTGTAATTAAAGTCAGACTGCAGCTGATAACAATTGTGTATACTTTTGCTACATCAATCTGGCTATGTTTTGTAAAGCCAGATATCAAGAACATTTTGACAGAGCATTTGGGACGCCTTACTGCTTTATCTTACATGTTCTCTATTACTGTTTCTTGTTTGAATGATTGAGACAATAGATGTGAAGTGACCATAGTGAGACTTTCATGTAGTACCCCCCTCGTCTTTTAGACAGCATTGATCGTATTATACGGTATTCATCTACCCGTAATACGTAGCTGGCTGAGTCATTCCCCCTCTCAAGTATTCTGGTTCTGGGGCGTGACATAACCCTTCTCTACTCTTATCGACCAACACAATATCATCAACAAACATCACACATAAAATATCCTCTTGGATATGCGTCGTAATTTCATACATAACAAGTAAAAAAAATCAAGGGCTTAATGCTCTACTCCTTGGTGTATTCCTCCAATGGTTCAAATGGTGGTAGTAAGTCCATCGTTCATATCCTTTATTCTCAATACAACTAATACACTTGTTTCTCTCCAAAGACTGACCACATTATTCTGCTAGGAACTCTATCATAAGTTCTTTCAAAGAATAGAAACCATATGCATAAAGGCTTTGTTCTTGTTTCTTAATCTATGCTCAATCCCGCTTTCACAAAAGTTTCATTTTCGCCTTTCATTTCATATTGAGATTTTCTCATTTACACGTGTTTGGAGGTCAAGTGGATGACCAAAAAGGTAGGTGTCCACTGTCTGCCAACTGGCATTTTAGTCTCGTGGCAAGATTTCCTTGCACAATTAGTTGCCTTGACAGTAATGTGGTACTAAAACGGCACCTGAGGCCTAGGTTAGTTGTCACTCATTATATTTCAGTTAATATTTTCATTCGGACTTCTGTAATTAGAGTTGTATCCATGCCTCCCTTTATATGGGAAACACTTGTTGGGCTTCTGCAAAAAGTATAATGTGGGCTGTGTTTGCTTGTCTCCCTATGTTTTTGTATCTGTGTTAAACACCAGATTATGGGTGTATGACAACACTAAAACTATCAAACATCACAATCCATGCTTACTTTGTAACTATACATGCTACAAGAAACTTCCGAATTGGACAGGATTTCATACATGAGGCCGCAAATGACAACAGTAAGTTCTGTAAATTTGATTATGGGATTTGGTTCTTGTTACAGGTAAATCCACCCATATGATCTGTCCGCATCAAGGAATAGGTAGAGAGAATACCTCCAAGGAGTCTTCTAGTATCTATTAGTTAGTACACTTATCTTTATCTACATATTGTTGAAAAGAGAATCTATCACGACATGAATCAAGTATTTGAAACATCCCTTACTCTTCAAATGATATTATTATTGTCATTGCTAACTATTTGTACAATGGCAAACATTTGACTTCTAAGAGATGATAAAACCTGCTTTTCTTCAGACACCACTGATGTGGGCCTCGAGGTTGCACCAATGTTTCATCATTTGCTAGGAAGTTAAAATGCATATATGACTTTTTAGTGCTAGCTTGAACCTGAATGAGTAGTTATCATTGGACAGATAGTTATCCTAGTAACCGTGTATGCAGTCTTATGCTCTCTCTGCTTAATTGCATTCTACAAAATTTTAGTTCATTCGTGTTGGCTTAGTGCTTAGCTGGTCTACAAAATTTTAGCAATTATGCTCTCTCTGCTTAATTGCAGTCTGTTGGCTTTCATACTTCTTTCTCTTCTCTGTTTCACGAAGGGCCCTAACTTAAATAAGTATGTTTGCTAACATCTTAGGAGCCTTTGAAGAAAATATTTTATAGCTGGAAACCTGCCAAAAAGCAAGAGTTTTAATTAGTTCTTGGATTGTATTTTAAAAGGTGATAAATCTGCTAGTTGATTCATTAAATTGCAGAATGATATCATTGTTAATTTTGATTAATGGCTTGTTTTGGATTGTTATGTGGCCAATGATTTTGTAGTTGGAGCAAACAGGAGATTGGATGTGTAGCAAATAAATTACATTTATCAATTGATTTTTGTGGTTATGTTTAAAATACTCTCATTTAGGATGCTTACTATTATGTCAGAGTAAATGATTGCTAGTGGAGTAGTCTCTAACGTATTACCTGTATGATTGTGGACAGGCAAGGTTGATACAATATAAGACCTCTATGTTTGCGGGAAAACGAGTTTCTTGCATGATTGAGATGGAAGGACGTTGCACAACTATGATACGTGAAAAAAATTTTTTGATTTTATCTCTGTCATTATAATATTGTTCGATTTGGTTGAAAATTTCTAGTTAGATTGATTTTAAATAATCTGATCGCTTGGATTCGTCATTGATTATGTTATAAGTATTTTGTTTCATTCCATGAAATTAGGCTGCACGGTTATATCCAGAGGGTGATTTGAACAACTCTATTTTTTTGAAAATAATATGACAAAATGTGAAGCTATAGAAACAATGAATGGCGATTTCATGGATCCATGCAATCGACATTCATTCATTCCATAGCTTCACATATTGTCTTATTATTTTCAAAAGAAATGGAGTTGTTCAAATCACCCCTCTGGGCAACCACCGTGCTGCCTAAATTCATGGAGTGAAACAGACTGCAGATGATATAATCAATTACAAAGTCAAGTGATCAAATTATTCAAAATCATTATAACTACAAAATTTTAAACCCAAATAAACTATTGTAATGATGGAGATGCAATCAAAGAAAAGTTATTGTGACGTATTTGTAATCACAACTGCAGAACATCCTTCCACATTCAATCATGGCTAGAAGTCTATTTTTCTGCAATATCATACAACTGTCAGACCACTCATCCCCTCTCTGTCCATGAGTCACATTTTTTTCATGTCATGAGCAATCTCGAGAGTTGTTCGATCTATTTCTGATGGGCTGTCAGTCCTTAATGTCATGGACCGACGTGTTTCCCTGGACATTCGAAGTCACTGCAGGGGTCAGCATACGGAGGCTCTTCTTCCACGGTACTGATGGTGCAGTAGAGGGGGACTTGGTGGAGGTCGAGAGGGTGGTTGATTGCAGAGGGAGTAGAGAGAAGACAGAAAGGGAGGACGGGGAAAAGGGGCAGACTGCTTGGTAAGACAGCGAGGAAGGTTGTGGAGGACAGGTTTTTGTATGTGGATACAGATAATTTGATTCAGAAGCTTCCAAAAAGGAGAGACTAAAGAGAAAGCAGTCTATGTTTGAAGAGAGTTATGGTGTTGTATTTGCTTGTATATAAGTTGTTTTAGTTTCTCCTTTACTAAAATTCTTCAAAATAGTTTAAGAAAATTAAGAATCCCATGTGCACGCAGTGAGAAACAAATACAATTTACCTAATCTGATTTGTATCTCTTACTGTAACTGATACATAATACACTCCATGACATGCAACCTTTGTAATACCCGGACATGTAAGTTTTACATGGTCTATGCAGTTTATTTTATATCATTGCGCGAATTTATAATTTTCTGTACGTGAAAAGAAGACATTTTTCTCTCGTTTACTGAGACATTTTCTGTAAGATGCATTTTGTCTATGTTATAATATATATTATTCCAAACTCAACACATAATCGTACAATCATGCAATCAGCGTGGGACTTTCACTCATCAGGTTTTTATAGTTTTACATCAAAATTATATTATGGAAGATGCCTACAGGAGGGGTGGTAAGTCCCTCGAAGATGCGACGATTCCTTTCCTTTCATACATGCCAGACAGCAGCAGTCAGCCGAACTCTAGCGGTCTTGAACCAGACCTGCACTCTCTCTCTCTCTTCGGTTCCGGATCCCATTGATGATATCTCCGATCTCCCTTCATAGTCACATCCGCCCAGCGCACGGCATTGATCATTCCATATGTACCATACACTTTACACTCAAAAAATAAGTGTCGTAGATTCATTTTCCAAGTCACATAGCACACATTTGGATTGGACACCTGGATCCCAAATGAGGTGAGTTTGTCCCTCGTCAGAAGGCGCCCTAGGAGTAAACGATAGACACAAAGCTGCATCTTCCTGGCCAGACCCTTGCACAATGAAATCATAGTCTGCACTAGTAGGGATCGTACGGCGTACAAGATTGTAGCAGCTTGGAACCTGAACTCTCTAGAACCCCCAGTAGCCAAGGTTATAAACGGCGGTAGGCGGGTGCGCGGCGGAGAGAGTCTGCCTACCGCCTAGGCGGTTGATACATTTTGAACATTTTTTACTATTTTACCACTGTTTTTTGCATAATATGCATATTTTAAGGGTGCTCCATGCATAACTAAGTTGTAGAACGAAGATTTATAAAGTTTTAGTGTTGTTAGCCCAATGTTAAAAAAAAATATTTTGGCCAAAATATTTTGTAAAGTATTTATCCGCCTAGGCGCTCGCTACACTGCCTCACCTTCGCCTATGCCGCCAACCTCCATTGGCCGCCTACTCCACCGCCTACAGCAAAGCGGTGCGGAGAGGGACCGCCTACCGCCTAGGCGCGTCTAGGCGGGCGCAATTTAGAACACTGCCAGTAGCTCCCAGCGGATCCCAGCTCCAACAATCAGCTGGCAGTGTCGGGTCAATCCCGACCGTGCGAATAACCTCCAAGCTCCTCAGTATGGCAGTAGGTCTCAGGACTCCAAACTCCATTCCTGATAATGCGCTGGCAAATCAGCCCCCTACCAGCCTCCCTATGTGATCGGTCTCCAGGATCTCTAGCAGAGACTGCCGCTCTAGCCATGGGTCCCGCCATAGGTCCATTCCAGCTCCATCTTTCATGGTCCTCCGGATGGAGGATTTAAGAACAGCTCTGTGTCGCAAGATGTGCTGAAAGTAACGAGTTATTGTTGTCGATGGAGCATGTCCAGAAGTTGATGTCCTTCATATATCAACTGTGCATCCAGTCAGCCTATAGAGACCCCCTTTTAATGAACCTCTATGCCAGCTTTAGAGCGAGGCCTCCCTGATCTCCAGCAAGGGTCTAAGTCCCACCCCCCTCCTTCCTCGGGCGCCGGAGCTGCTCCCAAGAGATCGCATGTAATGACCCGCTCCGCCCTAGCGGAACGCCGATTCAAACGGCAAGTGCAACGACTCAAACGAGTCGTCGACTCGAAGAGTTGCGTCGATCCGATGAAGAATCGATGAAAGACTTATATTGGCCCGTCAAGGATGAATCCAGACTTAGACTTTCAAAGGCGCGCTCGGAGTATCGCTCGGCCGATGCGAACATCACTAAGGTGGATGGCTCCGATGAACCCGTCTTTGCTTAGCCTAGACACATAATAATACGGACACTATTGCTAGAATCGCTAGGCGATACACCGCGCATGCTAATAAATGACTCAACGCATCTAGCTAAGAAAATAATCCCATCTTGTATGCTTGTATAGAACATGGAAAATGTGAGAACTCTCGCACCGCACTCCGCGCTCGTGCTAAGGCACAAGTTTACATTCAAGTTCCTTATGCGTTCAACAATGAAACAATGAACGGTTTACAACAATGAAACGGGAAGACTATCGACATATCGTTCCGAGTAGAATATAGCAACATTAGAAGACTTCGGGACCGATGGGTCGCCAAGGCGACTCCCACGGGGAGTTGCATAATGTATGAATGAATGAATGAACGAATAAGTGAATGAATGAATCAACGAATGAAACAATGAATATGAGAATGAATGAATACGTGAATGAATCAATGAATGAACGAACAAGTGGAAAGAAAGAAAAGAATGAATAAAAGGTAAGAAAGAAAGGAATGGTTAGCGAAATGTATGACGGGGACGTGCATCGGGGATCGCTACCCGCGCTGCACGGGCGCCCGCGCCAACCTGGTCGATAACGCATTATGGCTAAGGGTTAGCCTATGGCTCGGAGATAGCCGTTAAGTTAAAAAGACAAGTTATACGAAATGGTCGTGGACAATCCCTCGTATACGGGAGGTAGGAGAATAAGGGATTTCTGCGGCACGATCAAATGGAGGATCGTGACCGGCCTAGGCAGAATCAAGGCGGCTTACGGTGCTGTCCTGGGTGTGCGGGCTTGGCCACCCAGGAGACGTAAGTGCGAGAGTATTTCAAGAGACTATCAAGGTGTACCAGCCGCACGCTATGATAGGTGAGAATACCAAAGGAGAATATGTCCAAATTGGCTTGTGATGCCAGCGACCGGTGCATATAGATTAAGTGGGCTTTGCTGGTGGCAATCCACGTGCAAGTCCTTACATTGAAACAAAGTAGTCTAAGTTAACTAAATAACGCCTTCTGAACATGCTTGAAATGTAACACACCAAATGATAAAGAGTAATTCATGCAAATGAGTTAGAGAATATGCCTACGACGTGCTAGAATCTGAGGCAGGGACACGCCCTCGACACTGAATGTTCACATGAATTACGTTAAGTTGTTACGTATGAATTGTTGACTAACTTGGTTTACTTTGGACAGGGAAGGCCGGACGGTAAGTATGGGTAAGTCGTGTATGTATTTCCATGCAACACGTTAAATTCGGCAACACGAGATAGGTTATAAAATATGCCATAAAACTGATCCTAAGGCAAGATTAGAAAGACAATGAATGTTAGACGGTGCACAAAAGTAAATAGAACGTATTTGGTAATGATAGCATTGTGGGCGAGCTAGCCTCCCCACCAATGCATAATAATGTACTGATAACCCCACAGTTTGCTTGCAGGACGCAGGAGACGTCATCGGGTGCGGAGCTTCCCTCGAACGTGCTAAGGCGCGGAGCCAACTCTGGGGCCTTGGAGCGTTGCAAGGAGCTGAAGCACCATATACAGGACATAATGTATCGAAACATCGCCATGAATCATTCCATGTTGTAAGCCACTTGGCACGCCTTTTATGTTTCAGAGAGAGAGAGAGCTTGAGAGACTTGTAAACTCCGCCTAGCGCCGCTTGTAAACTTCTTGAAAATCAATAAAGAGTTTGAATTCGCTTCAACTTGTGTTCATTTACTTTCCGCTGCAAATGGGGTCACTCTGTGTGACTCTGTGGCCTAGCTTAAATCGGCCGTTTCTGGAGATTAGCCTTGCACGGGCGCAACCTAGGCCCGTGCGGCATCACGCCTTAGCGAGGACGATCGCTCCTACGGGAGCGGGGCGTGACAGATTGGTATCAGAACACGGCTTTACGTCCTTGGACTTCATTTCGATTTTCTCAGTTTTGAAAGCTCATTTTGAACAGAAGAAGTGTACGCTCTCTCTCGTTGTGCCTTGGGATGTTCCATACAATAAGTCTAATATTTTCAAAAGCTCGTACGAGTACTCGGTTGAACGGGATCGATAGGAGAAGGCCTTTGTGCCAAACTATGACGGACTTGAGTTGGAAGGAACCATTGCTAAAAGTTAGCAAACGCTGTGCATGCCTGAATAACCTTACGCTGACGATAGCGAACGAGTACACGTGACCGAAGTATAGTTCGAGCGGGATGGTTATGCACGCAGCCTTTCGGCTAAGTTGTGCCGAGTATCACACACCTAGACCTTCTGGTGCGAACGAGTTGCGAGCGAAATTGACTATCGCTTGGACAAGAATAAGTGAGACTTAGAACGTATGTTGATAGAGACGTTACTTGACCAACGCAAAAGCGAACACGGAAAATGGTTCTTGGACCTTGAGGAACGGGCGAACGCGAAATTGAACATATCGATTGGGAATCGAATGATCTTTTGAGGATTTATAGAATGACTTGACCCCGAGTGGTGTATGTGATAGGTTCAGAGAAGAATAAGAGTGAGTGTCGATGACTAGTCGAGTGGCTCGAACCTTGAGTGGTGTGTGGACGTTATAGAAATTGTTCGAGCAAAACTAAAAGATTTACGAATAAAACGAGTATGTCGGCAAGCGATGATATCGCGCAAGCCTTAGAATGAGTAACGCTTAGTTGGTCATGATTCGGGAGTCTCAAACGAGATATTGTTCGGACGAAATGTGAATGTGTAGTGCAAGTACAAAACAAGTTGAATAGAGAGTCGAAACGATGAAACGAGGTGGAGGTCTTGGTCGAGGAAACGTAGTGGATCATGCATGCGATTTTGAATTTAGTCGAAGGGATTGAAACTTGAGTTAAGGTGAAATACCCATGGACGAGATCGAAGATAGCACGATCGGAAGATAGCGTGCATGTAAAACGTTAGTACGAAGATATGAGAATGACTAAGGATTTGGATTAGACGTTGCTTAAAGACTTGAGCCAGCATGAGACAATGTGAATTGAGGAATTAAGTTACACGACTCAAAATTTGTTGCAAAACGAAGATCGTCAGGTTATGTACATCATCGATGGTATTGAGACGTATCAAAGATCGATGTACGATAATTCGGGGGTACTCTGATTCGATGAATGATGCTCGTGTTAGAAGTTATTGTTTTGAAGGATGCTGTGTTGGAGAATTTGAATAGAGATGAATGTTTGGAATGAGGAAGGGAAGTGACTTGATTGTTCGGTGATAACTACAACGACAACGATCTTGTCTTGCACAAGCGTAACTCCAGCCTCGCACATGCGTCAAGCCGAATTTGGGACGATTGTTCTGCGTGAGCGTTGGCATGGTGATTCATGTCCAGCGGGAATGATCGAACTCAAAATATCATGACATGGCAATTTTGATTGCTTCGACTTGTGGTTTGAAGCGAAGGTGAATTCGAGGATTGTTAAGACTTGCGATTGAAGAATAAGAAAACTTGAGGATTGAGTAGACCCAATCCGCGTATCGAAAATGAGTGAGTCTAGATTCAACACAAGAGTTACGTCCCGATGAGGACGATTATTCCGCGGGAACGTTGACATGGTGATTCATGTCCGCCATGGATAATCAGACTTGCGTGAGATCAGGGCGCGACATATTGCAAGGCTAGACGACCTTGTGGTCGACTACGTGAATTGGATAGGATGGATAGGGGAATTGTATCAAAACATACTTGAAGAGATAGACTATGATAATTGCTAGTGCGGACACACGATATTGACATATCAAGGATTTGGTTGAGGACAACCTATCGTAGGATGATTTTCCTAAATGAGCTCGGACTTGGAGCGGAGAATGTGTTGATGCGAATAGGGTGAACGTTGCTCGATGTTTAGAAATTTGAGTGAAACGAACTTGGGTAGAAACTCCCGTACAAACAAACAAATGGTTTGACCATATTATTTAGGGCGAGCGTCGTGCAATGACTTTGCACAATGAACTGAGAACTTGACTTGTACCTATGACCTTGTGAACTGACCTAGCGGATAGACGGACGACCCTACGCCGAGCGATTGAACATGTGCGATTGACATTGCAGTATCGTCTGGACGGGCGATAGACTTGGGGCAACAAGACTTAGAGTAGGACGTGGAAACTGAAAGTATGCGTGAACGACAACGAGATTAGCCCCAAACGAAGTGAATGATAGAAATTGATGATGCGCAAGTAAAATTGGGATAACGAATTGAATCATTGATAGGAAGACGTTCTCGATGATAGTGCAATACTTGGTCTCGAATCGGACGGGAAGACTTAGACTTGGTCGACCCCGCTAAGAAGAAATCGTATTGATTCCATAGACAAGAACGCTTGAGAAACGAATCGGAGCATCTCGAGGATCGAGATAAACGATAGTGAGACGCACATGAGTTCGGTTTTAATCGAAGTTAGTAAAACGATCGGCAAATCAAAACTATCACGAGTAGCTTGTACGACTTCGCTAATCGCTAAGCTTGGTCGAAATATACGTATTCGGGGGATGTCTTGAATATGTGCACGATCCAAACTCAGCGATATGAACAACTCGAATGCAGCTGCAAGTGGATGTTGCGATGCGCATAAACGAAAGTGAGTTAGCCTCAGCCTACGACTCTCGTAATTGATGAATTACAACGTGCCTCGTGTGACCATTACAACCCCACAATAGGGCGCAACAACAACCAAGTCGAAGAAACACGGCAATTGAATAAGTACCATCAACTCTAAAATGAATGAAAAGTCATTCAATACAATCGACCAAACGTATGCGGCACGGAACTTGGAAAGGTATCGAGTGTAGTTCGGTGCCATCGAGCGATAAAGCCATTCGATAGGAATTATCTAAGATACGTACACGATATGAGTCAAGGAACGGTAGGATGACCTGCACTCAGGAAGTCTCGAGGACGAGACTTGTTTTGAGTGGTGTATTATGTAATGACCCGCTCCGCCCTAGTGGAACGCCGATTCAAACGGCAAGTGCAACGACTCAAACGAGCCGTCGACTCGAAGAGTTGCGTCGACCCGATGAAGAAACGATGAAAGACTTATATTGGCCCGTCAAGGATGAATCCAGACTTAGACTTTCAAAGGCGCGCTCGGAGTATCGCTCGACCGATGCGAACATCACTAAGGTGGGTGGCTCCGATGAACCCGTCTTTGCTTAGCCTAGACACATAATAATACGAACACTATTGTTAGAATCGTTAGGCGATAACACCCCGCATGCTAATAAATGACTCAACGCACCTAGCTAAGGGAATAATCCTATCTTGTATGCTTGTATAGAACATAGAAATGTGAGAACTCTCGTACCGCACTCCGCGCTCGTGCTAAGGCACAAGTTTACATTCAAGTTCCTTATGCGTTCAACAATGAAACAATGAATGGTTTACAACAATGAAACGAGAAGACTATCGACATAGTCGTTCCGAGTAGAATATAGCAACATTGGAAGACTTTGGGACCGATGGGTCGCCAAGGCAACTCCTGCACGGGGAGTTACATAATGTATGAATGAATGAATGAACGAATAAGTGAATGAATGAATCAACGAATGAAACAATAAATATGAGAATGAATGAATACGTGAATGAATCAATGAACGAACGAGCAAATGAAAGAAAGAAAAGAAAGAATGAATAAAAGGTAAGAAAGAAAGGAATGGTTAGCGACAGGTATGACGGGGACATGCATCGGGGATCGCTACCCGCGCTGCACGGGCGCCGCCGCCAACCTGGTCGATAATGATAGCATTGTGGGCGAGCTAGCCTCCCCACCAATGCATAATAATGTACTGATAACCCCACAGTTTGCTTGCAGGACGCAGGAGACGTCATCGGGTGCGGAGCTTCCCTCGAACGTGCTAAGGTGCGGAGCCAACTCTGGGGCCTTGGAGCGTTGCAAGGAGCTGAAGCACCATATATAGGACATAATTTATCGAAACATCGCCATAAATCATTCCATATTGTAAGCCACTTGGCACGCCTTTTATGTTTCAGAGAGAGAGAGCTTGAGAGACTTGTAAACTCGGCCTAGCGCCACTTGTAAACTTCTTGAAAATCAATAAAGAGTTTGAATTCGCTTCAACTTGTGTTCATTTACTTTTCGCTGCAAATGGGGACACTCTGTGCGACTCTGTGGCCTAGCTCAAATCGGCCATTTCTGGAGATTAGCCTTGCACGAGCGCAACCTAGGCCCGTGCGGTTTCACGCCTTAGCGAGGACGATCGCTCCTACGGGAGCGGGGCGTGACATCGCATGCAAACCATGTTGGGCCATTGGTCATGGTCAAACCTAATTTTAATAATTGATTAAACTCTGTCTCGATATAAGGGCTACTTAAAGATGTTTTGGACTCTTGGACACTGCCAGAGAATAGCTATCCGATCTGTTCAAGATCGAACCTGTGTTTGCCACTCGAGTATGTATTTCCTTTATGCAATGTAATTTTTACTTTTATTGAGTCTTGGAATATATTATACACCGAGTCGTATTGGCAAATAGGCTATCCTAAAAAAATGTTTTTAAAATATCCCATATTTTGAAAACAGCCCCTATTTACAGAAAGCTCCTAACCGCTTAAAAGAATTTCAAAAAGACCAAAAAAATATTTGCAAAAACATTAACTAAACCCTGACAGAACTCGGCCAGAGTTCGGTTAGTGACCGTTTGATTTTCGAACGTTTGAAAACTTGGTCTCCTTGCAGTTACAGATCCCAACAAAATTTTCTCATATAGTTCTGTCCGAATTCTGCCAGAGTTCTGCCTTTGGAAAAACTATAAATAGAGAAAGATTTCGATCATTTCAATACACTCATTCACTTTCATCTCTTCTCTCTAAAGCCTACTGTTCTATTTCAAAGAGTTCTAAAGCTTTAGTTTTCAAATTCCAAGCCAGTTACAATCCTCTAGTCGATTTGCCAGTGCGGTACGGTCTACAAGCTTCAGAGCGATTGTAATCAGAGGTTTGATTGAAGAAAGACTCTTCACAATTGAAGTTGGTCGAGTATTTTGTATCAAAGCTCGCGTTTGTAGAAGTTGCAAGGACTTCGTATAAAAACTTGCGGTATTTTTCAATAGTGGATTCAACTGGAAGCTGGAGCTCTTTCGACTGGACTAGTCCTCACAAGAGGAAAACCAGTATACATCGCGGTCTTTGCGTTTGCTTTCTAATCTCTGTTTTTCATTTACTTACTTGTGATATATTATCTGTGATCTTGCTGCTAACATTTTTAATTAGCTAATTTCCGCTGCCTACTCCATTCACCCCCCTCTAGAGTATTGCGCTTTACAAATTCGTTCCTACAATTGGTATCAGAGCGGGTTATACAGGTAAAACAAGGTAACATTGCAGTTATAATTATACTATTCTTAACTGTTACATAAATCACAGCACAACACATGGCAACTGTGAAGTTCACAAGTGAAGGCCAAGCCACAAACAGACCTCCTCTGTTTGACGGTACAAATTATACATATTAGAAAACATGGATGAGTTTCTTCTTGAAATCTCTAGACTTTGACTTATGGTCTATAGTTATTGATGCTACAAAAAGCCTTATCGTATTCTTATTGAAGATATTTTGGTTGAAAAACTGCATGATAAGTATACTGATGAGGAAAAGAAAAAGGCCAGTCTTGACGTACATGCTATTAACGCTTTATTTTGTGCCTTAGACAGGACTGAATTTAACAGAGTGTCTACTTGCACAACATCAAATGAAGTGTGAAAACTTTTCGAAGTAACCCACGAAGGTACGACGCAAGTCAAGGAGTCAAAGATTAGCAGACTTACTCAGGAGTATAAGGCGTTAAAGATGAAGCCAAATGAATCCTCCACCCAAATGTTTACGAGATTCTTGGATATTGTACATCCTCTGTCATCATTAGGCAATGATTACAGTAACCATGAGAAGATTTATAAACTGCTGCGAGCTCTCACGAAGAATTGGATTCCAAAGGCTACAATAATTATTGAAGGGAACGACCTCTCAACAATGTCTCTTGAAACACTCATGGGTAAGCTACTCACTCACGAGCTGAAACTTCAAGACTTTGAAGATGCTACACCAAAGGAGAAGTCAGAGAAGTCGATCGCTTTCAAGGTTTAACATAGAAGAACTGTAGAAGATGATTCCGACGACGGTGACTCTGACACTGAGGATCAAGCTCTTATGGTGAGAAAATTTAAGAAGTTCATGAGATTCAACAGAAGAACAAAAGACAACAGCAGAAACAACAACAACAACGATGAAGATCATATTTGCTATGGCTGTAAGAAGAAAGGACATATGAAGAAGGACTCTCCAACAACAACATCATCAACCAGGAAGAATAACAAATATGACAAGGGCTACCTGAAGAAGTCTACGTCCCGAAGATATTCAATACAAGCATATGGCATGAAAGTGAAGCTAGCGACTCAGAAGACGAGCAATCAGATGACGCTACAAATGTATGCTTGATGGCGTACAATCAGGTAACCACTAACCCCCTGTTGATACTTATGATGATTTTACCTTGAGCAACTAGGAGAAGCCTTTACTAACCTCTTAGGGGATTACAGAAGCTTGCGTAGTAAATATCAGACCTCTAAGAAGGTACTCAAAGAGTACAAAGGTGAAATAGGAAGACTTACCGACCTACTAGTTGAGGTTAGAAGTAGTAATTGTTCTAGTGAGGAAGGTGAGCTTTCTTCTGTTAAATTGTTATTACACGAGACCCAAAGACTATCCGAAGAGAAGGACAAGACCATTACCCAATTAGAGGAAGACTTAATCAAAGAGAAAAAAAGTCTCCAGCAAGCTACTGTTAGAAATGATGCACTCACTGCTAAATATAGCCTGTTATATGACACCTCCAAAAAGTTGAAAATTAGGATAGAAAAACAGCCTGAAGTTGCTGCTTCCTACCCTAACACGTGTCACTTACCGAATCATCGAAACACGGTCAAACCCAATACTGTCAGACCTAATCAAACCAAACCATTGCCCAAGAAGACAAATAGACATGCATTCTTTTACACTAGAAAACCTAGACCTACCAATAATGCACAACACTCTGCTTTCAACACTCAGCATGCTAGATGTCACTATTATGGCACCATTGGTCATATTTCTTCTTGATGTAGAGTTAGAAAGCTTGTTGATTTGAAAATATGTGTATGGATACCAAAAACTAACATTCCAGGACCCTATAAGAAATGGGTACCAAAGTTTTCATCTACAAATTCTTTTGTAGGTGAAACGCCCTTCACATGCTAGAAACAAATGGATCATCGACAGCGATTGCTCACGGCATATGACCGGTGATGCTTCATTATTCGCAACACTGTCGAAGAAGAAAGAAGGATACGTCTCCTTCAGTAACAATTTGAAAGGGTACATAATTGGTATTGGTAAGGCTTCCTACCCAGTGATTAATGATGTATGTCTAGTTACCGAGTTAAAACATAATCTGCTCAGCATAAGCCGTTTAGCTGATCACGATTATGGCATTAACTTTGTCAAAGACAAATGTACTATAGTTGATAGCTCAACTGGTGGTACTATCTTTGAAGGTATCAGGAAAGACAATATATATGTTTTCTATCTGTTAGAAGATGATAACAAAGCAGGTAGATGCTTGATGGCCAAAAGTGATGAGAGTCAACTATGGCACATGAGACTCGGTCATGTAAACATGGATACAATTTCAAGACTATCCACAAAGAAGCTGGTATGAGGCTTACCAGACATTTCTTTCAAGAAGGATATGGTATGTAGTGAATATGAAAAGAACAAAGCTATCCGATCCGCTTTTAAGTCTAAGAATGCTGTAAGTACCTCTAGACCTCTACAATGGCTGCATATGGATTTATTTGGACCTAGTATAATTACTAGCCTAGGTGGTAAATTATATGCATTTGTAATAGTAGATGATTTCACGTGGGTATATTTTCTTGCACGCAAGAACTTCGTCACCTTGTGCAAGAAGGTTCAAAATGAAAAGGGTTTCATGATCACTCTTATTCGAAGCGATCTTGGCGACGAATTTAAGAATGTAGAGTTCAAGCAATTTTGTGACACACACGGTTATTTGTATGAGTTCTCTTGCCCTAGGACTTCACAACAAAATGGAGTTGTGGAACGTAAGAACAGGTCTCTATCCAAAATAGCTAGAGTAATGTTAAACCAGTTTAGTCTACCTAAATACCTATGGGCTGAAGCTGTAAATACATCGTGCTATGTTTTCAATAGGGTTCTAATTCGACCTATATCGAAGAAGACTCCCTATGAATTATGGTTTGATAGAACTCCATCTATTTCTTATTTCAAAGTATTTGGTTGTAAATGCTTTATTCTTAATACTAAAGATAATTTTGGAAAATTTGACGAAAAGGCCAATGAAGGTATATTTTTAGGTTATGCGGCGAAGAGCAAAGGATACCGAGTCTTCAACAAGAGAACGATAATCATTGAAGAATCAATAAATGTTAAATTTGACGAACTCAATCAACATTCTGTCGATGATAATGATGAAGACATAAGTACACCTAGTACTGCTCCTGCAGAACCCTCACACAAAGCACCAACTGAGTCTCCAAGCAAATCACGTACAGAACAAGAAGTCGGAACCAGCAATCCAGAGGATATGCCAAAAGAAATAAGATTTTTGGTAGACCATCCAAAGGACTTGGTAATTGGTGAGATTACCAGGGGTGTAAGTACTCGTTCCTCTAGTAAAGATATAGCTTCATGTGTTTCTTTTATTTCACAGCTTGAACCCAAAAATATTGAAGAAGCCTGTAGTGATAATTTTTGGTTAGATGCTATGCAAGAGGAATTGAGCCAATTCGAACGGAATCAAGTTTGGGAACTTGTTCCCTAGCCTATTGATCATCCAGTCATTGGCACCAGCTGGATATTCCGAAATAAACTGAATGAGAATGGCTTAGTGACTCGTAACAAGGCTAGGCTCGACTCGTAGCTCAAAGATACAATCAGGAAGAAGGTATCGACTACGATGAGACTTATGCCCCAGTTGTGAGATTAGAATCCATTCGCATGTTATGTGCATTTGCATGTTTTCAAAATTTTAAGTTATTTAAAATGGATGTTAAAAGTGTACTTTTGAATGGTTTTATAAAAGAAGAAGTTTATGTAGCTCAACTTCTAGGTTTTACTGAGTTCAAAAATCTTGATTATGTTTTCAAGTTAAAGAAGGTATTATACGGTTTGAAACAAGCCCTTCATGCTTGGTACGATCGTCTAAGTTCTTTTTTACTTGACAACGACTTTTCAAAAGGGGATGTTGATACTACACTGTTTATAAAGTCTTCTAATAGCAATCTTCTTCTGCTTCAAATTTATATAGATGATATCATTTTTGGATCTACTGATGAATCTCTTTGTCAAGAATTTTTGAAGTGTATGCATAATGAGTTTGAGATGAACATGATGGGAGAGCTGAAATTCTTTCTCGGACTGCAAATCAAACAAACCAACAATGGGACGTTCATCAATCAAGCCAAGTACACAAAAGATTTACTAAATAAGTTCGATCTGGAAGCAGTCAAACCACTTGGCACTCCGATAGCAACTTCAACCAAGCTTGATATTGATGAACAAGGTAAACCTATCGACATACGTAAGTATCGAGGTATGATTGGTAGTTTACTTTACTTAACTGCTGGTCGACCTGATATAATATTTAGTGTTTGCTTGTGTGCACGTTTTCAAGCCAATCATAAGGAATCACATTTGTGTGCGGTTAAGCGTATCTTCCGATACCTTAAAGGCACTTCTTCTGTCGGCTTATGGTATCCCAAAATCATATCGTTTGACCTAACCAGTTATTCGGATGCTGATTTTGCTGGATGTAAATTAGATAAAAAAAGTACCAGCGACACATGTCATTTTCTAGGCAAAGCTTTAGTCTCTTGGTTTAGCAAGAAACAAAATTCTGTCGCATTATCAACAACTGAGGCTGAGTATATCGCCGTAGGATATTGTTGTGCACAAATTTTGTGGATGAAGCAAACCTTAGAAGACTTTGGCCTACTATACACACACATACCCATTTTCTGTGACAACACTAGTACTATCAATTTGACTAAGAATCCAGTATGTCACTCTCGCACTAAACATATCGAGATTTGACATCATTTTCTTAGAGATCATCAACAAAATGGAGATATAAACCTTGTATACATAGACACAGAGAATCAATTAGCTGACATCTTCACAAAATCTCTAGCGGAAGATCGTTTTAATTATTTACGTCGAAAATTAGAAATTTTAGATGTCAATAATATTAATTAAATTTGTTTTATACAATTATTTTTTAATACTCAAAACTGTTTTTGAGACAAGCCTACAAATTGTATGTCTGTCACCACGACTACGGTCGAAGCGAAGCGGTATTTAATTGTTCCCTGGTGAACTCCCGTTAGGTGGGACAGTACCCTTACAGCTAATCTGAAGCAGTCGCTGTGTAACAAAATTTAATTTGTAAAATAATATTAATTATATTAATTGAAATTTAAAATTACTAAACTTAGAATTAAATAATTGAAAGAGGATGATAAAAAGGATGTGGCCCACAATTTTTTTTTCAAAATTCACCAAAAGAACCCTAGGCGAATTCGGCCAGAGTTCGGTCCAAATTTGGCCCGAGTTCTGTTGGTGGTATATGTTTTTAAGTCAGAACTCGAGGCCCCCCTCTTCATCTCTTCCAAAATCCTCTTCATACTGTTGCTGCCGCCCGAAAGCTCCTCCAAACCCTAGAAATTCTCCAATCCATTGCTCCCAATCCACTTGGAGATTTCCATCCAAATTTTGGATTCGTGCGAAGAATTCATGTCTCTACAACATACTCGATTTCTAGAAGGTATACCTCTCTCCTTCCATCTCCTTCAGTTTTTATTAGTTTTAATTCAATTTTGGAAGAAATGCCTAAGGAATTCATTCCTTCCAAGAGGAAGAAGACCAATGCCAGTGAAGAGGCATCGTCTTCGAATCCACCAGCGGATTCCCTCTTTTCCCCGGTCCAGTCGGCCGATGGTGCATACAATGAGTTCTACTTTGTAACTCATGACCAATCATTGCTTTGGTATGGTGATTTTATCATACGCAACATATGCACTGGCGCCCCGATTAAGTGGACTGCGTTTCCTGACCACCGTCCTTACTTTGAGGCATTAGGGTTACACCAACTTGTCACCAAAAAATTCCCTATTGCTACTAATGCCATTAGATTGTTTTACTGCAACTTTGTGTTAGACACTTTTGATGTAAAGACTCGTGTCAGAGGTATTGACATCGAGTTCAATGATGTCTTGTTAGCAGAAATCCTTGGTGTTCCTAACGAAGGTGCCCCGCTCGATGATATCACTGACTTCGGTTTTCCCGATGGCATGACTCTTCTCAGCTTCAAGAACGATCTTTGTGCACCTGTACGTGTTCGTTCTGGAAAGTTCAAGGCTGCAAACTTGAACTTGTTTAACTATGAATTACATCGCATCATCTATTCCACTATTCTTCTAAAATCTACTTCAAAAGATGATGTTACAAATCTTGAACTATCTGCCCTCTACCACATCATCAAGGGAATTCCTTTTTCGATTCCCAAGACTATTATCCAGATGATGGGACGATTGTTCTTATGCATATATTGCCGGGGAGCTTCTCCTTTTGCAATTGTTTTGCTAAGTGACAATGGGGGAGAAATAGGATTTAACATCTTTTGCAGGATACAGGAACATATTTTTTTTCAGGATACAGTACAATTTGCAAATTTTGATTATCTTTCAAATCTTATCGATCAAATATGTTATATCGGTCAAGGTTTGTCAATTATCAAAATGGGGGAGATTGTTGGCCCATTGGTCATGGTCAAACCTGATTTTAATAATTGATCAAACTCTGTCTCGATATAAGGGCTACTTAAAGATGTTTTGGACTCTTGGACACTGCCAGAGAATAGCTATCCGATCTGCTCAAGACCGAAGCTGTGTTTTCCACTCGAGTCTGTATTTCCTTTATGTAATATAATTTTTACTTTTATTGAGTCTAGGAATACAGTGTACACCGAGTCGTACTGGCAAATAGGATATCATAAAAAATGTTTTTAAAATATCCCATGTTTTAAAAAACAGCCTCCTAGCTCCTAACTGCTTAAAAGAATTTAAAAAAGACCAAAAATCAATTTGCAAAAACATTAACTAAACTCTGACAGAACTCGGCCAGAGTTCGGCCAGAGTTCGGTTAGTCACCGTTTGATTTTTGAACGTTTGAAAACTTGGTCTCCCTGCAATTACGGATCCCAACGAGATTTTTTCATAGAGTTTTGTCCGAATTCTGCCAGAGTTCTGCCTTTGGAAAAACTATAAATAGAGAAGGATTTCGATCATTTCAATATACTCATTCACTTTCATCTCTTTTCTCTAAAGCCTACTGTTTTATTCTAAAGAGTTCTAAGTTTTAATTTTCAAATTCCAAACCAGTTACAATCCTCTAGTCGATTTGCCAGTGCGGTACAGTCTAGAAGCTTCAGAGCAATTGTAATCAGAGGCTTGATTAAAGAAAGACTCTTCACAATTGAAGTTGGTCGAGTACTTCGTATCATAGCTCGTATTTGTAGAAGTTACAAGGACTTCGTATGAAAACTTGCAGTATTTTCCAATAGTGGATTCAACTGGAAGCTAGAGTTCTTCCGACTGGACTAGTCCTCACAAGAGGAAAACCATTATACATCGTCGTCTTTGTATTTTCTTTCTAATCTCTGCTTTTCATTTACTTACTTGTGATATATTATCTGTGATCTTGCTGCTAACATTTTTAATTTGCTAATTTTTACTGTCTACTCTATTCACTCCCCCTCTAGAGTATTGCGCTTTACAAATTCGTTCCTACAAACCACCCCTCCAGATAAAATTGGCACAAATCCTCTCCACTTTTCGGATGGTAACTACCGGAATCAGAATAGACTGGAGCCAGAACTGAGCTAGGGTCGAGATAACCGATCTAACCAACTCAATGTGCCCCCAAAATGAAAGTCTAGTTGCCTACTAACCTTCAACCCTCCTCTGGGCATACTCTACCAGACTATGGCAATCCTGGTCTCGAGCATAATTGACTGTTAGAGGGACTCCTAGATATTTTACCAGAAGATCACTCCTCTCCACACCCAAAGCTACGGCTCGTTCCTCCTTCTGGGGGCAAAAGGAACTGAAGTAGACTCGGCTCTTCTCTCGATTCATTTGAAGCCCTGTAAGAGCTTCCAGATCTCCCATAATCTTCGAGATCGTGTTCATAACTTCTATAGAAGGCTGGAGGAATACCAGAAGGTTGTCAGCATAAATAAGATGAGTAACAGGTGGGTTGTGTTGGCCCATTGGTCATGGTCAAACCTGATTTTAATAATTGATCAAACTCTGTCTCGATATAAATCCAAGTCAATTCAGATATTTACTTACGACGTTTTGGACACTGCTCAACGATGGATATCAACTATGTTCAAGACTGAAGCCGTTTGCCATTCAGAATGTATTTCTGTCAAAGCAATATAATTTTTCATTTTATTGAGTCTAGGAATACATTGTACACCAAGTCGTACTGGCAAATAGGCTGTCCAGAATCGTTTTTCAAAATCACCCTATCTCTTTAAAAATGACCTATGTTTTTAAAAAAACATCCCTTTTACAAAAAGCTTCTGAAGGACTTTTCAAAAAGCCAAATTTGATTTTTCTCAAAAATGAACTGGCAGAACCCTAGCAGAACTCAGCCCGAGTTCGGTCAGAGTTCGGCCAGAGTTCGGCCAAGTAGAACGTTAGTGAACGTTTGATTTTGAACTTGGTCATCCTTCAGTTGCGGTTTGTTACAAAGAGTTATGCCCGAATTCTGTCCGAATTCTGTCAGAGTTCTGTCTTTGGAAAAACTATAAATAGAGAAGCATTTCGATCATTTCAAATCACCAATTCACTTTCAATCTCTTCTCTTCTTAAGCTTACATTCTTCCAAAGAGTTCTAAAAAAGCTTTCATTTTCAAATCCCAAGCCAGTTACAATCCTCTAGTCGATTTGCCAGTGTGGTGCGGTCTAGAAGTTTTAAGAGCGATTGTAATCAGAGGCTTGATAGAAGATTCAACTCTTCACAATTGAAGTTGGTCGAGTTCTTCGTATCAAAGCTCGCGTCTTTAGAAGTTGCAAGGACTTCGTATGAAAACTTGCAAGATTTTCCAATAGTGGATTCAACTGGAAGCTAGAGTTCTTCCGACTGGACTAGTCCTCACAAGAGGGAAACCAGTATAAATCTCGGTGTTTGCGTTTGCCTTCTGATCACTTTTAATTTCTGTCATTTACTTTGTGATTATTTTTATATCTGTGATCTAACTGCTAACAAGATTTTTAATTAGGAATATTCCGCTGCCTACTCTATTCACCCCCCTCTAGAGTATTCTGCTTTACGATTTCGTTCCTATAATTCGTATCAGAGCAGGCTCTCCATCTAGAGGTATTATATTCTGATCCTAATTGTTCCTACAATTGGTATCAGAGCGGGTTATACAGGTAAAGCAAGGTAAAATTGTAGTTATATTCAATTGTTATATAGATCACAGTATTACACATGGCAACTGTAAAATTCACAAGTGAAGGCCAAGCCACAAACAGACCTCCACTATTTGACGGCACAAACTACACTTATTGGAAAACACGTATGAGTTTCTTTCTGAAATCTCTTGATTTTGACTTATGGTCTGTAGTTATTGATGGCTATAAAAAGCCACCTCGTATTAATGTTGATGGTGTTTTAGTTGAAAAACCTCATGACAAATATACAGAGGAAGAAAAAAAAAAGGCCAGTCTTGACGCACGTGCTATTAACGCTTTATTTTGTGCTTTAGACAGAACTGAATTCAACAGGGTGTCTACTTGCACAACATCAAACGAAGTATGGAAACTTTTCGAAGTAATCCACGAAGGAACAACAGAAGTCAAGGAGTCAAAGATCAGCAGACTTACTCAGGAGTACGAGGCATTCAAAATGAAGCCAAGTGAATCAGTCACTCAGATGTTTACAAGATTATTGGATATTGTAAATCCACTATCTTCACTAGGCAAGGATTACAGTAACCATGAGAATATTCATAAACTTCTACGAGCCCTTACAAAGAACTGGATTCCAAAGGCTACAACAATCATTGAAGGGAACGACTTCTCAACAATGTCTCTAGAAACACTCATGGGTAAGCTACTCACTCATGAGTTAGAACTTCAAGACTTTGAAGATGCTACACCAAAGGAGAAGTCAGAGAAGACGATCGCTCTCAAGGCTCAACATAGAAGAACCATCGAAGATGATTCTGACGACAGCGACTCCGACTCTGAAGATCAAGCTCTTCTGGTAAGAAAATTCAAGAAGTTCATGAGATTTAACATGAGAACAAAGGACAGCAAAGACAACAACAACAACAACAATAAGGAAGATCCTATTTGCTACGGATGCAAGAAGAAAGGACACATGAAGAAATATTGTCCCTCAGCATCATCATAAAAAAAACAGCAAATATGACAAAGGCTACCTGAAGAAATCTACATCAAGAAAGTACGCCAACACAAGCATATGGCATAAAAGTGAAGCCAGCGACTCAGAAGATGAACAATCAGATGACGCTGCAAATATGTGCTTGATGGCTTGTGATCAGGTAATTACTAATCCTCTATTTGATCCTTATGATGATTTCACCTTTGAGCAACTAGGAGAGGCTTTCAGTGAACTGTTAGATGATTACAGGAAACTGCGTAGTAAATATGAAACCTCTAAGAAGGTACTCAAAGAGTACAAAGGTGAAATAGGAAGACTTACCGACCTACTAGATCATGTTAGAGATAATGACTCTTCAAATGAGTCTGGTGAGCTTTCCTCTATTAAATTGTTGTTACACGAGACTGTCAAGCTATCCGAAAAAAAGACCAAACTATTATCCTGTTAAAGGAAGACCTATCTAAGGAGGGAAAGAGTCTCCAGTGTGCACAGGTCAGATTAGAATCACTTACATCTGACTATACTAGATTATATGACACTTCCAAAAACTTGGAAATTAGTTTAGAAAAATGGCCTGAAGTTGCTGCTTCCTATTCTAACACGTGTCAATTACCGAATCATCGGAACACGCCCAACACTGTCAGACCAAACCATACCAAGACTATGCCCAAGAAGACTAATAGGCATGCATTCTTCTATACTAGAAAACCAAAACCTATCAATCATGCACCTCACACTACTTTCAACACTCAATATGCTAAATGTCATTATTGTGGCCTCATTGGTCATATATCTTCTGCATGTAAAATCAGAAAGTTAGTAGATTTAAATGTTTATGCATGGATACCGAAACCTAACCAGTCAGGACCCGACAAGAAATGGGTACCAAGATTTTCATCTGCAAATTATTTTGTAGGTGGGACGTCCTTCACATGCTAGAAGCAAATGGATCCTCGACAGCGGTTGCTCACGGCACATGACCGATGACGCTTTATTATTCGTAACACTGTCGAAGAGGAATAAAGAATGATACGTCTCCTTCGGTAATAATTTAAAAGGGTACATAATCGGTATCGATGACATTGGTAAGGCTCCCTATCCAGTGATTAAAGATGTTTGTCTAGTTACCGAGTTAAAATATAATCTGCTCACTATAAGCCATTTAGCTGATCACGGTTATGGTATTAACTTCGTAAAAGATAAATGTACTATAGTTGATAGTTCAACTGGTAGTACTATATTTGAAGGTATTAGGGAAGATAATATATATGTATTCTATTTGTTGGAAGATGCTAACACAGCAGGTAGATGTTTGATGGCCAAAAGCATTGAGAGTCAACTATGGCATATGAGACTCGGTCATGCAAACTTGGATACAATTTTAAGATTATCTACGAAGAAGTTGGTACGCGGCTTACCGGATATTTCTTTCAAAAAGGATACGGTATGTAGTGAATGTGAAAAGAACAAAGCTACCAAATCCGTATTCAAATCCAAGAACGCTGTAAGTACCACTAGACCTTTACAACTGTTGCATATGGACTTATTTGGACCCAGCATAATTGCTAGTCTAGGTGGTAAGTTATATGCATTTGTTATTATAGATGATTTTTTTAGATATACATGGGTTTATTTTCTTTTATGCAAGAACGATGCATTATCAGAATTCGTCCCCTTTTGCAAGAAAGTACAGAATGAAAAAGGGTTCATGATTACTCGTATTCGTAGTGATCATGGCGGCAAATTTGAGAATGCAGAATTCAAGCAATTTTATGACACATACGGTTATCTGCATGAATTCTCTTGTCCTAGGACTCCGCAACAAAATGGAGTTGTAGAACGTAAGAACCGAACTCTATCTGAAATGGCTAGAGTTATGTTAAACCAGTTTAGTCTACCTAGATACTTATGGGCTGAAGCTGTAAATACAAAATGCTATATTCTTAATAGGGTTCTAATTCGACCTATATCGAAGAATACTCCTTATGAATTATGGTTTGATAGAACACCAAATGTTTCTTATTTCAAGATCTTTGGTTGTAAATATTTTATTCTTTATACTAAAGATAGTTTGAGTAAATTTGATGAAAAGACCGATAAAGGTATATTTTTAGGTTATGCAGCAAAGAGCAAAGGATACAGAGTCTTTAACAAAAGAACCATGATCATCGAAGAATCTATCAATGTCAAGTTTGATGAGCTAAATCAACACTTAGACGATAATAACAATGAAGACATAATCGTACCAAGTACAGCTACTGCAAAACCTTCACACAAAGATACAGAACCATCACATCAGGCATCAGATGAACCTCCAAGCAAAGAAGCCGGAACTAGCAATCTTGAGACTACACCAAAAGATATGAAATTCTTGGCTAATCATCCAAAGGACTTGGTAATTGGTGAGATTACCAAGGGTGTAGGTACTCGTTCCTCTAATAAAGATATAGCTTCTTGTGTTGCTTTTGTCTCGCAGTTTGAACCCAAAAATATTGATGAAACATGTAGTGATAATTTTTGGTTAGATGCTATACAAGAGAAATTAAACCAATTCGAACGGAATCAAGTTTGGGAACTTGTTCCCAAGCCCATTGATTATCCGGTCATTGGCACCCGATGGGTATTCCGAAATAAACTGAACGAGAATGGTTTAGTGACTCGTAATAAGGCTCGACTCGTAGCTCAAGGATACAATCAAGAAGAGGGTATCGACTACGATGAGACTTATGCCCCAGTTGCGAGATTAGAATCCATTCGCATGTTATGTGCATTTACATGTTTTTATAATTTTAAGTTATTTCAAATGGATGTCAAAAGCGCATTTTTAAATGGTTTTATAATAGAAGAAGTTTATGTAGCTCAACTTCCTGGTTTTACTGATTTTAAATTTCTTGAATATGTTTTCAAGTTGAAGAAAGCCTTGTACGGTTTGAAACAAGCCCCTCGTGCTTGGTACGATCGTCTAAGCTCTTTTCTACTTGATAACGGTTTTTCAAAGGGAAAGGTTGACACTACTTTGTTTATAAAATCTTTGAAAAGCAATAATCTTTTGATTCAAGTCTATATAGATGATATTATCTTTCGATCTACTGATGAATCTCTGTGTCAAGAATTTTCAAAGTGTATGCAGAATGAGTTTGAGATGAGCATGATGGGAGAGCTGAAATTCTTTCTCGGACTGCAAATCAAACAAACCAACAATGGGACGTTCATAAATTAAGCAAAGTACACAAAGGATCTATTAAAGAAGTTCGACATGGAAGCAACAAAGCCACTTAGCACTCCAATGGTGACTTCAACCAAGCTTGATATTGATGAACAAGGCAAACCCGTCGACATACGTAAGTATCGAGGTATGATCGATAGCTTACTATATTTAACTGCTAGTCGACCAGACATTATGTTTAGTGTTTGCTTATGTGCACGTTTTCCAGCTAATCCTAAGGAATCACATCTGTGCGCAGTTAAGCGTATCTTTCGATACCTTAAAGGCACTTCTTCTGTCGGCTAATGGTATCCCAAAACCGTGTCATTTGACCAAACCGGTTATTCTGATGCTGATTTTGCCGGGTGCAAAGTAGATAGAAAAAGTACCAGCGGCACATGTCATTTTCTAGGAAAAGCTCTAGTCTCTTGGTTTAGTAAAAAGAAAAATTCTGTTGCATTATTAACAACCGAGGCTGAGTATATTGCCGCAGGACGTTGTTGTGCACAAATTTTGTGGATGAAACAAACTTTAGAAGACTATGGATTGCATTTTACACACATACCTATTTTCTGTGACAACACTAGCTCTATTAATTTGACTAAGAATTCAGTATGTCACTCTCGTACTAAACATATCGAGATTCGACATCACTTTCTTAGAGATCATCAACAAAATGGAGATATAGACCTTGTATACATAGACACACAGAATCAATTAGCTGACATACTCACAAAACCTCTAGCGGAAGATCGTTTCAATTATTTACGTCGAGAATTAGGCATTTTAGATGTCAATAATATTAATTAATTTTATTTTATTAACTATTTATTCGATACTCAAAAACTATTTTCGAGACAAGCCTAAAAAGAGTCTGTCTGTCACCACGACTACGGTCGAAGCGAAGCGGTACTTAAGAGTTCCCCGGTGCACCTCCGTTAGCTGGGACAGTACTGCTACAGCTAATCTGAGACAGACACTGAGTAAAGAATATTAATTTATAAAATAATATTAATTATATTATTTTGAGATTTAAAATTACTAAACTCTGAATTAAAAATTTGAAACGAATTAATAAAAAAGATGTGACCCCATTTATATTATTTTTTGATATATATATATATAGCCAGGCAACCCTTGGCGAATTCGGCCCGAGTTCGGTCCGAATTCGGCCAGAGTTCGGCTGGGTATATATATGTACCAGCCAGAACCCGAGGCCCCCATCTTCTTCATTCTTCCAACCATCTTCAAACAGCAGCAGCCGTGCCTCCAAACCCTAGTTCTTTTCCACCCTTGTTCTTCCAATCCGTGTGGAGATTTTCGTCCAAACTTTGGATTCGTGCAGAGAATCTCATCCTCAACAGCATATCCAATTCTTGGAAGGTATAATTCCTTCTCTCCTCCACTTTTCAATTCTTAGGGTTTCTAGAATTTTGGGAAAGAATGCCTAAGTTCAAGAGGAAGAAGACCAATGCCAGTGAAGAGGCATCGTCTTCGAATCCGCATACGGATTGCCTCTTTTCTTCGGTCTAATCGGACGACGGTGCATCGGACGAGTTTTACTTTAAAACTTCCGACCAAGCTTTATTATGGTATGCCGATTTCATTATGCGTACTATTTGCACAGGTTCACCGATTAAATGGACTATTTTTCCCGATCACCGCCCTTACTTTGAGGCATTAGGGTTACAACACTTTGTTACCTTACAATTTCCCATTGCTACTAATGCCATTAGGTTATTCTATTGTAATTTCGTGTTAGACACTTTTACCGCGAGGACACGTATCGGAGGGATCGATATCGAATTCACTAAAGAAACGTTAGCGGAAATCCTTGGTATTCCAAACGAAGGTGCCCCGATCGATGACATCACTGATTTTGATTTCCCCGATGGTACGACTCTCGTTAGTTTCAAGAATGAGCTTTGTGCGCCCGTACGCGCTCGTCCTGGAAAGTTCAAGGCTAATAACTTGAACTTGTTTAACTACGAATTACATCGCATCATCTATTCCACTTTACTTCTAAAATCCACTTCCAAAGATGATGTCACTGCACTTGAGCTTTTTGCTCTATATCATATTCTTAAGGGGATTCCTTTTTCTTCCCCTAAGACTATCATTCAGATGATGGGTAGATGTCACGGAAGAGACCGCAATCTCTCTTATGCGATGATCATCCCACGCATCTTTTAGAGATTTGACATTGACCTCTCTACTTGTGCTGTTGACCCTGAACCCAAGTTCCTCAAACTCTCTCTTCGCAGCATTGCCACTGTTCCTCCACCTACTACACCTGCTCCTCCTGCACCTACTCCCACAGCACCTGTACCTCCTCATTCTTACCCTATGACATTTGAGGGTATTCATCAGCACCTGTCAGATCTTCAGTCATTCTATGTTGACACTTCCAGGGAACGTGAGTTTCGTGACGTGACTCGGTTCCATGCTATTACAAATTCCTTCGCCGATCTGAGATTTGCGCAGATGGGTCACTCTGCTAGCTCTCTACCTCGAGACCCTTCTATTTCTGGATACCGCGTTGATGATGAGGTGATCCACTCTCTGTTCCAGCCAGGGAACGCCTACGATTGGTATCGTACTACTGGTGCCACTCCTCATACCTCTGGCGTTGGTACTTCTGGAGCTGGTCCTTCTGGACATGCTGGTGCTGCAGCTGATGACGATGATGATGAGGATGATGATTTTTGAGTTGTTATGACTTTTGAGACTGATATTATGTCTTATGTTTACTTGGAAATGCTCCGACATTCCAAGATTTTATCAGTACTCTTATTTTATTCTTATCAGCACTCTTTTAGTTATTATTTGTGACTCTGCATAGACATGGTTTTTATTGTGCATCAGTTTGACATATGTTTCACTTAGTTTATTATTCAGTACTTTATTTGGGTCAGTATTCTTCTAGCATTATTTTTTTATGCTTCCATATAAACTGCCTGTGACAATTACCATGCCTGTGTTGTCTATTCAATATCTTTTTAACTGTCTATACCATGCATTTGATGAATGTTTTATATATATTTTTTGTGTTTCTTCACTGTGTGTTACTTATGCATTTATTGCGGGGGAGCTTTCTCTTTTGCAATTATTTTGCTAAGTGACAACCGGGGAGAAATAGATCTAACATCTTCATGAATGCAGGTTAATAATAATTTTTATTTTCTCTGGTATTACATATTTTTGAATTGATCCAAACTTAGATGTTATATCGACAAGGTTTGTCAATTATCAAAATGGAGGAGATTGTTGGCCCATTGGTCATGGTCAAATCTGATTTTAATAATTGATCAAACTCTGTCTCGATATAAATGCAAGTCAATTCAGATGTTTACCTACGACATTTTGGATACTGCTCAACGATGGATATCAACTATGTTCAAGACTGAAGCCGTTTGCCATTCAGAATATATTTCTGTCAAAGCAATATAATTTTTCATTTTATTGAGTCTAGGTATACATTGTACACCAAGTCGTACTGGCAAATAGGCTGTCCGGAATCATTTTTCAAAATCACCCTATCTCTTTAAAAGTGACCTATGTTTTTGAAAAACATCCCTTTTACAAAAAGCTTCTGAAGGACTTTTCAAAAAGCCAAAATTGATTTTTCTCAAAAATGAACTGGCAGAACTCGGCCCGAGTTCGGTCAGAGTTCGGCCAAGTAGAACGTTAGTGAACGTTTGATTTTGAACTTGGTCATTCTTCAGTTGCGGTTTATTACAAAGAGTTCTGCCCGAATTCTGTCAGAGTTCTGTCTTTGGAAAAACTATAAATAGAGAAGCATTTCGATCATTTCAAATCACCAATTCACTTTCAATCTCTTCTCTTCTTAAGCTTACATTCTTCCAAAGAGTTCTAAAAAAGCTTTTATTTTCAAATCCCAAGCCAGTTACAATCCTCTAGTCGATTTGCCAGTACGGTGCGGTCTAGAAGTTTCAAGAGCGATTGTAATCAGAGGCTTGATAGAGGATTCAACTCTTCACAATTGAAGTTGGTCGAGTTCTTCGTATCAAAGCTCGCGTCTGTAGAAGTTGCAAGGACTTCGTATAAAAACTTGTGGGATTTTCCAAGAGTGGATTCAACTGGAAGCTAGAGTTCTTCCGACTGGACTAGTCCTCACAAGAGGGAAACCAGTATAAATCTCGGTGTTTGCGTTTGTCTTCTGATCACTTTTAATTTCTGTCATTTACTTCGTGATTATTTTTATATCTGTGATCTAATTGCTAACAAGATTTTTAATTAGCAATATTCCGCTGCCTACTCTATTCACCCTCCCTCTAGAGTATTCTGCTTTACGATTTCGTTCCTACAGCTTGATCCTCCGAAACAGCGGGACAAGCCTTCCACTATACACCGCCATATCCATCAAACAAGTGAAGTACTCCATGACAAGCGTGAATAGGTAAGGGGATAATGGGTGACCTTGTCGGAGTCTATGATTGCTGCGGAAGAACCCATACGGGGTGTCCTGGATGAGGACAGAGAAAGTGGGTCGTGATGCACTTTCGAATCCTCTCAACCCACCGATCATCGAATCCTATGGCAATCATCAAGTGGCACAAGAAGTCCTTATTGACCATGTCATAGGCCTTCCTAAGGTCCAGCTTCACGCATGCCTTCTTCCCTCATGGTTTATTGAAGCCCCTGCAAGGAGACTGTGCTCAGCAATCGATCTCCCCTTTATGAAAGCCGCCTGGTTCGGAGAGAAAGTCCTACATGATCCCCTCCATACGTCGGCATATAAGGTGCATAATTATTTTATAAAGATAACTACAGTACGCTATAAGCCTAAAGTCCGTCAACGATGTCGCACCTTCTATCTTTGGTACAAGAGTCAGGATTGTATGATTCAGCTCCTTCAGCAGCTTCTCCTTAGTGAAGAATGCCTGGACCGCCTGGAAAACCAGAAACTTCAGAATATCCTAGTGGCGTTTATAAAACCCACTGCTAAAGCCATCTGGCCCTGGGGCTTTGCTGGGATCCGCCTTCAAGATGATAGCCTCCACCTCCTCCATAGTGACCGGCGCAAGTAGTTGGCTATTCCCATAGGGTGTCACCAACCTTTTTGTAACGATATTCGAAAACACAGATAGATAGTCAGTCTGATAATAAAACTCTGAGTAATAACTGATAGCCTCCCCTTGGATTGTCGACGGCTCCCCCACTAGATTGCCCTCTCCATCAAGCAGCTGAGAAAGGCTGTTCCTATGTTGTCTGGTCCGGATAACATCATTGAAGAACTTGGAGCAACGATCGCTATCCTTGAGCCAGGTGCATTTGGCATGCTGGGCCGCACTAATCTCCTTCTGCAGCCATAGAATGTTGACTTCTCTGATCAGCTCCTTCTCTCTAGCCGCTAGGTTTTCGTTCAGTATGTCAGATTGTATAGAATTTTGGATGCCCCTGAGTTCCGCTTCCTTATCTTCTAGTGAGGACTTGGGTAATCTCTTCACCCAACTTCGGATAGCCTTCTTCGTGTGCTTGAGTATATGCATCATTCGGTATTGAGCCGTACCCTCCTGGTGCCTAAGAAGACCCTCCGTAATAGCCTTCAAGTATACACCTGAAAGGAACTAGCTATTGTTGTACCGAAAAGGGCGCAACTTCCAAGTAGGCCACTCTGTGAGGCCAACCTTGATGGGGGAGTGATCGCTCATCCCAGTGGCCATACCCTCCGCCAAAGAATTGGGGAAGCGGTGAAACCACTCCCCATTGCCCAGAGCTCTGTCCAACTAGCAGGTAATCCTGTTACGGACAGCTTTGTTATTCCAAGTCCATATATCTCCCGAACGTGTCAATCCCTGAAGCCCCGCCTGGAGAAGATATCTCTGGAAGTCATACAAAATCTGATCTAGAACCGGTCTGCCACCCACCTTCTCCCCTCTGTGAAGAAGGACATTGAAGTCGCCCATCAAGAGAAGCGGAAGATGCGAAGAATCAGCAACGGAAGCAACTCTGGATATTGTAGGACCGTTGAGCACCTCTAGAGGGGGGTGAATAGAGTGAGTGCGAGTGCAGCTGAAAATAATCACCAATTTAAAAATTATAAACAGATAACTATGCCAGTAAATAAGAGATAGTAAATAAATAAAGCAAGAGATAGAGAGATCAAACTCAGTGACACAACGATGTATACTGGTATCCCTCTGAGAGGACTAATCCAGTCTCGAGTACTCTTGCTCGATGTTAATCCACTAAGGCACAAGCTAATTAAGTGCTTGTAGTCACTTACAATACCGTGCTTGGTGACGAGCGCACGACCGGCTCCACAATAGAGATAATTTTTGTACTTTGAACAACCTCTTTACAACTCTTGAGAACCAAAAGACTCTAGATCGAAATAGATATTACTGGCTTTTGGCTAAGAGGAGTGTAGGTGTTATATGAAAACTTTTGATCGAATGAAAACACTTATTGAATAGAAAAGAGAAGATGAAGAATGAATGAGTGATTTGAAATGAAAAACTCTCTTATATTTATAGGTGTTTTCTGGGACCGAACTCGGGCAGAGTTCTGGCAGAGTTCTGATGCAAAGATTTCGCATATGAACGTTGCATACAGATTTGGAGGCAACAAATATTTGAATTTAAATAGATCGAACTCGGGCCGAACTCGGTTTGAGTTATGTCTAGGAAAATATTAAACTTTTGTCAAATTCGGTTGCAAAAATAAAATTAAACTTTTTGGTGGATGGAATATGAATAGGTAGGCTTTATAGAAAAGTGGACTAAGATTAACCTAAGCCAGTATTACCTAGTCGATCTTACAATTTAAATCCTAGACTCAATAAAGATAAAATACATAACAAATTGTAAAATGACTCGGACTGAATTCCAATGAAAGTAAGCTTCAGATTGATGATTTACGTGCTTGATGATGCAGTAGTACGCTTGTTGATATTGATTTCACACATCCTGAAATGATTAGCAGCAGTTCGTATATTGTGTGTATTGACTTAAGTTTATGTCGATTATTAAAATCGGGTGTGACCATGGAATGGGCCAACAATCTCCCCCATTTTGATAATTGACAAACTTGAGTCTATACCAAAATATATCTAAAAAATAGAACAAATAAAATTACCTGAAAAATTGGTTTTGGTTGTCTTTCTTTCTTTGATTGTTGGTATTGTACTCTTTCTCCCCCTTGTCAATAAAAAAATGGTTTTGAATCCCCCGTAATGTGTGAAGCCAACAATGTTCATCAAACAGACAAAGTGATACTAAAGAGATGACCAAATAACAACAGTTCCACAAAGTGCATAAAAAATAACTAGTACTGAAAAGACTGAAAATGTCATGCATAAAAAGAAAGATATAATCATCATCATCACAAAGTGCTAATAAAATGTCTAACTGAAAAGTTTAGACATAAAAGAAAACTATATCATAGATCATCATCTAACAGTCCTACCCACAATCCACCAGCTCAAGTCCGCATCACATAGTAGTGTCGTCACCGCCAGGAGCATTCGGAGGAAAATATGCAGCCGTAGGATCGAAGTAAGGAAAAGTCGCCTCATCTCCGAACCTGGGTCCTGGGAAGCCGGGGTGAGGAAGTATGGTCACTGGATGTGATGGGTCATGGGAGAGACTCCAGTGGAGATCAGCAATGCCATTCCGCAACACCTGAGCCTGGGTGATGTGGAGGAACTCTGAGTCAAGATAGCTCTGATGACGTTGTGTAGAGAGAGCAACAAAGTCATAAACCGCTGATAAAATCCAGGATCAAAACCCGGAGCAGGGACTGGAGCAAATGAATCAAGAGGAGGAGCCTCAAGGTCAGCATCTGGAACGGGCTCAGCTCCAGGAGGCAGAGGAGGAGTAGGGTATAGCCTAGACCTATTGAGCTCTATAGCTGTGGAGGAATAAGAACAGGTTTGAAGATCGATTTCAAACCTTTGAAAGATAGAGGCCAAGTGCAAGGGATAGACGAGGTTGCGTCCTGCATTTCTGCAGTTCAGCATCCAAGCCATCATGGTCTTGGGAACAGAAAATGGAATGCCAAAGTGGATATGTTACATAGCGGATAACTCCAAGAAAGTGATCTCATCAGAGGATCCTTTCTTCGGAAGAAGAACAGAGAAAATAAACCTATGTAGTTCATAGAAGTTTTGGTTGAGATGTTTAGAATAGACTCTTCTAGGAACAGGTCTGGGATGGCAAAGAAGTTCTTTGAAGGAATCGAGAGTGACACCTTCAGAAAATTTGATGTGATGGATATCCACTAATGCTTCACCCACATCAGGAACATGGAAATATTCACTGATGTCGGTGGCGCTGAATTCTAATTCTTGTCCAGCAACGTAAGAATAGAAATTTCTGTTAGGTTTTACTTGTAAGTTGCAGTTAAACATACGAACAGCGTTATCATAAATATTCTCGGCTACTTCGAAGAAGTCACAAAAGCCGAGACGGTCAAATGTGGAAGCGTATTCAAAAAATATAGTAAAGTTCATACGTGCTCCAGCACATATTCTGCGACCAGAAGAGGAATCAAACTAAAGGTCCAAAAATTCCTTGCCAGGTAAAAGACCGAAATCAAAATCATCGGAACCTATGGGTTTAGCTGGACTGAATACATTAGTGGAGACGTAATCAGACGAGGAAGATCCTACATGTGAGGAATCAACCTTTCTTTTCTGACTCTTGGGTGCCATAGATGAGAGAAAGGAGATAAAGGAATACCTTAGAAAGGAGGAAGAAGATGGATTAGAGCGGCCCACTAAAACTCCTAAGAAGCTTGAAAGGAAGGAGGAGGAAGAACTCTTGGGAGTAATGGAGGGTTTTTCTCGGATTGGAGATGAGAAAAAGTGGAAGGAAGAAGGGGTTTAAATAGGGCTAGGGCAGGCTGTTCGGTTCTGGAAGCTGAACAGCACCGACCGAACTCGGTCAGAGTTCGGTCCGAGTTCGACTGCTTGTATTTCCAATGCCATAAATGCAGTATTGGTGTTAAATATTAAATTTATGACCGTTGACTTCTTTATTTAATAACTTCTATTACTTGGGTTAGCTGTAGGGGCCAGATCCCAGCTAGCGGTAGTCCGAAGACTAGTGCACCATGTCGCTTCAGGCTATTTACACTTATATGACAGAAGGGCTCTTTCGGCTTGTATCCAAAATAATTTTCGTTAAATAAATTATGAAGTTTCGAGTCATAAAAATAAATTTAATTACCATACTATACTATGAATCTGAAAATTCAAGTATGCCGAGCTCTCACCTCATTATGTTAAATCGATCTTCAGCCATTGGTTTTGTAAAAATGTCTGCTAGTTGATGATCCGTGTCAATAAAATCTAGATAGACATCCCCGTGTTGTTGGTGATTACGTAAAAAGTGATGATTAATCTCAATGTGTTTTGTGCGTGAGTAACATACAGGGTTCTTAGTCAGGTTAAAAGTGCTAGTGTTATCACAATAAATGGGAATCTTAGTGTAGTGTAGATTATAGTCTTATAGGGTTTATTTCATCCACAAAATTTGAGCACAATAACGTCCTGCGGCGATGAACTCAGCCTCAGTAGTTGATAATGATACAGAATTTTGCTTCTTGCTAGACCAAGAGACTAAGGCCTTTCCTAGGAAATGACACGTATCGTTGGTACTTTTACGGTCTACTTTGCATCCTGCAAAATCTGTATCCGAGTAACCTATCAGGTCAAAGGATTTTGTTTTAGGATACCACAAGCCGACTGTAAAAGTTCCTTTAAGGTATCGAAAGATACGCTTAACGGCACTTAGGTGTGATTCCTTAGGATTTGCCTGGTATCGTGCACAGATGCAAACACTAAACATAATATCAGGGCGACTAGTAGTTAAATATAATAAGCTACCAATCATACCTTGATACTTACGCTGGTCGACAGGTTTGCCACTTTCATCAGTATCAAGCTTTGTGGATGTAGCCATTGGAGTTCCGATAGGCTTTACATTATCGAAGTCGTACTTTTTCAGTATGTCCTTCGTATACTTGGCTTGATTGATGAATGTTCCCTTTGAGTGTTGTTTGATCTGGAGTCCTAAGAAGAAGTTCAGCTCTCCTATCATACTCATCTCAAATTCACTCTGCATACACTTAGCAAACTCTTGACAAAGTTTTTCATTAGTATAACCGAATATAATGTCATCAACGTATATTTGCACAAGAAGAATGTCATCATTTAAAGATTTGATAAACAAAGTTGTGTCAACTCTTCCTTTTGAAAAACCATTATCAAGTAAGAAGGCACTTAGGCGTTCATACCAAGCACGAGGTGCCTGTTTGAGTCCATAGAGTGCTTTTTTAAGCTTGAAGACGTGATCAGATTTTTGAAAATCTTCAAAACCAGGGGGTTGTTTCACAAAAACTTCTTCTTTTAGAAATCCGTTCAAAAATGCACTTTTCACGTCCATTTGAAATAATTTAAAATCATTAAAACATGCAAATGCACAAAACATACGGATAACTTTTAGTCTAGCAACTGGAGCATATGTCTCGTCATAATCAATACCTTCTTCTTGATTATAACCTTGTGCCACTAGACGTGCTTTGTTGCGTAGAACTTGTCCATCTTCACTAAGTTTATTTCGGAACACCCATTTGGTACCAATTATTGATTGACCAATAGGTTTAGGAACGAGTTCCCAAACTTGGTTTCTCTCAAATTGATTTAGTTCCTCTTGCATGGCATTAATCCAAAACTCATCAGAAAAGGCATCTTCTATATTCTTAGGTTCTATTTGAGAAATGAAAGCTATATTTACTGCTATTTCAGAATCTCTAAGAGAGGAGTATGTACTTACACCTTTTGATACATCACCTATGATGAGTGTCTCTGGATGATCTGGTAAGAACTTTAATGATTCAAATTTTTGAGCCAGATCTTCCATATAACTCTTATCGGTTTTTGCTTGTACACCTTCATCATCACTGTCGCTAGATCTGTGACTATTGAGCTCATCAAAAGTAACGTTAATAGATTCTTCAACAATCATAGACCTTTTATTGAAAATTCTATATCCCTTACTCTTAGCAGCATATCCGAGAAATATCTCTTCATCTGCTTTAGAGTCGAACTTACCCAAGTTGTCCTTGGTGTTCAGGATAAAACAGCGACATCCAAAAACTTTAAAATAAGAAATATTTGGAATCCTTCCAAACCAAAGTTTATATGGTATTTTCTTCGAGATAGGCCGAATTAACACCCTATTTAAAACATGACAGGCTGTGCTAACAGCTTCTGCCCAAAAATATTTAGGAAGATTATGCTGATTCAACACGACTCTAGCCATTTCGCTTAGAGTACGGTTCTTCCGCTCCACAACACCATTCTGTTGAAGAGTTATAGGACAAGAAAATTCGTGGCAGTACCCACTATCATCACAAAACTTTTTGAAATCAGTATTTATGAATTCGCCACCATGATTACTTCGGATACGAGTAATCATGAAGCCTTTTTTATTTTGTACCTTTTTGCAAAATATCTGAAATTCAAAAATAGCATCACTTTTGTTTGACAAAAAGTAAACCCAAGTAAAATGAGAGAAATCATCAATAATAACAAAAGCGTAGAGCTTACCGCCAAGACTAGCGACTCTACTAGGACCAAATAAATCCATATGTATCAATTGCAATGGTCTAAAAGTACTTACAACGTTGATGGATTTAAATGTAGACCTGTGTGCTTTGTTCTTTTCACAATCAGCATATAACATATCTCTCTTGAATGGAATCTCGGGGAGTCCTTTTACTAGTGCTCAGTCGTGAGATAGTGTCCATATTTGCATGCCCTAGTCTCATGTGCCATAGCCAGCTTTCATCTAAATTAGCTACTAGGCATCTTCTTGTATTATTATTACTCTCCAAAAAAAACATAAATGTTGTCTTCTCTAATCCCTTCATATACGAGATTACCAGATGACATATCATATATGGTACATTTGTCTTTTACAAAGTTAACACCATAACCATTATCAGCCAAATGACTTATGCTTAGTAGGTTATGTTTCAATTCTATGACTAGACAAACATCCTTTATTACGGGATAGGAAGATATACCAACAGTGCCATTGCCAATTATATCACCTCTCAGGTTATTTCCGAAGGAGACGTATCATTCTTTCTTCATCGATAGCGTAGCGAACAAAGATGCATCAACAGTCATGTGCCGCGAACATCCGCTATCGAGGATTCACTTGCTTTTAGCATGAGCGGTTTGAGGTTCCACCTACAAAACAAGTAGATGAATCCTTTGGTACCCATTTACTGAAGGGTCCATATTGATTAGTCTTAGGTCTCCAAAATAAAGTACGATTGTCAACAACTTTCCTTGCTGAACAATACTATGATATATGTCCATGAGTACCACAATATGTGCAAGTGAGTTTAGAACTAGTGGTAGTTGAAACTGTATTGACATGCTTATTTGGTTTCTTGGAAAACCTATAAGTGAAAGCATGGTGATAGTCGTGTTTCTTTCGTGCTTTCTGATTTTTAGTCCTCTTAGGTGTATGCTTAGCATTAGGACTAAACTTAGGCTGTGTCACAGGTATTGCCTGTTTGCCTAACTTGATTTCTAACTTTTTAGAAACTGCAACAGACTCTTCATATTTAGCAGTCATGTCTGAGAGTCTTTGTTCTGTGACTAAGTGCTTCTTCTTCTCTATGTCATATAACTCTTGTATTTTGACATACTCTCTTTTTTTCTTATCAACTTTGAGGATAGCCTCATGATAGTCTACTTTGAGTTTGGCTTTCTCTTCCGTGTTACCGGTAGTAGATGTCTCTTTAATATCTTCAATAAGACTGGACAGTCTAGCTATCTCGGTTGTGTATGCCTTAATCTCTTTTCGAGATTGCTTATACTTGTCAAGCACAGTTCTGTGTTCTTCAAGTAATTCGCTAAAGGCATTTTCTAATTCATCGAAAGTAAAGTCATCATACAAAGGGTTTGAGGATACCTTATCAAAATCCATAAGACAGACATTTCCGCAGGGTCTATCTTCTTCCTCTGTGTCACTGGCATCACTTTAATGCCAGATACTTCTGTTAGCATACTTTCGACTGGTTGTTGCTTTTCTGCTTGATTTTGATCTGTCGTATGGACTGCTTTTCTTCGAAGTTGGACAGTCTTTTTTCATGTGCCCTGACTTCTTGCATCCAAAGCATATTATTTCATCTTCATTGCTTTCTTGGATATCATTCTTTCTTCTGTTTGATTTCTCAAACTTTAGGAATTTTCTGAAGTTCTTCACTAGTAGGGCTTGTTCATCACAACTTGATGATTCTTCCTCAGAATCATTACATGTAGATTTTCTGGCTTGAGCTTTGAAGGCAATAGACTTTTCTTTTGGGGTTGCTTCTTCAAACTCTTGCAGATCAAGCTCATGGGTCATGAGCTTGCCCATCAGTGTTTCCAGAGACATGGTGGTGAGATCGTTTCTTTCAATGATTGCTGTTGCCTTCGGGTTTCAGTTCTTGGTTAGAGCCCGTAGCACTTTTCTGATCTTCTTATGATTACTGTAATCCTTACCAAGAGATTACAAAGGATTAGTAATATCAAGGAAACGTGTGAACATCTGTGTAATTGACTCACTGGATTTCATCTTAAAAGATTCATACTCCTGTGTTAGTCTACTGATTTTGGATTCCTTCACTTGGGAAGTACCATCATGAGTTACCTCAAGAAGTTTCCAAATCTCGTGAGACATTTTAGTTGACACTCTATTGAATTCCGTTTTGTCAATTACACAGAACAGTACATTGATGGCACGAGCATCTAGACTAGCCTTTGCTTTTTTAGCCTATATATATTTGTTATGAGGCTTGTCTACAAGCTGGCCATCAACTACTGTAGGTGCCGGTTTCTTACAACCGTCAACAACTATAGACCAAAGATCAAAGTCAAGAGACTTTAAGAAGAAAGTCATTCGTGTTTTCCAGTAGGTATAATTTGTACCAACAAATAGTGGGGGTCTTTTTGTGGATTGCCCTTCACCGTTGAATATTGATTTCACGGCTGCCATATATATTCTTTGAGGTTTGTTATATTAGAATATAACCTGCTCTGATACCAATTATAGGACCGTTGAGCATCTATAGAGGGGGGTAAATAGAGTGAGTGTGAGTGTAGCGGAAAATAATCACCAATTTAAAAATTATAAATAGATAACTATGGCAGTAAATAAGAGACCATAAATAAATAAAGCAAGAGATAGAGAGATCAAACACAGTGACACAATGATGTATACTGGTATCCCTCTAAGAGGACTAATCCAGTCTCGAGTACTTTTGCTCGATGTTAATCCACTAAGGCACAAGCTAATTGAGAGCTTGCAGTCTCTTACAATACCGTGCTTGGTGACAAGTGCACGACCAACTTCACAACACCGTGCTTGGTGACGAGCGCACGACTGGCTCCACAACAGAGATAATTTCTGTACTTTGAACAACCTCTTTACAACTCTTGAGAACCAAAAGACTCTAGATCGAAATAGATATTACTGACTTTTGGCTAAGAGGAGTGTAGGTATGATATGAAAACTTTTGATCGGATGAAAACACTTATTGAATAGAGAAGAGAAGATGAAGAATGAATGAGTGATTTGAAATGAAAAACTCTCTTCTATTTATAGGTGTTTTTTGGGACCGAACTCGGGCAGAGTTCTGATGCAAAGATTTCGCATATGAACGTTGCATGCATATTTGGAGGCAATAAATATTTGAATTTAAACAGACCGAACTCGGGCAGAGTTCGGACCGAACTCGGGCCGAACTCGGTTTGAGTTCTATCTAGGAAAATATTGAACATTTGTCAAATTCTGTTGCAAAAATGAAATTGAACTTTTTGGTGGATGGAATATGAATAGGTAGGCTTTATAGAAAGGTGGACTAAGATTAACCTAAGCCAGTATTACCTAGTCGATCTTACAATTTAAATCCTAGACTCAATAAAGATAAAATACGTAACAAATTATAAAATGACTCGGACTGGATTCCAAGGAAAGTAAGCTTCAGATTGATGATTTACGTGCTTGATGATGTAGTAGTACGCTTGTTGATATTGATTTCACACGCCCTGAAATGATTAGCAGCAGTTCGTATATTTTGTGTATTGACTTAAGTTCATGTCGATTATTAAAATCGGGTGTGACCATGGAATGGGCCAACAGATATGTCACTCCATAGGGCCTCCGACGTCGCCTGTCATTGTGGTCGTACACCGCTCCCAGCAAGAATCGGAAACCCCCTTATTCGTGAAGGAGATAGCAATCAGCTGTTCTGACTTCAACTAATTACAGTTACATTCTAACTAATTGCAGTTATTAGTTAACTGCCTCCTGTTAACTAATAATTATTACAAAAATAGTTTAATCAAATTAATCCTCCTTCTTAGTTTAATACATCAAAACCAACAGTATGAGAACAACAGTAATATAGTATTCAAAAATTCAAAAATTAGTTTTACTATACTTCATTGTAAACAAATTTTCCTTATAACTAAAATATATCTCAATAAAAGAATAATCAGGTTTTTAGAAAAGAAGTTTAACTAATTGAAATATTATTTCTTTTTGCAACTATAACCAACTACAATATTAATCAAGCTTAAAGGCAACATTTAGTAAAAGTAATAATTATACTCGAGCTCATTAACTAACAGAAATAGAATCTAGTAGAATAGCTTTGTAAAGCAAATTTAAGTTTTATTTAGAAAACAATGTTGTTATTTCAAATAATCTTTTTAGGAAAAAAATCTTGAAATTCACAAAATTCGGTTTAGGGAGTTACAAATCTACCTCCCTTACAAAAATTTCGTACTCAAAATTTCAAATGGCATAATAAACACAATTTAAGATTAACAAAATACAAAAAATTAAAAATAATTAAAATTGGTTACACATACTTGCAAATTTAGGTACATTTAGAGAATCAAGATTATCTAAGAATGATCATATGATAAAAACAAAATTTAGGCATGGTCAAAATTGTACCAAAATGATTAAGTTCTAAACAGGATCAAGAATAGAATTCCGACCTAACACAATGAAAATCACTTAGTAGCAAGGCTAGAAATAAATTTCAAAACACCATTAATCAAAATATGGAGTATCAACAAAATATATGTAATACAATAGAGTCAAATTATGAAAGTGATTTGACCGACATGAGTAAAAATGCTCATGATGGGTTTCCGAAAAAAATCAAGGAAAATTTTAGAAAAACATATGATATAAATGATTTCTGAAAATAAGATCAACTGCTAAGATTAAGGTCAATAACAAATCGAGAAAATTTTCGAAAAAAGATTGTCAATGGCGATGGGAGGCCAACATGGTACATAACATGGATGTAGTCTCAATAGTATCCGGAAACCATACATATTTGAAATCACTTTCCCTAGAGTTCATGCCCCGCTAGTGTAGTGTACATCTAACTGCAGTGAACCCTTGGTTCCATGACCAAATAATGATAAATCACCGAATGTTTCTATCAACTTTATCCATATTATCGGAACAACTGAAGAGATCAAAATATTATGCTTTTTAGGACATAGCCTCAATAATATCTGAGAACCTATAAATACCTGAAATTACTTTGACTTAGAGCTCATGCCTCGCCAGTGCGCAGCTAGCTGTAGTGAACCCGCGGTCTCTATAATCCAGATAAATGACTGCAGTGCGCATCTGCCACGTCATAGTAGGTCGTCAGGTACTATTTCAACTCTATCCATATAAATTTTAAAGGAGTTACGAAAATTCAACAAGCTCTAAATCCTAATGATGAAAAATGAAATTATCTGCTCAACGAGTTTTATTAGATACTAAATAGAAGGATAATGAGGCTTATAGAAACAAATCTTGAAATAGGAATAATGACTCGAATAACAAACAAGAAAAATTTAGGAACAAAATCTAGGTACTAAGGAAAATCACATATCAATTATTTCTACTAGCAAAATATATAGATAATAAACAAGAACCTCATATAACGCCCCAGTCCCAAAATACGAAGGACTAAGTACGTAAACATGCTAGCTGTATACATACGAAGTACAGGGGCTTGTATGTATACATAAGCTGTAAAATACAACAAACCACAACTAACTAATCTCATCCACAAAATAAGGGAATAAAAGATATCATATAATGAATTGTTCTGATACAATATGTTGGGTGGAGACACATCCACTACCAACCAAAATAAAAAGGAAAAAGTACATGATATATAAAAGGGCTAAGAGGAAGTAGCAAGGAGGAACCAAGTCACGTCATCTTCGAATAAATGGAGAAGACCACGATCCCGGCTAGGATACCCGCGGAAGACATGAACACACACCTGGAGAATAACCAGGTCCTCAGAGGGACATAACAAGATACAGGAAGAACAAGCTAATATGAACTGTCAAAATAATAATAATATGCAAGACTCTTCTAGACACCAACATGCAAAAGAGAATGCTAACCATCTATTGTGCAATTTAGAGGACAACTTTCATGCGCATGGGTGAGATTTAGGCTACATGTACGTAACTGGCATCCAGTCATCTGTATCCGTCTGCAACGTCCAAGACGTCAGAGGGCATCTGCAAATATAAATCGCCACAGTTCCATCCGGAGACTGTGGTTTACCTGTTTGGATTTCCATACGCACTAGCGATTGTCCTCCCCCAATGTTCCTACTGTCTAAGTCATGCCCATGGCTCGTCCAGTTTTGTAACTGCTTGAGTCCTAAAACCCTAGTCATAGCAGTTACGAAGATCTACCGTCACACGACTTTAGAGATGGCCAGTCCATAAGTCATGCCCCGAGCAAAATGTCTCAAACCGTGTAGTGTGAGTGTCATGGCCCAAGGAGATATGAGGATATCCCCTAACAAGAAGGTAGTCCGCTAAAACTAAGTTAACATTCATATAATAAAGTAACGACTAATAGAGTCGCTTGCACCCAAGTGTGGCTTGGACGCGCAGTTTGTAACAATTAAAAATAACAAATATGAAACAAAGTAAATAATGCAAAAAATAAATAATATGACAGTTAATTAGCAAGGTATACTTGCTTGGTAGGATGCCTGGTGTGCCACGATAATCAAAGTTGCACAAAATCTGACTTTGGTGTTACAACTATACAAAGGGCTTATGATGATGGCATGGACTCGGTTTAATTTGGAGCTGACTAGCGCGATCTGATCATATCGCATGAAGATAGTCGTAGATGCCAAAAGTACGCAAGATAATCTCAATTGATGGGATGGACCATGCCATTGGGTCCGAAACGGTCCAATTTAGCGAGGAACAATATAGGGAGGTTCAAGGTTCGCAAGAATATAGAAATATTTTGGCTTAGACATGGATGAGAATAGATATGCGAAGAAATTGGTACAAATAATTATATGTCTACCTTGGAAAACATTTATTATATACTATTTTGGAAAACGTTTTATAGCATTAAAACTATATATTTGTTGGTCAAAAATATTTTCAGGTAACTACTTAAAAAATATAGAAAAATTATTTTAGCGTTAAAACCCCAATTTAGTCAAAATAGAATTTTTGGTTAAAGACTATGTTTTTAAAATACCATAAAATAATATAGTAATATATTTAAGCTTCGAGATCAGTTTTGAAAATAAATATAAGGCAAGGCCTATTACAATATTTTGTTATAACATATTCTGGGAATACTAATATAGTTATTTAATAAGAACAATAATACTTGTTACTAAAAATATTATCAAATAATAATAGTAATAGTGGTATAATAGTTAATATAACAGTTTTGATATATAAAGTATGGTACTGAGTACTACAGTAGGTATTAAACTACATATACATACCGATATTAGATAAAAAATAAATAAAAATAAAATAAAATAATTAAGGAACGAACAACTGACTATTTGCTGCCTTTGGAAAGAGAGAATCGAACAGAGTTGGAAAGAGAAAAATAATAATAACTCTTCCTTCTTCAAAGAAGAAAAAATATCCGAGGGAAAGAGATGAAGAGATATAAATCGAGAGAGAGAGAGGGAGAAAAGGAAAGCTGTAGAGAGAGATCGGAAGAGAGGAATGAGGGGAGAGCGAGAGGAGCGCTGCAACGGCTCGGCGAAGGCAGAAGAGGGCTCGCGGCAAGGGAAACGGCATCCGCGGGAGCGCCGGGCAGTGCATGGGGGTTGGGCGCCGGCGATGGCGCTACGCCGTGCACGACGGAGGCTGAGACGGGGTGAGGAAGAGGGGAGCTCGACGGAGGGACACGCGGCGATGGTCGAGACCGCGGTGGTGGAGGTCACCGTGGCGCAGATCTAGGTCAGAGGGCGCGGGATGGGCGGTGAAGCACGACGGCAGTGCGGTGGTGGTCTGGGTCGAGCACGGACAGGTGAGGTTTCTCGGTGGTTTTGTTTCAAATTTCTGGGAAATTTTGGTATGGAGATGTCGGTCGCGGCGGGGTGGCCGGGTTCGGCGGTGGTGGTGGTAATGGCGGCGGCGATGGTGATGACTGGTGTGGAGGTGGTGTTGGTTTGGGTTTTGGTGATGACCGGGGTGGTAGTGGTTATGGCCGGCCTGGGTGGTTTTGTTGACGAGGCTGGAAGTGTCGGGATGGCGGTGGCAGGAGGCGGCACTCGGGATGGTGACGATGGCGATGGTGTTTATTGGTGTTGGTCGAGGGGTTGTGGAGTCTGGACAGTAGGTGGTTGTAGGGGTTGTCTCCGGCCGGGTGATGGCCAGGTGCTCTGTTATGGGGCTGCGGTGATGGTGCGAACAGGGGCGGTTATCGGGGTCGTGCAGGGAATAGTCGGCGACAAGATCGGAGGCTAATGGTAGGGCTATGAATTTGATGTATCATGTCGGGGTGTGTCCGACACGAAAAAAATGTATATGTAAAATATGGAATAAGAAATTGGATGGGGAAAACATCGACATGATGCACGTGGGTAGGAAAATATTTGTGGAATAATATGTGGATTACCTTATGAAGGAAAAAGCATATGAAGGCTCTCCTTATATAGGAGGTGGACTCCTAGATGGATATGGACTAGGAAACTTAAAATCCCCTTAGATAATTTTCACTTTTAGTTTAAATCAAAACAAATTCTATAAATTTATCCATACGTCTAAACTAAAATAAAATTTTATCAAGTCTAGATTTAAATTACTATAAATGATTAATCATTACATCCATAAATTTTGAAATCTCCTTATAATAATTAGCATTAATGATTAATTCCAAAAATCAACATAAATATTAATAGAAAATATATCAAAATAGCTTTTTATCTTAAATTAAGCTAAAATAATTTTGAAAATCATAATTATTATTTAAAATCTTTGAGATAACATTTTGCTAATAATTAATTCTAAATAAGTTCTAGTAATTTTTGAAAATATACATGAAGTAAATTTCATGTACTTCACACAACTAGAATATTAATAAAATCTAGTTTTTTTTCTAAATTACCACTAAAATAAAATAAGATAGAATTTTAAATAATAGTAATTTTGACAAATCTCGATGCGATACGTTTATGTACTAAAATATTTATTGTATGTTATTTTTAAAAAAATATTCTTCCATACAAATAAATTTATAATCAAGACGTTTTTCCAAAAGCATGTACCTCGCACATGTTCGCACTCGACGAGCAATTACGAAAAACGCAATTTCGCGCACGACGTACAATACGATTATGCGACGTACAAAAAATAAAAAAAATAGTACCAATTTATATAATAAAAAAATATTGTAGAAATTTAGGGGTTTTACATCCTACCCAACTTACAAGAATTTCGTTCTCGAAATTAAGAATGGGGGGGGGGGGTTGAGAAGACACAATCGGGTATCGATGGGGAACAATCAATTACAACGTTCAACAAAACACGCCGTAGGAAATCGTGATCTAGATCATAGAAAATATCACTGGTATGGTTAGTGGATAGTTAAGGGTCGCTAGTCAACGTTCGAAAAGAATAAGGTTTAAGGAACGAAGGTAAATTAGTTAGAGATCAAGAGTTGGTGATTCCTTTGAGAAGATTGTATAGTAGTCATATGGGTTACGAGTATGATTAAGGGAACAATTCAAGTTGAAAGGATGATTTGAGAGTTGCGATAATGAACCTAGGATCGAGAAAAAGGGCGAGTAATTTTAAAACGAAAATATAGTAACATTGAGTAGTAATGGTCATAAGTGATAGGACAGCTAGAGAAAATTCAAGTATAAGCGTCTTCGTCCTTCTAAAGTAGGTGAAGGCGAAAGCAATATAGAGTTCAAAGACGATATTATCGAATACGAATACGTGGTTCAAAGGCGACCGAATAATTTCAAAAAGAATTTTCAAGGCAGTCGTGGATGGGATTCTAGAGGCCAAGTTTAATAATGTCCCATCCACGTAGAACAGTAGATAAAAGCGAACCAAAGTGCACTTAGTTGATCAGACCATCATGCACCGGTTCTAATTAGACAATATGCTAGTGAGCGCTCATTAGCATATGTCATGAACAAGTTTGATAAAGAATTGAGCTTGCAAAAACTAGGCTACATTAGCATCATTAGTCTAGATAGTAAAAATATATGCACGTGAGATTAAGATTGAAATAGAGTAGAATTAGTTCAAACTCCCTAAGACTCTAAGTTATATCCTATGTTGGTATCTATACAGTCATCCTATAGTCTTTTTTGTCCAAGTCTTTGGTTGGCTAGATGGGCTAGGGTCCTCAAAATTTTAGAACCTAAGTGAACTTGCTAATATAGGTCACAAGGACAAAGGGATTGCTAGGTCATAAGGCATTCTACCCAACTTACAAGAGTTAAACTTATGGTATTTTGGGACAATAGAAAACATGTCTATCTAGTAGGGATCACCTGTATAACATGAAGGGAAAGAATCAAGCAAGATGCAATAGATGAGTCGAACAGTAGTTCAAATTAGGATCGAAGAAAGAGGTCAAGTATGTGGAGGAGATCCTAGACTCTAATCCTATACGCAGGCTTGCTTGGTACGGTAAAGTAACCAAACAATTTATCTTGACCTGCATGGGCCACCACAAAAATATGTAACGTCCCAGTCCTAAAATACGAAGGACTAAGTACGTAGACATGCCAGCTGTATACATACGAAGTACAAGGGCCTTGTATGTATACATAAGCTGTAAAATGCAGTAAAACACAACTAACTAATCTCATCCACAAAATAAGGGAATAAAAGATATCATATAATGAATTGTTCTAATACAATATGTTGGGTGGAGACACATCCACTACCAACCAAAATAAAAAGGAAGAAGTACATGATATATAAAAGGGCTAAGAGGAAGTAGCAAGGAGGAACCAAGTCACGTCATCTTCGAATAAATGGAGAAGACCACGATCCCGGCTAGGATACCTGCGGAAGACATGAACACACACTTGGGGAATAACCAGGTCCTCAGAGGGACGTAACAAGATACAGGAAGAACACGCTAATATGAACTGTCAAAATAATAATAATATACAAGACTCTCCTAGACACCAATATGCAAAAAGGAATGCTAACCATCTATTGTGCAATTTAGAGGACAACTTTCATGCACATGGGTAGGATTTAGGCTACATGTACGTAACTGGCATTCAGTCATCTGTATCCGTCCGTAACGTCCAAGACGTCAGAGGGCATCTGCAAATATAAATCGCCACAGTTCCATCCTGTGAGGACCCTAATTTTTGGGAATTTTTTTTATTTTATTTTATAGTATTTCTAATTATTAGGTTATATTGTATATTTAATTATGATTATATATGTATGTTTACGTGTCTTTGATTTTTGGAGAACACGACATGCCCATCTCTCAAAACGTCCTTTATGAGTTTTATAGTAGACAGGATGACCTTCACTTTAATATATCATGTCCCATTCGAATTTGTCCCCTAGCATCCTTTTGACTTCGCGCAACTTCGAGTCAAATTTAGGTAATTAGATTATTTACCATAATTCTATACCTAGCTTCCCATGTGAGTTCGGAACTCGATATAGATCAAAACCATTTGACCCAATATATGGTTTTGACCCATTTCGAGTCTATGACATACATGCTAAGGGTGCCACTCAATCGAGTTTATATGTGCTATTTAATTACGAATGGCACAAGAGAATCATTAGTTAATTTTTCGAGTTCGACTTGACTAGAAAATATATTTGGCCCTAACCTAGCCAACCCCACTTATAGCGCCATGATAGGTTGCCATGGCTTAGTATAATTATTTTGATATTTATTTTGGGATGTTATACATCCAAATAGATTTATATACAATTTTGCATATATATATATGATTATATTTATAATAGCCTAATATTTTATATAGATATGGCCTTAGTCATGGTTAAGTTCTAAGATGCATAGCGACTAGAAATTTTGGTATGGTTAGTGTAGTTGTGTGCTTTGACTAGTATATTAGCCTTGCTAGGGAAGGCCCGGCCATAGCTATGTCCCAAGTAGAAAAACCATGTAAAATTGTGACTTAACCCCCTCCGATGATTTATTATTAGATTATTGACTTTCTATGAGACCCGGTTGTACCAATTTAGTCCCGACTTGACCCGAACCAAATCCAAATCTAAATAGACATGTAGTACTCTCAAATACCTTCATGTTGATATATATTTTGTATATATATCTTATTAATATTAATATGTTTTCAATTTTGGAAAGTTTTTATTTATAGGAAGTGTCTACGTATAATCCTTGTTGGCATTAGTTTATATTTGACTCAAAGTCCAACCCAAACCTATGTAGGCATATTGGGCATTAATATATATTAATAACCATATATATTTAATATTTATTGAGATTTAGATTGCATTTATATTTAGAAATCTAACTAGTTCCATATTAGGAAACCCTCAATGCAAATCTTTTTTGTATTTTAATTAAATCTAAATTTAATATTTAAAACTTATATGCTTCTTATCTAATAGCAGCACATAGATTTTAAATTAAGCCTCCTTCAATAATGACCATTGATTATAATATTTAAATAAATTATATTCCAAATTTAGCCTTATCGATAATCCTACTACTATCCAAATTATCTTATTCTAACATGTCCAATCTAATCATACTTAAATTAAATAATACATATCTATCTTAATTATATATATATAAATATATGAATATCTCATAATTCTTGTATTAAAAATCATGCACACCCTCTCTTTTTTGTTAAAAAATATTCTCCAAATTTGCTAGAAAAGTCAGCCACGTTTTTTATCCGACAAAACAACTTAGAAGGGCCATATCTCCTAGCTCGGGACTCGAAACGCGTCCCAATTTTTTTGTTGGAAGCGTATCGAGATAATATTTTCAAAATCATATTTTAATAGACAAAATTTGTTCTGTAGATATATGTAAATTTTTTGAGTATTAGATTCCCAAAAACAAACATGTTTCGATATTTTTGCGATTCCTAGAGATTCCGGAAACGAAAATGCGTTCCGTTTAGTTTTTCGAAAAGCTGATACGAAGATCTATACCATCTCCTAACTAAATAAATCTAATAGGTACAATATTAATTATAATTAGATAATAGACTATTTTTAGCATCCGGAGACGTTTGTTTGGAACTTAGTTCCTCGACAGCCGTTGTTCCACCTACTTTTCTGTCTAATCTTCGTCACCACAGTGCTCACGATCCAGACAAGTACACCTTGCCAATCTTTACAGTACTTACATGTTTTTCTATTTCCATTCTTTCTTGCTTGGTTACATATTCCTCTTTTTTTATGTTATGGTTACTTTCTAGTTTCACGTGCACGTAGATTTTGATTTTTCTTTCTATACTACTTGTTCTATCTTTCCTATCTTGTTCATGTCTAGTGATAGTATTGATATGCCTGTGCCATATTTTCCTGACCTGTTTGACCTGCACTTGACTTGGGCATGACTAGATAGGCTTGATTTCCTAGTACCTTAGGAGAGAATGTTTTATTAGCCGTGGCTATCCTCTATTGTTAGTGCCTTCCCGGGCTACAATAGAGAACCTATTATAGGACTGTTAGTGCCTCCCCGGGCTACGGTTTTAGCTACGATTAATATTACATTCTCATGACATGTCACCATCTGTAGAGTTCCCTTACTTGTCATCTTTTTCCTCTACTTGTTTTCCAATTTTTCTTGCATGTTATTTACTGTACAGTTGGCATGTATATTATGTGTCTTGCTAGTCCTCTGAGGACCTGGTGATCTCTCCAGGTATTAGATGAAGGTATGGTATACCGATGGAGAATGATTGCTACACCGAGACTGCAGGTATATTTAGTTGATGTTTTATCTTTCTCTTACGTGATTAGATTTTGTCCTATATTTGATTCTTGCTACATTATAGCCTAGTCTTGTACAAGCTTCTATTTTCCTCTAGCTTGTTCATGATAAATGTGTTATTGGGGATCTACTCTAACATATTTATCTAATCTAGAATCAGTGTATCATAGCCTGATCAGCCTTACTGCACTTGATTCGTCATACTTATCATTATTATGTTGATTGAGATATAGTTAATCTAGAATAACCAGACAGCTTCTACGTATTCGAGCTGGACTGGAGTCCTCTCGATGCATAGCTGGCATGTATACGTATCCTAATCCTACGTATTTTGGGACTGGGGCGTTACATATTTTTGTAGTGGCCTATGCAGGTCCAGTTAGCCGTTTCGGTTACGTTACTGTACCGAGCGGGCCTGCGACATGACTAAACCCTTAGGAATCTCAATCCACAACTGCCTTGATAATTCTTTTGGAAATTTCTCTACCGCCCTTGAACTTCGTATTTGCTCTCGATTACTCTTCCTTGCTTTCTCGTATCATTGCTTCTTGTCCCTTCCAATTTCGGAGTGACGAATAATCGTGCTATATAGGATTTATCAGAAATTCTTAAGTTATAGTGTAAGTTTGTCTGCTTATTGTATTGTGATTGCTTGATAGATAATGGGAATTAGAGATGCCATATGTCATAGGACATCATGTGTTTGATGAGGTGGTTTAACCAAAGTTGGGTAGATGTCCTTAATATAGACATAAATAGATGATCGTACTAGGTTACGTCCTTATGGTAGTCACTCGAATAAAAAAAGGGTGGTAGTTTTAGTGTAATGATTGACCCTCTACAAGAATAAAGTGGCCATAGTCTAACCTAACCCCTTTACTATTATACCTTGTTAATTTAGAGTGAGGAATTAGGCGGATTAGTAGGTACCACTTAGCTTGGTAAAAAGGAGACTCATATAATGGTTAGGAGAGACACGTCTTCAATGTGATCTTTGCAAGTCCGCCAATACCAAGAAGAGCCACTAGAGATAACTATCTATAGTTTTACGATATAGAGGTTACAAATCCAAATTGTTTAGACTTGATTATTACTTGACTTATTATGAGACCCTGTAGTGACCTAGCGTATCCCCTAAACTATTCATAGTTACCCAGCATAGTTCTTTGTTAGTGAGTCTTATTTTAATTTCGAGGACGAAATTCTTTTAAGGTGGGTAGATTGTGAGGGCCCTAATTTTTGGGAATTTTTTTATTTTATTTTATAGTATTTCTAATTATTAGGTTATATTGTATATTTAATTATGATTATATATGTATGTTTACGTGTCTTTGATTTTTGGAGCACACGACATGCCCATATCTCGAAACGTCCTTTATGAGTTTTGTAGTAGACAGGATGACCTTCAATTTGATATATCATGTCCCATCCGAATTTGTCCCCTAGCATCCTTTTGACTTCGTGCAACTTCGAGTCAAATTTAGGCAATTAGATTATTTACCATAATTCCATACCTAGCTTCCCATGTGAGTTCGGAACTCGATATAGATCAAAACCATTTGACCCAATATATGGTTTTGACCCATTTTGAGTCTACAACATACATGCTAAGGGTGCCACTCAATCGAGTTTATATGTGCTATTTAATTACGAATGGCACAAGAGACTCATTAGTTGACTTTTCGAGTTCGACTTGACTAGAAAATTTATTTGGACCCTAACCTAGCCAACCCCACTTATAGAGCCATGATAGGTTACCATGGCTTAGTATAATTATTTTGATATTTATTTTGGGATGTTATACATCCAAATAGATTTATATACAATTTTGCATATATATATGATTATATTTATAATAGCCTAATATTTTATATAGATATGGCCTTAGTCATGGTTAAGTTCTAAGATGCATAGCGACTAGGAATTTTGGTACGGTTAGTGTAGTTGTGTGCTTTGACTAGTATATTAGCCTTGCTAGGGAAGGCCCGGCCATAGCTATGTCCCAAGTAGGAAAACCAAGTAAAATTGTGACTTAACCCCCACCGATGATTTATTATTAGATTATTGACTTTCTAGGAGACCCGGTTGTACCAATTTAGTCCCGACTTGATCCGAACCAAATCCAAATCTAAATAGACATGTAGTACTCTCAAATACCTTCATGTTGATATATATTTTGTATATATATCTTACTAATATTAATATGTTTTCAATTTTGGAAAGTTTCTATTTATAGGAAGTGTCTACGTGTAATCCTTGTTGGCATTAGTTTATATTTGACCCAAAGTCCAACCCAAACCTATGTAGGCATATTGGGCATTAATATATATATTAATAACCATATATATTTAATATTTATTCAGATTTAGATTGTATTTATATTTAGAAATCTAACTAGTTCCATATTAGGAAACCCTCCATGCAAATCTTCTTTGTATTTTAATTAAATCTAAATTTAATATTTAAAACTTGTATGCTTCTTCTCTAATAGCAGCACATAGATTTTAAATTAAGCCTCCTTCAATAATGACCATTAATTATAATATTTAAACAAATTATATTCCAAATTTAGCCTTATTGATAATCCTACTATTATCTAAATTATCTTATTCTAATATGTCCAATCTAATCATACTTAAATTAAAAAATATACATATCTATCTTAATTATATATATATGAATATATGAATATCTCATAATTCTTATATTAAAAATCATGCACACCTTCTCTTTTTTGTTAAAAAATATTCTCCAAATTCGTTAGAAAAGTCAGCCACGTTTTTTACCCGATAAAACAACTTAGAAGGGCCATATCTCCTAGCTCGGGACTCGAAACGCGTCCCAAATTTTTTTGTTGGAAGCGTATTGAGGTAATCTTTTCAAAAACATATTTTAATAGACAAAATTCGTTCTTTAGATATATGTAAAATTTTTGAGTATTAGATTCCCAAAAAATAAACATGTTTCGATATTTTTGCGATTCCTGGAGATTCCGGAAACGAAAATGCGATCCGTTTAGTTTTTCGGAAAGCTGATACGAAGATCTATACCATCTCCTAACTAAATAAATCTAATAGGTACAATATTAATTATAATTAGATAATAGACTATTTTTAGCATCCGGAGACGTTTGTTTGGAACTTAGTTCCTCGACAGCCGTTGTTCCACCTACTTTCCTGTCTAATCTTCGTCACCACAGTGCTCACGATCCAGACAAGTACACATTGCCAATCTTTATAGTACTTACATGTTTTTCTATTTCCATTCTTTCTTGCTTGGTTACATATTCTTCTTTTTTATGTTATGGTTACTTTCTAGTTTCACGTGCACGTAGATTTTGATTTTTCTTTCTATACTACTTGTTCTATCTTTCCTATCTTGTTCATGTCTAGTGATAGTATTGATATGCCTGTGCCATGTTTTCCTGACCTGTTTGACCTGCACTTGACTTGGGCATGACTAGATAGGCTTGATTTCCTAGTACCTTAGGAGAGAATGTTTTATTAGCCATGGCTATCCTCTATTGTTAGTGCCTCCCCGGGCTACAATAGAGAACCTATTATAGGACTGTTAGTGCCTCCCCGGGCTACGGTTTTAGCTACTATTAATATTACATTCTCATGACATGTCTCCATCTGTAGAGTTCCCTTGTCATCTTTTTCCTCTACTTGTTTTCCAATTTTTCTTGCATGTTATTTACTGTACAGTTGGCATGTATATTATGTGTCTTGCTAGTCCTCTGAGGACCTGGTGATCTCTCCAGGTATTAGATGAAGGTATGGTACACCGATGGAGAATGATTGCTACACCGAGACTGCAGGTATATTTAGTTGATGTTTTATCTTTCTCTTACGTGATTAGATTTTGTCCTATATTTGATTCTTGCTACATTATAGCCTAGTCTTGTACAAGCTTCTATTTTCCTCTAGCTTGTTCATGATAAATGTGTTATTGGGGATCTACTCTAACATATTTATCTAATCTAGAATCAGTGTATCATAGCCTGATCAGCCTTACTGCACTTGATTCGTCATACTTATCATTATTATGTTGATTGAGATATAGTTAATCTAGAATAACCAGACAGCTTATACGTATTCGAGCTGGGCTGGAGTCCTCTCGATGCGTAGCTGGCATGTATACGTATCTTAATCCTACGTATTTTGGGACTGGGGTGTTACACATCTGGAGACTGTGGTTTACCTGTTTGGATTCCCATATGCACTAGCGACTGTCCTCCCCCAATGTTCCCACTATCCAAGTTATGCCAATGGCTCGTCCAGTTTTGTAGCTGCTTGAGTCTCTAAAACCCTAGTCATAGCAGTTACGAAGATCTACCGTTACACGACTTTAGAGATGGCCAGTCCATAAATCGTGCCCCTAGCAAAATGTCTCAAATCATGTAGTGTGAGTGTCATGGCCCAAGGAGATATAAGGATATCCCCCAACAAGAAGGTAGTATGCTAAAACTAAGTTAACATGCATATAATAAAGTAACGACTAATAGAGTCGCTTGCACCCAAGTATGGCTTGGACTCGCAGTTTATAACAATTAAAAATAACAAAAATGAAACAAAGTAAATAATTTGAAAAATAAATAATATGACAGTTAATTAGAAAGGTATACTTGCCTGGTAGGCCGCCTGGTGTGTCGCGATAATCAAAGTTGCACAAAATCTGACTTTGGTGTTACAACTACACAAAGGGCTTATGATGATGGCATGGACTCGATTTGATTTGGAGCTGACTAGCACGATCTGATCATATCGCATGAAGATAGTCGTAGATGCCAAAAGCATGCAAGATAATCTTAATTGATGGGATGGCCATGCTATTGGGTCCGAAACGGTCCAATTTAGCTAGGAACAATATAGGGAGGTTCAAGATTCGTAAGAATATAGAAATATTTTGGCTTAGACATGGACGAGAATATATATGCGAAGAAATTGGTACAAATAATTATATGTCTATATTGGAAAACATTTATTATAAACTATTTTGGAAAACTTTTTATAGTATTAAAACTATATATTTGTTGGTCAAAAATATTTTCAGGTAACTACTTGAAAAATATAGAAAAATTATTTTAGCGTTAAAAACCCAATTTAGTCAAAATAGAATTTTTAGTCAAAGACTGTTTTAAAAATGCTATAAAACAATATAGTAATATATTTAAGCTTCGAGATCAGTTTTGAAAATAAATATAAGGCAAGGCCTATTACAATATTTTGGTATAACATATTCTGGGAATACTAATATAGTTATTTAATAAGAACAATAATACTTGTTACTAAAAATATTATCTAATAATAATAGTAATAGTGGTATAATGGTTAATATAACAGTTTTGATATATAAAGTATGGTACTGAGTACTACAGTAGGTAATAAACTACATATACCGATATTAGATAAAAAATAAATAAAAATAAAATAAAATAATTAAGGAACGGACAACTGACTATTTGCTGTCTTTGGAAACAGAGAATCGAACAGAGTTGGAAAGAGAAAAAAATAATAACTCTTCCTTCCTCAAAAAAGAAAAAGTATCAGAGGGAAAGAGATGGAGAGATAAAAATCGAGAAAGAGAGAGGGAGAAAAGGAAAGCTTTATAGAAAGAGATCGGAAGAGAGGAATGAGGGGAGAGCGAGAGGAGCGCTGCAACGGCTCGGCGAAGGCAGAAGAGTGCTCGCGGCGAGGGGAACGGCATCCGCGGGAGCGCCGGGCGGTGCACGGGGGTTGGGCGCTGGTGATGGCGCTGCGCCGTGCGCGACGGAGGCTGAGACGGGGTGAGGAAGAGGGGAGCTCGGCGGAAGGACACGCGACGATGGTCGAGGCCGCGGCGGCGGAGGTTACCATGGCACAGATCTAGGTCAGAGGGCGCGGGATGGGCGGTGAGGCACGGCAGAAGTGCGGTGGTGGTCTGGGTCGAGCACGGACAGGTGAGGTTTCTCGGTGGTTTTGTTTTAAATTTCTGGGAAATTTTGGTGTGGAGATGTCGGTCACGGCGGGGTGGCGGGGTTCGGCGGTGGTGGTGGTAATGGCGACGGCGATGGTGATGACTGGTGTGGAGGTGGTGTTGGTTTGGGTTTTGGTGATGACCGGGGTGGTGGTGGTTATGGCCGGCCTGGGTGGTTGTGTTGACGAGGCTGGAAGTGTCGGGATGGCAGTGGCATGGAGGCGGCGCTCGGGAAGGTGACGATGGCGATGGTGTTTATTGGTGTTGGTCGAGGGGTTGTGGAGTCTGGACAGTAGGTGGTGGTGTGGTGGTTGTCTCCGGCCGGGTGATGGCCAGGTGCTCTGTTGTGGGGCTGCGGTGATGGTGCGGACATGGGCGGTTGTCGGGGTCGTGCAGGGAATAGTGGACGACAAGATCGGGTGCTAATGGTAGGGTTAGGAATTTGATGTATCGTGTCGGGGTGTGTCCGACACGGGAAAAATGTATATGTAAAATACGGAATAAGAAATTGGATGGGGGGAACATCGACACGATGCACGTGGGTGGAGAAATATTTGTGGAATAATATGTGGATTACTTTATGAAGGAAAAGCATATGGAGCCTCTCCTTATATAGGAGGTGGACTCCTAGATGGATATGGACTAGGAAACTTAAAATCCCCTTAGATAATTTCCACTTTTAGTTTAAATAAAACAAATTCTATAAATTTATCCATACGTCTAAACTAAAATAAAATTTTATCATGTCTAGATTTAAATTACTATAAATGATTAACCATTACATCCATAAATTTTGAAATCTCCTTATAATAATTAGCATTAATAATTAATTCCAAAAATCAACATAAATATTTAAATATTAATAGAAAATATATCAAAATAGTTTTTTTTATTTTAAATTAAGCTAAAATAATTTCAAAAATTATAATTAATATTTAAAATCTTTGAGATAACTTTTTGCTAATAATTAATTCTAAATAAGTACTAGTAATTTTCGAAAATATACATGAAGTAAATTTCATGTACTTCACACAAGTAGAATATTTATAAAATCTTGTTTTTTTTCTAAATTACCACTAAAATAAAATAAGATAGCATTTTAAATAATAATAATTTTGACAAATCTCGATGCGATACATTTATGTACTAAAATATTTATCGTATGTTATTTAAAAAAAATTCTTCCATACAAATAAATTTATAATCAAGACATTTTTCCAAAAGCATGTACCTTGCACATGTTCGCACTCGACGAGCAATTACGAAAAACGTAATTTCGCGCGCGACGTACAATACGATTATGCGATGTACAAAAAATAAAAAAACAGTACCAATTTATACAATAAAAAAATATTGTAGAAATTTAGGAGTTTTATACCTCGAGTGCAGGAAAATCGACAATCTTAGCGTTGCGTGTCCGAACCACCCTGAAAAATCAAAAACTAGTTAGATAGGACATAAACTATAAAATAATAAGTAATTTTAGTAAAACTTTAGCTATAACCCTTTTCTACGGTTCCTATGCTGTGATGAGTTTTTTTTAGTTTCGCTGGTACCCCAATAGCACTTTATATCCTAAGTGCCATTAGGACAGACCTGCATGGGCCACCACTAAAAACATGTCATAACCCGCTCCCGAATAATCAGATACGAGTCAGACACGCCCAGCCTTCGTCGATGGATACGACGAAGTAAGCTGTTTAATACTAGGGAAAACTCTAAGTCACAATGATATAAAACAGCACAACATCTATAAACGTTCCCAGAATATCACCATAATCCATCAAGTTATTTGTACAATGTCATCCGGAGACAAATCCGGTAAAATAAAATATAAAATAATTAATCTCAAAATACAATGTCTAGAAATAAAATCTAAATAATGAACTAAATCTTGCAATTTCCGTGATATCTCCGTGCTCCTTGTTGCTTCAAGCTCACCTGCAACGTATCCTGTCAGGAAAAGAGCAAAGTACAACCCCGACAAGAAGCATTAAACAAAGTAAACTGAAGTGCTGCATAATGAACTATGATAAAAGCACTGGAACATGAAACTGTAGTACATGAATAACGATGAAACTATAGTACCAGATCCAGGACAATGAACTAGACTATCAGTGTAATATGCATTTGAAATAACTATCCGAAAATGTGACCGACTGGGGTAGTACAGGGTACAAGAGCACAAGAAAAATAGTACGGCTTAGAGTCCCACGTGCACGATGTGAGACCTAAGCTATTAATCAATGCCTAGCTAATATAGGATTGGTCACATATATGTAGTATTTTCCCACCCCAATGTACAAGTAAAGAACACTGAACAATGAACGATGAACAATGAATGATGAACGATGAACAATGAACAATCGTGTGTACAACGTGTCAATATGAGAATATGAAGCAAGACATAAATACAGTGTAATAGAGTTCGAGTCGGTGTACTTGTCTTGCCTTGGAAGCACGAGAGTAGTAGAGCATGAATGTTCACCTGTTATTTGGTACAATTTGGTTAGGTTTAAAATAAAGGCATTAGCTAACCATATCCATAAACTAGCTAATGAAAATATACTAGCTAATAATATTTTAGAAAATATATATGTATATAACTTTATCCGAATAAATATTAGTGAAAATACTTTGAACTATATTTAGCAAAATTCTCATTTTAGAAAATACCTACTAGCTAACTTTACAAAATATTAATAATATGATTTTATCTAATACTTGCAGATAATACTTTGTAACAAAATATATATGGAGTTGTTAACTAACTAGAAGCTAGCAAGTAATATGCATACTAAAATAAAATATAAACATTATATTCTAACAAAACATATACTTTAATAAGAACATATTAATCAAAATATCTATTGACAATTTTTAATAATGAAAGCAATTTAATAATGATATTAATAATACTATTATTTGAAATATTGTTAAGGTCAATAAAATTATCATTAACTTAATATACAAAAAAAATGTTTATCTAAAAATTAACTAAACAACATTAATTAAACTAGATACTAACAACACAGCCCATCTCTTCATTTATATTCCCCTTTAAACTCTGCAGCCCAACTCAAGTCCTGGCCCGTGGCCAAGGTCCACAACCAGCCTACTTCTAAACAATAACCCAACTCACAAGAAAATAACTAAGAACAAATTCTAATCCAAATTAAGCCCAATCCATCTTAGTCCAACTGTCAGCCTCTAACCACACATTCTTACCAAAGCCCATGTCTTATCTATGGCTTATTGTAACCATGTACTCATTAAAAATAGTATATTGACATGAACATAGCCATTTATGAGACTACAACCTTGAAAGGCAACCCAGGCCGTCTCTTCAGTAATTGAAGAGCACATGGCCACGCGGCCCGTGTCACGTCCCGCACCCGCTTTTCGGATACGAGACGTGTCCAAGCCAGCCTACGCCGCAGAGTCGGCGGTAGAACGCTGTCAAGCCCGCAAGAAATAAATGCTCAAGAAATATCACATTTGATGCTCATTTACATTTCTAAATTGTTACAATATTTACAATATTTATAATTAAGAAAATACAGGATTTTACAATTAATAAAATTGATACAATTGTCTTCTATTTTTAGGTTGTCTTCAGCATACCCAAATTCTCCCAGTGCTAAGAGTGATCGCGGCTAAACCTGAAAAATGTTGGTTATCCAGTCAGGATTGGAACAAGTACACAAACCGACGATAATGCAAAACACAATAGAATTAACAAGACATGAAAATAGCATATGAGATATGAAAGCTGTAAGAAAACTGATGACATAGCACGATAGAGAAGTAAACAAAGAAAAATTAATAAAAGACATCTATCTATCTAGGTGGTGTGAAATATCTGTTTCGACATGTGAACGACTAGGGGGTAAATCCGGCACCTGCACGTGCCGTGTGCAGATGCTATTGTTCACGAATAGACATCTTGGGATATTTTCTGGGTAGTCCACATGCCTACTAAGATATTTCCCCTCCCGACTACTCCGTGTGACGAGCGTGTCAACAAGCAGCAAGATATATGTATAGACATGAAATGAAAAGACTACTATGAATCGGAAAGCAATCAGAAAGTGCACTTGCCTGAATCCTTGCACAAACCGTAGTCACAAGCCGAGGGTGAAGGCAAAGCCGATCTAGAAGCTATCAACCTATAACATACAACGCACCATGAACAGTGCACGAAAACTACAAATTAATTCTAATGTTCTAGTTCTAAATAGTGGCTAGTTGGGTTACTAAGTTTAATAATAATTAATTCTGTAATAATTTACTTAAAAACCTAATTTAACCTAATAATAATCTGAATATAATCTACATATGCAAGTTTGGCCATCAAAAGTCGTGTTTCTCAATTTCGGAAACCATGGCACGCAAATCGAGACGTGCCATTGACTTTTTGGTCAAACGCTATGAACCCTAGATTTTGAAAGTGCACCTTGGTAGATTTCAGCGCCACGAGTGCGCTGGAATCGACCGTGCCTCAAAATCATGCTTTGGTCAAAAGATATCGCCATTATGGCTAATCGTGACCAAAACGGAGATCAAATGATCAGTTCTGAGTTCAACAGAATAAATAAAATATTAAATTAACGAAATAATATCTGGGAAAAATATATGTCGTAGAGCTCTGTGTTAGCTTTCCGAAACTTTAAACGGATCGTGATTTCAATTTCTGGTTCTCCCGAAATCTCGAAAACATTGAAACGCGTCAAGTTTCGGACAACCGACACCCTACAAATTTTCCAGAAATTCATGTTCAGAATTTACGAAATAAATTATATATTCACAGAGTTTACCTCAAAATGCTTCCAATAAAAAAACGGCACGCGAAAATGGAGTCGGGGTTGACGGGAATCACCTCGGGAAGTCGGGGATCACCGGGATCAAAACCACAAAGGTCGGCCAACAAAATAACTAGGGTTTTCTCAAAATCCGAAAGAATATATATATATATATATATATATATATATATATATATATATATATATATATATATATATATATATATATATATATATACGGCTCAGTGGCTTGGCTGAGTCGGCTATGACACGTGTCAGGATCCTGTGGCTGCCGCTCTAAAGGATGGGCGGTCGAATTTCGATGCGGTTTGGGGCTAGCCGATAGGAGTCGGCTAATAAGCCGTGGCTCCAAAAGAATTACACAGTCAGCGCTCTGCTGACTGACAGGCGGGCCCACCCCCATCCAGCGGGTGGCTGACGGGTGGGCCAGCCATGCTGACTGGGTAATTATTTAATTTCAGAAACTGATTTAACATCAAATTTAACTCCAAAAAATTCCAAATAAATATCTAAAAATTTTAGAAAAATTCTAAAAAATTATAGAAAATATTATTAGCCATCTAGAACCTAGATAAAAATAATCTATCTCAAAGTAGTCCCAAATGATCTTATAGAAAATATTTAAGCCTTTAAAATTATATAAACCATAATAAATAAATACTTAAACATTGCCAAAAATTATGGAAAAATTCCAGAAAATATAAAATAGCATAATGAGCCCTAGAAAAATATTTGAGGTCTATATTTGCTATTAGGCTACCACTATAAATTCTAGAAGTCCTAGAAAATAGGTTTTCCCACTATTTAATAATCAAAATAATTCCAGAAAATTCCTAATAATTCCTAGAAGATTAAATATAAATAATAATAAAAAATTTTAAAAAAAAATTGGGAAGGGGAGTTACAAATCTACCCACCTTAAAATAATTTCGTCCTCGAAATTCTAATTCAACCAAGGTTCCATAAAGGAACGGAATTTGAGAATCAAGATTGTGGTCTTAATGGGTTCTCTATTCGGACATCAGTCGTTGGTTGGATGAACATTGGGTTTCAATCTATATGAACTGAACAAGATCCCAAGATAAACTATTCCTACTAGGTTAGGGTATCCTAGAATAGGTTTCTACCCAAGGGATTGAGCTAGTTGCCCGTCAGGTTAGTTAGCTAGGTCCCTAAGTCTGAAATGCGCCTTCAGTGACTTTTGAGTTTAAGTAGCACATGAGGCCTCAATTGGGTGGCACACTAGTGGCATATGCGTAGTGGGCTTCGAGTAGATCACAACCATGTATTGGATCGAATATACTGAGTCAAGGTTGAGGCTCTAGTGAAAGTCAAAAAGTATACCGGTATTACGGTAAGGGTCATAACTAATCCTTTTAACCTGAAAGTCGTACCCCAAAAATAGAGTACAAGGGGACGGGTTTGAGTGGGACATGATATACCTAGATGGAGGTAGACTCGTCTAGATCTTGCATATAAAATTTGTTGTAAGGTAATAGCTGGTCTCGTGCTCCGAATACTAATGGCACGGTCGGGGACACGAAATGATATAAAGGGAAAGTGGGAGTCCATGGGGCACTAATTGTCATGCTAATGGATATTATTCTAATCAATTGGTAATCCTGGTATATCTCAAGATTTTAGAAGGCTTACAGTCTACCCACCTTAGAGGCTAGGATATGGTGGCAAGGTTCATGTCACGGGCTGGTCGATGGTAGCTACACTTGCGTATAAGATTATCATGGTCATGGGGATACTAGGTATTTATCTATCATTTACGAGCTTTCGTCTTTTCAATTGGTGAAAGACAAAAATAATAAAGAGTTCAAGAGAGATGTCACTGAATACAATTTCACGATTCAAAGACGAATGTATAACTCAAGGGAAATTGTCGAAGCAGTCGTGGATGAGATCCTAGAGATATCTACATCTCAATCCACGTAGGGTAATTAGATGAAGAGCGAACCGAATGCATCATGGTTGATCAGACCGTAATACAATGATTCTGATTTGACAATATGTTTGCGGGCGTCCCCAATAAACATATGTCTCGAATCAAGCTCAATAAAAGAGTAAGCTTACAAAAACTAGGCTGTAATAGCAGTATTGGTCAAGATAGTCAAAATACAAGTACACGAGAGTTTTGGAAAGGAGGTACAAGTAGTTCGAGTTTTGTGAGAATCAAAATCTAAATCGAGATTTTGTACACGAATAACAGAATCAGAAATTATAAACTAACTACTTACAGCAAAAGAGAATTTAAATAGACTGTTCTAACTTATGATATAAGATTTACATCTACTTAAAGCAACAGAAAATTAAATAGTTCATCAAGACCAAAGTCTTAATTCTAGGTAAGCCTAACTAATCAAGTGAATAATAGACTAACATTGAAGCATATCGTCATATCAAAAGCAATAAGGTATCTAGCAAGCTATCCGAATTCAATAATTCCTAAATAGCATGGCCTATCTTACAACCTTAACTACCCAATCGGTCAATTTGAACAAGGGACTCCTAGTCCTGGTTATTATCCTAAATCATTTCAATCATAGTTTGTGAATGAGCATTTTCAAGCCGCAGGCTCGCAATAGTACGACTAACATACCATCACGAGTTCGCAATCTTTTACGAAAACTGACCTGCGTGGGCCACCACAAAAACTTGTCACGATCCGCACCCGCTTTTCGGATACGAGACGTGTCCAAGCCAGCCTACGCCGCAGAGTCGGCGGTAGAACGCTGTCAAGCTCGCAAAAAATAAATGCTCAAGAAATATCACATTTGATGCTCATTCATATTTCTAAATTGTTACAATATTTACAACATTTATAATTAAGAAAATACATGATTTTACAATTAATAAAATTGATACAATTGTCTTCTATTTCTAGGTTGTCTTCAGCATACCCAAATTCTCCCAGTACTAAGAGTGATCGCGGCTAAACCTGAAAAATGTTGGTTATCCAGTCAGGATTGGAACAAGTACACAAACCGACGGCAATGCAAAACACAATAGAATTAACAAGACATGAAAATTGTATATGAGATATGAAAGCTGTAAGAAAACTGATGACATAGCACGATAGAGAAGTAAACAAAAAAAAACTAATAAAAGACATCTATCTATCTAGGTGGTGTGAAATATCTGTTTCGACATGTGAACGGCTAGGGGGTAAATCCGGCACCTGCACGTGCCGTGTGCAGATGCTATTGTTCACGAATAGACATCTTGGGATATTTTCTGGGTAGTCCACATGCCTACTAAGATATTTCCCCTCCCGACTACTTCGTGTGACGAGCGTGTCAACAAGCAGCAAGATATATGTATAGACATGAAATGAAAAGACTACTATGAATCGGAAAGCAATCAGAAAGTGCACTTGCCTGAATCCTTGCACAAACCGTAGTCACAAGCCGAGGGTGAAGGAAAAGCCGATCTAGAAGCTATCAACCTATAACATACAACGCACCACGAACAGTGCACGAAAACCATAAATTAATTCTAATATTCTAGTCCTAAATAGTGGCTAGTTGGGTTACTAAGTTTAATAATAATTAATTCTGTAATAATTTACTTAAAAACCTAATTTAACCTAATAATAATCTGAATATAATCTACATATGCAAGTTTGGCCATCAAAAGTCGTGTTTCTCAATTTCGGAAACCATGGCACGCAAATCGAGACGTGCCGTTGACTTTTTGGTCAAACGCTATGAACCCTAGATTTTGAAAGTGCACCTTGGTATATTTCAGTGCCACGAGTGCGCTGGAATCGACCGTGCCTCAAAATCACGCTTTGGTCAAAAGATATCGCCATTATGGCTAATCGTGACCAAAACGGAGATCAAATGATCAGTTCTGAGTTCAACAGAATAAATAAAATATTAAATTAACGAAATAATTTCTGGAAAAAATATATGTCGTAGAGCTCTATGTTAGCTTTCCGAAACTTTAAACGGATCGTTATTTCGATTTCTGGTTCTCCCGGAATCTCGAAAACACTGAAACGCATCAAGTTTCGGACAACCGACACCCTACGAATTTTCCAGAAATTCATGTTCAGAATTTACGAAAATAAATTATATATTCAGAGAGTTTACCTCAAAACGCTTCCAATAAAAAAACGGCACGCAAAAATGGAGTCGGGGTTGACGGGAATCACCTCGGGAAGTCGGGGATCACCGGGATCAAAACCACAAAGGTCGGCCAACAAAATAACTAGGGTTTTCTCGAAATCCGGAAGAATATATATATATATATATATATATATATATATATATATATATATATATATATATATATATATATATATACGGCTCAGTGGCTTGGCTGAGTCGGCTATGACACGTGTCAGGATCCTGTGGCTCCCGCTCTAAAGGATGGGCGGTCGGATTTCGATGCGGTTTGGGGCTAGCCGATAGGAGTCGGCTAATAAGCCGTGGCTCCAAAAGAATTACACAGTCAGCGCTCTGCTGACTGACAGGCGGGCCCGCCCCCATCCAGCGGGTGGCTGACGGGTGGGCCAGCCATGCTGACTGGGTAATTATTTAATTTCAGAAACTGATTTAACATCAATTTAACTCCAAAAAATTCCAAATAAATATCTAAAAATTTTAGAAAAATTCTAAAAAATTATAGAAAATATTATTAGCCATCTAGAACCTAGATAAAAATAATCTATCTCAAAGTAGTCCCAAATGATCTTATAGAAAATATTTAAGCCTTTAAAATTATATAAACCATAATAAATAAATACTTAAACATTGCCAAAAATTATGGAAAAATTCCAGAAAATATAAAATAGCATAATGAGCCCTAGAAAAATATTTAGGGTCAATACTTGCTATTAGGCTACCACTATTAATTCTAGAAGTCCTAGAAAATAGGTTTTCCCACTATTTAATAATCAAAATAATTCCAGAAAATTCCTAATAATTCCTAGAAGATTAAATATAAATAATAATAAAAAATTTTAAAAAAAAATCGGGAAGGGGAGTTACAGCCCGGCCTCTCAATATTTGAATGGCAGGTTGACTCCTCGATTCATGAAGGGTCATAGACCTAAGCTCCCAGTTTTAGAAGAGTCACTGCTAAAAATGAAACAAACGGAAAATAATTTAAAAAATGAGACTCTTTCTCTTCATTCTTCCATTTTCCAAAGGACACAAGCAACCCCTCGATTTCCTAAAGTCCAACTCTGACTCACCATTTGAAAACAAAAAAGAAAGAACAAATAGAGGTTATAGGACTTCCTTTCTCTTCCCCATTCTCATTCTAACATTTCTAAGTTTCCAGCAACCTAAACTTTCGTTTCTTCTCCAAAATTTTCCAATTAGCAGTCCATCCCAAACTCTTCTTACCCAACGAATCAAAACCCTAACCCTAAGCTTAGAATTCATCTCTAGTCCCAAAACTATAACACATGTAGAAGAAGAACAAGAAGATAAAGAAGAAGGTTTAGAAGATCGAGGCGGACGCTTACCGGCCGATGAACTGCGGCGAGCTTCGATCTCCGGTGCTGCGTTCGAGGTGGAAAGCTCCTCCGGTTGGCGAGATGCTGTGATGGAGACAAGCGGTCGATGTCACAACCCACACCCATTTTTTGGATGCGAGCTCGTGAGCAAGCCAGCTACGCATCAAGCAGACTCCAGCCCGACTCGAATACGTAAACGCTATCACGGTTATGGTAAACTGCCAAATCATGGCAAAACATTCTATATCTCAATCCACAATAAATGTACAAAACATGAATGAACACTATGGGTCGTGGTCTGTAGTCCACTAGCATATATGTCCGAAGAACTCTAAGGAATATAACAAGAGTCTCTAAACTGAATCAATAAACAAGATATCTCATGATAAGGAATGCAAAGCACGAAAGGATAACAAACGTAATAACGATACCTGAAACCCGCAAACGTATCATCACATCCGCCATCCAGAACTACTAGCTAACTCCATGCAATCACTAAACCTGAAGAGATCATCAGGTCCTCAGAGGACATAGCAAGATACATATAAACATGCCTATCTAGCAGTTTAATCATGCATGATAATATATAAACATGATATAACAAGGAACGACACTTAACATGGCAAGAGACTACGACCAAACTGCTAACAAGTGACTAACGATAAGTGGATACTGACAGGTGACCTTGAACACGAACACTAGAACAATTACACGTAACTAAACTGCTGGATGAACAAGCGAACACGAGATCAATGGAATACCAAACCCTCGCCCCGAGTGGACTCGCAGGTTTGAACTAATCACTAACCCTCGTCCCGAGTGTGGACTCTCTGGTTAGTACACGGCAAGGCACCCTCGTCCCGAGTGTAGACTCTCTGGTGCAAGTATAACATCCTCGTCCCGAGTGTGGACTCTCTGATGTAAACACCCTCATCCCGAGTGGACTCTCTGGTGCAAGTCAAGTCAACACCCTCATCCCGAGTGTGGACTCTTTGGTCCAAATAATCGACATTCTCGTCCCGAGTGTGGACTCACGGATGTAAACAGATCAAGGCAAACACCATCGTCCCCAGTGGACTCTATGGTGCCAAGGAAACAATAATAAGGATTTAGCAGTTCAATTACATGTACTCGTTCTATGACACGACTCAAGCAAGGCACTGGTGAGATAAGGTACGACTCAGTCAAGACACAGTCAAGTCCAGTATAACTACACTGTCAAGTCAAGCAAGACCATAAACTGATGAATACGGTATGTAGAAAATAGATAAATCAAGTAAACTAGAGAGCTAATAAATCATATAAAATCTATAACAAATAGAGTATCTAGTGATAATACAATAATAACATGAATACTATAAGGATGTAATTAAACTGTAGAGGAAGGCAAGGTATCTTGCCTGTGGTCCTTGTACAAACCGTAGTCACAAGTCAAGGATGAGGGAATGCGATCTAGGAGCTGTCAACCTAAAACACATATAACACCATGAACCGTGCACGAAAACTATAAATTAATTCTAATGTTCCAGTTCTAAATTCATGGAATAGTGGCTAGTTGGGTTACTAATCTAATAATAATTAATTCTGGAATAATTCACTTAAAAACCTAATTTAACCTAATAATAATCTGAATATAATATAAACATGCAAGTTTGGCCATCAAAGTCGTGTTTTCCAATTTTGGAAATCATGGCACGCAAATCGAGACGTGCTGTTGACTATCTAGTTAAACACTATGAACTCTAGATTTTGAAAGTGCATCTTGGTAGATTTCAGTGCCACGAGTGTGCTGGAATCAACCGTGCCACAAAATCATGCTTTAGTCAAAAGATATCACCGTTATGGCTAATCGTGACCAAAACGGTGATCAACCAGTCAATTCTGAGTTCAACAGAATAACTAAAATAATATATTAAAGAATTAATTTCTGCAAAAAATATATGACGTAGATCTCTGTGTTAGCTTTTCGAAACTTCAAACGGTTCATGATTTCGATTTCTGGTTCTCCCGGAATCTCGAAAACACCAAAACATGTCAAGTTTCGGACAACCGACACTCTACGAATTTTCCAGAAATTTAGGAATAATATCTATGAAAATAAATTATATATTTGGAAAGCTTACCTCGATACGAATCCAACAAAAACAAACGGGGCAAAAAAACACGTCGAAGTTGGCAGAAATTACTTCAGAAAGTCGGAAACCCTAGATGAGTTCTCCCACAAAAGGCGGCTAGAAATTTAATTAGGGTTTCGAATATAATAATATATATATATATAGGAGAGAGAGAGGCAGTTCAGCCTGGGCGCCGACAGGTGGGCCCCCCTGGGTAATTAATTATTTTAATTCAAAAAATTATTTAAAAATCATTTTAAGTCCAAATAAATCAAAATAAATTGCAAAAAAAATCCAGAAAATTCTAGAAAATTCTAGAAAATTCTAGAAAATATTTCTAAGTGTCTAGAATCTAAATAAAATATTTTAACACACATCATGTGACCTCACAGTAAATTCCTAAAGCCTATAAAAATATAATTTCTACAGGTTTTAAATATATAAAAATTCCCAAAAATTCTAAAAAAATCCAGAAAAATTCTAAAATATTCTAGAAAATATTTCTAAGCTCCTAGAACCGAAATAAAAATAACTTGTCTCAAAATAGTCCCAAATGACCTTATAGTAATTCATGAAAGTCAATAAAAAAAATATCTTTAATAAATAAATATCTAAAAATTATAAGAAAATATAATATAGCTATAACATGCTTATAAACCCTATCTAGAGATCATGTGACCACAATATGGTCATAAATCACCTGTGGGCTTAGTCACAACTCCTATGATCATAGAAAAAATTAAATGTAAACTAATCAAATAAAAAATATATCATAAAATTTCGGGAAGAGGAGTTACAAATCTACCCACCTTAAAAATAATTTTATCCTCGAAATTCTAATTTATACTATTCCTTAAAAATCAAAGTCTACTATTACCTTAATCTCCTCAAATTTAATTTCTCAAAAATATTTTATGACCTTCTCTAGTCATTTTATAACTCTGAATACTTGAGGACTTTTACCCACCTTTGGTCACACTACTCCTCAAAACAGGGTCACTAAAATCTTATAACCTTCTAACTAGTTGCTAACGATTCTACCAACAGATATATAGGGCATATGACATCTATAATCCCTCATATCTATAAATAACCAAATATTCAATAGTCAAGCAATATTATACTATAACTTAGGAATCTCTGATGAATTCTAGACAGCACGATCATTCGTCATCCCGAAATAGGAAGGGACAAGAATCAAGGGTACGGGAAGGCCATGAAGAATAATCGAGAACAAATATGAAATTTCAAGGACGTAGAGAAGTTTCTAGGAGAATTTTCAAGGCAGAGTGGATTGAGATTTCTAAGGTTTAGTCATAGTCGCAGGCTCGTATCAGTACAGTTACGTAACCGATACGATATGCTCTGACCTGCATGGGCCACCAAAAAACTTGTAACGACCCGCACCCACTTTTCAGACGCGAGCTCGTGAGCAAGCCAGCTACGCATCAAGCGGACTCCAGCCCGACTCGAATACGTAAACGCTGTTACGGCTATGGTAAACTGCCAAATCATGGCAAAACATTCTATATCTCAATCCACAATAAATGTACGAAACATGAATGAACACTATGGGTCGTGGTCTGCAGCCCACTAGCATATATGTCCGATGAGACTCCAAAGAATATAACAAGAGTCTCTAAACTGAATCAATAAGCAAGATATCTCATGATAAGGAATGCAAAGCACGAAAGGATAACAAACGTAATAACGATACCTGAATACCGCAAACGTATCATCACATCTGCCATCCAGAACTACTAGCTAACTCCATGCAATCACTAAACCTGAAAAGATCATCAGGTCCTCAGAGGACATAACAAGATACATATAAACATGCCTATCTAGAAGTTTAATCATGCATGATAATATATAAACATGATATAACAAGGAACGACACTTAACATGGCAAGAGACTACGACCAAACTGCTAATAAGTGACTAACGACAAGTGGCTACTGACAGGTAACCTTGAACACGAATACTAAAACAATTACATGTAACTGAACTGCTGGATGAACAATCGAACACGAGATCAATGGAATACCAAACCCTCGCCCCGAGTGGACTCACAGGTTTGAACTAATCACTAACCCTCGTCCCGAGTGTGGACTCTTTGGTTAGTACTAACCCTCGTCCCGAGTGTGGACTCTCTGGTGCAAGTATAACATCCTCGTCCCGAGTGTGGACTCTCTGATGTAAACACCCTCGTCCCGAGTGGACTCTTTGGTGCAAGTCAAGTCAACACCCTCGTCCCGAATGTGGACTCTCTGGTGCAAATAATTGACATCCTCGTCCCGAGTGTGGACTCACGGATGTAAACAGATCAAGGCAAACACCTTCGTCCCGAGTGGACTCTCTGGTGCCAAGGAAACAATAACAAGGATTTAGCAGTTCAATTACACGTACTCGTTCTACGACACGACTCAAGCAAGGTACTGGTGAGACAAGGTACGACTCAGTCAAGACACAGTTAAGTCCAGTATAACTACACCGTCAAGTCAAGCAAGACCATAAACTGGTGAATACGGTATGTAGAAACTAGATAAATTAAGTCAACTAGAGAGCTAATAAATCATATAAAATATATAACAAATAGAGTATCTAATGATAATACTGAAGAACAGATGGCAACTCTAGAGGGGGGTGAATAGAGTTTATAGCGATAATAGCCAATTAAAAATTAAACTCTTTCACAAGTTGAAAAATAATCAGAGTAAATGCACAAATAAATAAGGAGCAAGAAAGCATACGCAAATACAGCCGATTTTTAACCTGGTTTCCCTCGTGGAGGACTAGTCCAGGCTTGAGAACTCTAGCTCAGGATTAAATCCACTATTTGTGAAATAGTAGTTACACCCCGTGCCTTTTCTTCAGAAGAGCACGTCAACTTCTTACAAAGATCGCAGTGGCGATGCTTGGAATTTTCCAAGCGACTTCTTGAACTCTTGCACAAACTCTTAACTGAAAAATGCTGAGCACTTGAGGCTTAGGAAGCTTGTGGCTAGTAGATGAAGAAGGGTATGGCTTGTATTGAGCTTTAGAGAGAAGAGGAAAGAATATTGGATGATTGAAAATGAGAGAATTTATGGCGTATTTATAGGATACCAGGTAGGCAGAATTCGGCCAGAATTCTGGTTGGAATTTTCAAAAAATTGGCCGTTGGACAACTTGCAACCAGCCAACCCTAAAAATTAGGGTGCTGATTTTTAGGAGACAGAGTTCGGCCCGAACTCTGTCTCCAGAGCACAGAATGGGTCATGGGTCCAATTGGCTTATTTGGATATGTGTGGAGCTATTGGAATTTCGGTATGGGTATAGGTTAAGTCTCAAATGCTCAGTACAGCTCAATTTACATAAGTCTAGACTCAATAAAATTGTAAAAATACAGACTCAAAATAACTTGCATTGCAAATTCGAGCTGTCGTCTGACTTGTACTGGAAGTAGTCTTCATGTGTCGTATTGAATTATCACAAGTATCATGTAGTCAATTCTATCAATATTTGGTTGACTGTGATTTTGTGTCAACAATCTCCCCCATATTGATTATTGACAAAATAATAGTTGTATATTCAATATTCATACCTGGACACATTTATAGAGAAATGGCATAGCTTCCCCGTAATCAGTGCCGAGCTAGCAATAGCTCCCCCGTAAATATTGCTTTCAATCCTGTTGTCCTGATAAAAATATTCTCCCTAAAGCACAGATACAGATACAAAAAGAATATAGAATATACCAAAATTTCTCCCCCTTCTGGCATTTAGCAATTAACCATAAACAAATAAGAACTGGCAAGCATACCAAAAGATAATAGAAGAAACTGCATAGATACTGATAAAAACTACTGAATGTCTCAAAAGTCACACAGAATAATATGTCTAATACAATCAAAGTGCATAAAAGTAAATAAAAAAATAAGCTATGATCCTCAGTAGCAGCAGCAAATAGAAGTCCATATCCATCATCGAGCTCGTGAAGGCCCAGCATTGTCTGATGGATCAGTGAAGGAACGACGAGGGTCCACAAAGGCAGCATCCGGATCCAAGTAGCGAAGAACCTAAGGGTCATCGATACGATACCCTTCATGACCAGGGTCCCGCTCCATAGGGATAGGCATGGAAGGATGGCGATACATGGAGTACCGAATATCATGCAGTGAGTTGCTAATGGCACTCATCTGCAAGGTAGTCCGGTAATCAAGCTGAGTCCAGCGATCATCCTCCAAGGTAAAACGATCGCAGAGCATCGTCTAGATGGACTCGAGAGTGGCAGGAGGAGGAGGAGGATCCTGTCCCAAAGGAGGGACATCTGCCTCATCGTCAGAGTGCTCGGACACAACAGGTGAGCCAACTGCTGCCTGAAGTCTCCGTGCCTTAGAGAGGAAGGCAGGGGCAGGTAAGAACTGGCACTCATCAAGAGGTATGCGAAAAGCCCAAAATACCATAGGAAGATACAAAGCATAAAACAAGGATCTTGGTTTCTTCCTAGAATTAATCATCCAGTCCATCATGGTACGTGGAAGATTAAATGGTACATAAAAGTGGAGGTGATATAAGGCTGAGATTTTAAAGTAGGTGACTTTATCGGTGGATCCTGCTTTGGGTAGAATAGTATTAAAGATAATCTGATAAAGTTCATAAAAATAGGGATTGAGATACTTGGCCAAAAGCTTGCGAGGACGTGTGTTAGGAGTACACAAGTCATCCTTGAAGCTTTCAAGTGAAGACCCATCGGGAAATTGAAACGATCGAGCTTCAACAAGCTTTTCCCATGAGTTTGGCTCTTGGAGTTCAAGGTGTTCGGCCAAATCGAAATCATCAAACGAGATGTCAATGCCCGCAACTCGTGAGTAAAATGTGTATCATCATGAGTTAGGTTGCAGTAGAACATTTGAATAGCATTACGATAAATGATCGAGTTGGTTGTGACAAGTTCGTCAAGGCAAAGATCATGAAAAAGTGCATCATATTGAGAGAAGATAGTAAAATTGATAGGATGACCCGCAAACACCGGACGTGTCCGAAAGTCACTAAACCAGTCATTTGACGCGTCGAGTAATACAAATATTCGGTCGTCAAATATGTTTGGGTCAAGTGGACGAGGCGGGTTGAACAACGGATGGATAGGTGGTTGTTGTTCAACGGGTGGTTCACCACGAGGAGGAGCATTCGAAGAGGACGCTCCCTCAGTTCGAAGTCTCTTCCCGCGATTGAACAATCGTAGAGCCATGAAAAATAATAAAGACAATAGAGAAATTTGAGATGGAGAAGAGTGTTGAGATATACCTCAATGTGATGAAGAACAATGAAGGAGAATGATGAGGGAAGCCTTCTCCTTGAGTTTGAAGAAGAGATAAGCTCTAGGGAGGAAGAACTAGGGTTAGGGTTTGAGAAAAATATGTTTGGAGAAGTAGAAAAGGTGGCAATGGAGAGAAAAGAGGAGGAGAGCCCGAATATATGTGAAAGGGTTTCAATGGTCGGAACAAATATGGGCCATTGGATCAACTTATGATCAGCGGCTGAGACTGCTCCCGGTTCTGGAACAGTCAGGCCGAATTCGGTCCGGGTAGGGCAGAGTTCGGCTCGAATTCCGGATCCTGGGAACAGAACAGGAATCAGGCTGAAAGATAAAAAAAATGAGAGAGACCAAAGGAAAAGTACATATACAAGATTAAGTTGAAAAATTCTAGAAAGTTGATTTTGAAGCAAAGTGAAGTTAGAAAATCTGCATTTCAGCATGTGATAAATAAAAATAAACCATGTAATAAATAAGGAATTATGCCATAATTCAAAATTTTGAAGTTGCCATGGGTTAGCTGCAGGGGCCGGATCCCAGCTAGCGGTAGTCCTGAGGACTAGTGTACCGTGTCGCTTAGGCTTTTACGTCTTGTTGTCAGAAGGACCCTTTCGGCTTGTATCCATAGTAATTTCATCATAAAAGAATCAAGACATATTCGATATTTATGCAGGTTTATTTTAATTAATGACAGCTTCGTCCAAAATTCCAAGTTTACGACAGAGAAAATTGAAGCGCTCTTCGGATAATGGTTTTGTAAAGAAATCTGCTAGCTGATGATCAGTGTTAATAAATTCTAAATTAATAGTGCCATTTTGCTGATGATCACGCAAAAAGTGGTGACGTATTTCTCTATGTTTCGTGCGTGAGTGACATATGGGGTTCTTAGTAAAATTTATAGCACTAGTGTTGTCACAAAAGATTAGAATGTGCATAAAAGATAAGTTGTAGTCTTCAAGGGTTTGCTTCATCCACAGAATTTGTGCACAACAACGCCCAGCTGCGGTGTATTCAGCTTCTGTTGTGGATAGTGCAACAGAATTCTGCTTCTTGCTAAACCAAGAGACTAAAGCCTTTCCTAATAAATGACACGTACCGCTCGTACTTTTACGGTCGACCTTGCATCCGGCGAAATCAGCATCAGAGTAACCGATGAGGTCAAATGATGTTGACTTGGGATACTATAGGCCCACTGTAACCGTACCCTTAAGGTATCGAAAGATACGCTTAACAGCAGTTATGTGTGATTCCTTAGGATTTGCTTGATATCTAGCACACAGGCAAACGCTAAACATAATATCAGGGCGACTAGCAGTTAAATAGAGTAGACTGCCTATCATACCTCGATACTTACGTTGATCCACGGGTTTGCCGCTTTCATCTGGTTCTAGTTTAGTTGTAGTAGCCATTGGAGTGCTGATTGGTTTGACGTTGTCAAGGTCGAATTTCTTCAGCATGTCCTTTGTATACTTTGACTGACAGATGAAAGTTCCATTTGACATTTGTTTGACTTGCAGTCCAAGAAAGTAGTTGAGCTCCCCCATCATGCTTATCTCAAACTCGGTCTGCATACACTTGGCAAAATCTTGACAGAGGGTTTCATCAGTAGAACCAAATATAATATCATCTACGTATATTTGTACTAAAAGAATAGTGTCATTGAAAGATTTTATGAAAAGTGTGGTGTCAATTTTCCCTTTTGAAAAGCCTTTCTCAAGCAAGAAATTGCTTAGCCGTTCATACCAAGCTCTAGGGGCTTGTTTGAGGCCATATAGCACTTTTTTTAGCTTGAAAATATGGTCAAAAAATTTGTGATTTTCAAAACCAGGGGGTTGTTTTACATAAACTTCCTCCTTAATAAATCCATTCAAGAAAGCACTTTTAACATCCATTTGAAATAATTTGAAATTTTGAAAATTTGCAAATGCACAAAGCATCCGAATGGATTCCAATCTCGCAACAGGAGCATACGTCTCATCGTAGTCGATACCTTTCTCTTGGTTGTATACTTGGGCTACTAGATGAGCTTTGTTGCGTGTAACTGAACCATCTTCATTTACTTCGTTTCTAAAAACCCATTTAGTACCAATAATCGAGTGATTTGCCGGTCTAGGAACGAGTTCCCATACTTGGCTCCTCTCGAATTGGTTGAGTTCTTCTTGCATAGCAGAAATCCAAAATTCATCATTAAAAGCTTCTAAAATATTTTTCGGCTCAATTTGTGAAATAAAGGCAGTGCTAGCAATAGAGTCTCTTAATGATGATCTAGTAGTTACTCCACGTGAAATCTCTTCTATTACCAAATTTTCTGGATGTGACGGCTTAAAAGAGAATTTCTTTGGCAAGCCCTCCAGAGAATTGGTTTCGGTGGTGGTATTCATTGGAGTAGAAGTTGATGGCTCAACATCATCATCAAGAGTAGCTGCTGCACTGTTATCTTCATCAAAAGTCACATTGGTAGACTCTTCCACAATTAATGAGCATTTGTTAAATACTCTATATCCCTTGCTCTTGGCAGCATAGCCAAGGAAAATACCATCGTCAGCTTTGGCATCAAATTTGCCTAAGTTGTCTTTGGTGTTAAGGATAAAACATCGACAACCAAAAACTTTAAAATAAGAGACATTTGGGGTTCTTCCAAACCAAAGCTCATAGGGTATTTTCTTCGTAATAGGACGAATAAGCACCCTATTTAAAATATGGCAGGCTGTACTGACAGCTTCAGCCCAAAAGTATTTCGGAAGTGAAAACTTATTCAACATGACTCTAGCCATATCGCCAAGAGTCCTATTCTTCCGCTCCACAACACCATTTTGTTGAGGAGTTCTTGGACAAGAAAACTCATGATAAAAACCATTAGAATCACAAAATTTTTCAAAATCAGTATTTTCGAATTCGCCTCCATGATCACTTCAGATTCGAGTAATCATGTAGCCTTTTTCGTTTTGAACTTTCTTAACAAAAATCTTGAAAATCGAAATAGCATCACTTTTATTTGTAAGAAAGAAAACCCATATAAATCTAGAAAAATCATCAACAATGACAAAAGCGTAGAGTTTTCCACCAAGACTGGCTACTCTACTAGGGCCAAATAAATCCATATGAAGTAATTGCAAGGGTCTAGTAGTGCTTACAGAGTTTATGGAATGAAATGAGAACTTGGTTGCCTTATTCAATTCACATTCGGCACATACCGTGTCCTTTTTGAATGTGATGTCGGGCAAGCCTCTAACTAGCTTCTTAGTCGAAAGCCTGGATATAGTATCCATGTTGGCATGACCAAGACGCTGGTGCCATAGTAATCTTTCATCCTTATGAGCGTATAGACATCTACCTGCATTGTTAGTATCTCTAGACAGATAGAAAATATAAATATTATCCTCTCTTACCCCTTCAAAAGCAATGTCTCCTGTTGACCTATCATAAATAAAGCATTTATTTTGTCCAAAGTTAATGTCATATCCATGGTCAGCAAGATGACTAATGCTGAGCAGGTTATGCTTTAACTCAGTCACTAGACAGACATCCTTTATTACGGGAGAGGGAGGATGACCAATAATGCCATTACCTATAATATACCCTTTTAGGTTGTTACCGAAGGATACATATCCTTCTCTCTTCATCGATAGTGATGCGAAAAGATTTGCGTCTCCCGTCTTATGCCGTGAGCATCCACTATCGAGAATCTACTTACTCTCAGTTGAGGAGGGATGGTCCACCTACATCAAGAGTAGATGTGACCTTTGGTACCCAAGTTCTTTAGGGTCCTGAAAAGTTAGTTTTCAGAAACCATGCATATATCTTTCTATCTACTAATCTTCTAATTTTACATTATGGTGAAATGTGTCCATGTAATCCACAATAAGTACATATATCATTCCTATTTATGTTAGGAGCATGCATATGATGTTTATGAGTAGAGTGATGTAGAGTAGCATGATGATATGTAGAATTAGCATGGTGATGATGTCTATATGTAGAGTGATGTGGAGCAGTATGGTGATAATGTCTATATGGAATAGTATGGTGATGATGTCTATATGTAGAATGATGGTGATTTTGTGCAACATAGTGATATGTAGCATGATGATTCTGTGACATATGAGAATTATTTCTACGTGCATGTAGTTTGTGTGCTTTATGAAAGTGGGTGTACATGAAAGCATGATTACGTGCTGCAGGTGTATGACGTGTTTGAGTACTATGAGAAGTGTTGTGCTTTGTGTGTGCCTCATGTGATTGGGTTTGAGGTTGAGCAACCTGTTTTCCCAATCTAATCTCTAATTTCTTAGAGATAGCTTGCAGTTCATTAACCTTAGCATTCGAACCATATATCTTAGTAACAGAAATCTTGTGTCTACTCTTTTCTTCAGCAAGCTCCGTGTTGAGTGCGGTTATTTCTTGTGTTTGTTGTTCAATACGTACTTCGGCATCATGAAGGCTAAGTTTAAGCTTAGACACCTCATTTGTGACTTCCGTGGGTGATGTGTCTCTAATATTATCAAGCAATAAAGAAAGTCTTTGAATTTCGACTTCATGACTTTTGATCTTTTCCTTGGCATGTTTATATTTACTAATGACCTTTTTGTGATCATCAAGTAAATCGGTGAAAGCATCGCCAAGTTCATCAAAAGTGAAATCATCAAGAGTTTCGTTTGATACCTTGTCGGACGTTGCCATTAGGCACACGTTTGCAGTGTCTTGAGGAGAGTCCTTTTCTTCCTCGGAGTCACTAGCTTCGCTTTCATGCCAAATGCTTGTGTTGGCATATTTCTCTGAGGAGGCCTTCTTGTATGGTTTCTCATAACGATTGCTCTTCTTTAAGAATGGACAGTCTTTTCGGACATGCCCAGTCTTCTTGCAACCGTAGCAGGTTGGTTCTTCTTCGTCATCTTCTTGTGGTTCCTTCTTTCTTCGGTTGAAGTGAAGGAATTTCTTGGAGTTGCGGATAAGGAGAGCTTGATCATCACCTTCCGAGTTGTCGTCATCCGTCTCTTCGGGGTCAGCCCTTCGTCGGTGAGCTTTGAGGGCGATCTCCTTAGACTTAGGAGCAGGCTCTTCGAAGTCTTTGAGGTCAAGTTCATGAGTCATCAGCTTTCCCATCAAAGTCTCCATGGACATAGTTGTGAGATCATTTCCTTCTATGATGGCTGTCACCTTAGGGTTCCAAATCTTTGGTAGCCCCCTAAGTAGCTTGCGAATCTTCTCGTGATTTGTATATTGTTTGCCAAGCAAAGATAGGGGATTGATGATATCGAGGAATCTTGTGAACATTTGCGTGATCGTCTCATTTGGCTTCATCTTGAAAGCCTCATATTCTTGAGTGAGACGGCTTATCTTCGATTCCTTGACTTGGGTGGTTTCTTCATGCGTCACTTCTAGAAGTCTTCATATTTCGTGAGAGGTGGTGCATGTTGAGACCTTGTTGAACTCATTCCTGTCTATAGCACAGAATAAAGCATTAATAGCTCTCGCGTCGAGACTTGCTTGTTTCTTCTCCTCATCAGAATATTTGTCATGTGGTTTCTCAACGAGATCACCATTGACAACTATCCTGGCGGGCTTTTTGTAACCATCGGTGACGATAGTCCACAGGTCGAAGTCTAGCGACATGAGATAAAAGCTCATCCTTATTTTCCAATAGGTGTAGTTAGTTCCATCAAATAGGGGAGGCCTATGAGTGGACTGCCCTTCACCGTGATTGGAAATCATGGATTATGTGGTTGCCATGGATCAGCTCTAGGATGTTAGTCCTTGTTGAGAGAACAGAGCTCTGATACCAATTGAAGAACAGATGACAACTCTAGAGGGGGTGAATAGAGTTTATAGCGATAGTAGCCAATTAAAAATTAAACTCTTTCACAAGTTAAAAAATAATCAGAGTAAATACGGAAATAAATAAGGAGCAAAAAAGCATACGCAAACACAGCCGATTTTTAACCTGGTTTTCCTCGTGGAGGACTAGTCCAGGCCTGAGAACTCTAGCTCAGGATTAAATCCACTATTTGTGAAATAGTAGTTACACCCCGTGCCTTTTCTTCAGAAGAGCACGTCAACTTCTTACAAAGATCGCAGTGGCGATGCTTGGAATTTTCCAAGCAATTTCTTGAACTCTTGCACAAACTCCTAACTGAAAAATGCTGAGCACTTGAGGCTTAGGAAGCTTGTGGCTAGTAGATGAAGAAGGGTATGGCTTGTATTGAGCTTTAGAGAGAAGAAAAGAGAAGATTGGATGATTGAAAATGAGAGAATTCATGGCCTATTTATAGGATACCAGGTAGGCAAAATTCGGCCAGAATTCTGGTTGGAATTTTCAAAAAATTGGCCGTTGGACAACTTGCAACCAGCCAACCCAAAAAATTAGGGTGCTGATTTTTAGGAGGCAGTGTTCGGCCCGAACTCTGTGTGGAGGCAGAGTTCGGCCCGAACTCTGTCTCCAGAGCACAGAATGGGTCATGGGTCCAATTGGCTTATTTGGATATGTGTGGAGCTATTGGAATTTGGGTATGGGTATAGGTTAAGTCTCAGATGCTCAGCACAGCTCAGTTTACATAAGTCTAGACTGAATAAAATTATAAAAATACAGACTCAAAATAACTTGCATTGCAAATCCAAGCTGTCGTCTGACTTATACTGGAAGTAGTCTTCATGTGTCGTATTGAATTATCACAAGTATCATGTAGTCAATTCTATCAATATTTGGTTGACTGTGATTTTGTGTCAACAAATACAATAATAACATGAATACCATAAGCATGAAATTAAACTGTAGACAAAGGCAAGGTATCTTGCCTGTGGTCCTGGCACAAACTGTAATCACAAGTCAAGGATGAGGGGATGCCGATCTAGGAGCTGTCAACCTATAACACATATCGCACCATGAACCGTGCACGAAAACTATAAATCAATTCTAATGTTCTAGTTCTAAATTCATGGAATAGTGGCTAGTTGGGTTACTAATATAATAATAATTAATTCTGGAATAATTCACTTAAAAACCTAATTTAACCTAATAATAATCTGAATATAATCTAAACATGCAAGTTTGGCTATCAAAGTCGTGTTTCCTAATTTTGGAAACCATGACATACAAATCGAGACGTGCCGTTGACTATCTAGTCAAATGTTGTGAACTCTAGATTTTGAAAGTACATCTTGGTAGATTTTAGTGCCACGACTGTGCTGGAATCAACCGTGCTGCAAAATCATGCTTTGGTCAAAAGATATCGCCGTTATGGCTAATTATGACCAAAACGGTGATCAACCGGTCAATTCTGAGTTCAACAGAATAACTAAAATAATAGATGTACGAATTAATTTCTGGAAAAAATATATGTCGTAGAGCTCTGTGTTAGCTTTTCGAAACTTCAAACGGTTCGTGATTTCGATTTCTGGTTCTCCCGAAATCTCGAAAACACCGAAACGTGTCAAGTTTTGGACAACCGACACTCTACGAATTTTCCAGAAATTTAGGAATAATATCTATGAAAATAAATTACATATCCAGAAAGCTTACCTCGATACGAATCCAACAAAAAAAAAATAGGACGTGAAAAGCACGTCGGAGTTGACAGAAATCACTTCGGGAAGTCGAAAACCCTAGATGAGTTCTCCCACAAAAGACGGCTAGAAATTTAATTAGGATTTCGAATATAATAATATATATATATATAGGAGAGAGAGAGAGAGAGGCGGTTCAGCCTGGGCGCCGACAGGGGGGCCCCCCGGGTAAATTTCTAGGTAATTAATTATTTTAATTCAGAAAATCATTTAAAAATTATTTTAAGTCCAAATAAATCAAAATAAATTGCAGAAAAATTCAGAAATATTCTAGAAAATTCTAGAAAATATTTCTAAGTGTCTAGAATCTAATAAAATATTTTAACACAAAATATCATCATGTGACCTCACAGTAAATTCCCAAAGCCTATAAAAATATAATTTCGATAGGTTTTAATTATATAAAAATTTCCAAAAATTCTAAAAAAATTCAAAAAAATTCGAAAATATTCTAGAAAATATTTCTAACCTCCTAGAATGTAAATAAAAATAACTTGTCTCAAAATAGTCCCAATTGACCTTATAGTAATTCATGAAAGTCAATAAAATAAATATATCTATAATAAATAAATATCTAAAAATGTCTAAAAATTATAGGAAAATATAAGCTATAGAATGCTTGTAAACCCTATCTAGAGATCATGTGACCACAAGATGGTCATAAATCACCTGTGGGCTTAGTCACAACTGCTATGATCATAGAAAAAATTAAATATAAACTAATCAAATAAAAAATAAAAAATATATCATAAAATTTCGGAAAGAGGAGTTACAGTCGAGCAAGCTTTAGATCTGTCGACGACTTTGTCAATCGGCGGAGGAGACGGTGGATTCGTCGAGATCCGGTCTGATCTTCAACGCGGCGAGGGGGATCCGACAACGACTCGTGCTTCGACTTGATTCGAGTTGATCCGGTGGAGTGAGGGACTTGATGAAACTCCTCTGGCGGAGCCACGGTGACGTCCGGCCAGTGAACGACCAAGAACAGGGGACTGGCGACTCGTCTTCTCCGATGGGGTGGTGACAGAGTTCCGGCGATGCTCCGGTGATGCGCGGTGGTGGTCCTTGTCGGAACAATGATGAGAGAGAGAGCAGTGTCAGTGGTATAATGTGTGCAGAGTATGCCAGAAAGTTTTGGGAACTGTGTATTTATAATAAAATAATTTGGGTATTCTCCAATAAAAGAGCAATGGCAGTGTAGTAATTAATAATAGATCTGGGGTCAGGAAATAATGTTTGCAACAGACTCCTAACTAACTAACAGAATTAGTTTTTCTTCAACTAATTACAGTTACATTCCAACTAATTGCAGTTATTAGTTAACTGCCACCTGTTAACTAATAATAATTACGAAAATAGTTTAATCAAATTAATCCTCCTTCTTAGTTTAATACATCAAAACCAACAGTATGAGAACAACAGTAATATAGTATTCAAAAATTAGTTTTACTATACTTCACAGTAAACAGATTTTCCTTATAATTAAAATATATCTCAATAAAAAGAAAATCAGGTTTTTAGAAAAGAAGTTTAACTAACGAAAATATTATTTCTTTTTCCAACTATGACCAACTACAATATTAATCAAGCTTAAGGGCAACATTTAGTAAAAGTAATAATTATACTCGAGCTCATTAACTAACAGAAATGGAATCTAGTAGAATAGCTTTATAAAGCTAATTTAAGTTTTATTTAGAAAACATTGTTGTTATTTTAAATAATCTTTTTAGGAAAAAAATCTTGAAATTCACAAAATTTGGTTTAGGGAGTTACACTATTGGATCTTGTTGCATATCATTTTGCAACTCTCTCCTAACAAAATTGTGTAATAAGCAACATACCATTATGATTCGAATTTGAGTCTTGATAGGGTAGAACGAAGGACCCCTAAGAATTGCCCATCGACTCTTAAGTACACCAAAACATCTCTCGATCACATTTCTAACGCTTGAATGCTTCATGTTGAAAAACTCTCTAGGAGTATTGAGTTGGTGGCCTTCTCTCCACTCATTAAGGTGATAACGTGTTCCTCGGTACAGAGCTAAAAATCCCCCACAATTTGCATATCCAGCATCCACAAGGTAATATTGACCTATATAAGATAATAATTTTAAAAAATATTCTTTTAAAAAAAAGAAAAAAGAAAAAGTACTTATAATTTGAAAGTAAATTACCATGTGGAAAATTTAAACCGTTTCTCCTACTTATAGCATCACGGAGCACCCTACCATCAGCAGCAGAACCTTCCCAACCGGCCAAGACATAAATAAACTGCAAATCTTGAGAACAAACTCCCAAAACATTTGTTGTAACTTTTCCACTTCGATTCCGAAACTTAGTTTGATCTTCTAAAGGAACTCTCATACTAACATGTGTCCCATCTAGTGCCCCTAAACATCCTTATATATTTAGAGAAAGGATCATCACAGTAGTTAAATACAATATTTATAAGAAGATTCTCCATATTATGATATAAGGTTATACTTCATACCTTAAAGTATTTCCATCTCTCATTATTGCAGTTTTCTGGAATTGGTTCTAGTTTTTTCAACAAGTCTTCTTGCAGACGTATGATATAATTCAAAACATTGTTGAAATACTTGCTAATTGTCTCCCCTGATCTCTTAAAATAAAATTTAATATTCTGATTCTTCATATCATGGCCTATGATATGCAAAAATATTGCCACTTGCTCATCCACCAATAAATTCTTTGATGCCTTTAAACCGCCATCTCTTTCAACTTTTTCACACAAAACATGAAAAGCACTCGTACTCTTCCTCAATTGTTCAATACAATAACTTTCACTCCTATAAACCAACTCGTTTACTATCTCCCTATTTCTGAAGAAGTTAAGTGCATATTTATGTCTCTCTAAAGAATTTCTTCTAGCATACGTCATAGATGTAGAAGCAACAACTTGAAAAAACTAGTTTAGTAAATTGGAAATGTGCAACCAATGAGTACATATGGCAATCAACTTCTTTCTCTCACTTGAATGAAGATGAGCCATTACTGCATGAATACTTCCATATAGTCAGTCTCTATGCTGAAATATCTACAATCTAAAAATAAATTCATAATATTTCTTACTTGAATGAAGATGAGCCATTACTGTATTAATACCCAAACAATGGTGATGTTGGCCACATATAGTAGAATACTTTAAAATTATAATTTTTTTAAGAGTATAATGATCAAAATCAAATCATCCAACAAAGAAGGAAAGAATCTAGGCTAAAATGTTCAATTAAAAAAATTCTTTCAGCCCAAATTTCAAGCATTATACGGTTTCATCTAACATTCAAATAAATTGAACCCAAATTTTCATTAAAAAAATTTCTAGCAAGTAGAACACAAAATTTTATTAAAAGGAATAATACCTTGGGATTTTTGAGCTCCAGCCAGCGGAGGAGGAGGCGGAGGAGGAGGAGGAGGTGGAGGCAGCAGAGGAGAGAAGGAGGTGGCGACAGCACCGAAGGGGGCGGGCGGTGGAGGCAGCGGAGGAGGAGGAGGCGGCGGAGGCGGCACCGGAGGGGCCGGGCGGTGGAGGCAGCGGAGGGGGAACGAAGAGGAGTGGATTTTTTTAGATCTAGGTATTTTCTCTCCCCTCTGGATCTGATCGAGAATTTATGGGTTAGAAATTTGTTAAAAGGGTAAAATTGTAATTTAAGATTTGAGGATGTAATGTAATTATGATTACATAGGTTTTATGATGTAATTGACTTGAATAGGAATAAATGTAATGTAATCAAGTTTGTAATTGCTATTACATTACATCTAGAGAAAAAATGTTCAACCAAACATCTTAATTGGAATTACGACGTAATGTCGATTACATTACATTGTCCAACCCAGTGAACCAAATGGGGCCTTAGTTTCTTTCAGTTCAAGAGAGTTTTAGTTTCGTCGTAAGCAAAACTCATATATTCTTGGTTAGAGATATAGTCTCTCCATAATGCTATCATCGCATTATCATTAGCTTCGTCATAAGCAAATCAAACAATTGACAGAGAGCTAGCCTTGTTATAGATATGCCCGATGCATATTAGTATCATCATCTATATGCGGCGCGTATAATTGATTATCCAAAGTTCGTAACAACTACTAACCTCAGTTCATACCATGCCAATAAATTGAAACCTATAGTTTAATAAATTCAAAATCGCATATTGAAGTTCAACATATTAAATTCAAAATGTTTATGTCGTAGAACCCAAAGTTCTTATATAGTTTCTTGTTGATATTTTTTTTATCCATCCCACTAGCATCTTGTACCCTCCATTTGAAAGTATCTGGAAGAAACTACCTGAAGTGGGTATGTAGCATCCGCTACCATGCTAATGTAATTAATACGTACTAAAAAAGGTTACAAAATCGTGAAGGGGATATTTTTACTTGATTAGAGTTACCGAAACGAAGTCTCAATAGATTTAAAAGTTGTTAACTGAACCCATTATCACTCAAAAACCTGCTAGTAAAACTTAGCATGGCCTTAAATGACCCACGAACCTATTTTAGAATCTTATGAAATTTATTATATTATTTTGTGGATCAAACCTTCTAAATCAATTAAGAACTAGGGCTCTGTTCGGATTTGGATGCCTAATCAATCTATAACTCGACCCATTCCTTTTCTATCCCTATATATAACCCGTAGCAACAGTACTCCTACCGACATATGGTCATGTCCCTACCGTACCTTCCTGACTCCCATTTCAAAATCCATAAGCATCATCGTGTTCTCCTCTCATTTTCCTCTCATATGCACCCTTCCTCGATCATTCTCTACTCACCAGCAGTCCACAAATCTGATGTTATGAACGTACAATAGGACACCTAGCCCTAGTTTATTATAACAAATTATCTCTCCCGATACATGAAATTCGATCGTCAATTTTACGATCCAAATTCATCATTGTGCTCGTCATGTATCCATCTATAAATGTGGAAGAATTCGTGCGACCATGAACGTCGATGGTTTGGCATACAAAAATTGATTGTATCAATATGACGTGTCTCGTTAGTGTCCAACAATCCCCGTGACTTTCAGGAGTCGTATCTATGCTCCACGATATCTGACTGACCCCAAACCAGTGCAAAAATGTCCCTCTTTCTTTCTAGATTAATGTAGATTATTGGATCATAGAATTTGGTCCATGCACCATGTACAAGCCTCGAAAGTGCTTGCTTTCTAGTTTTGTTGCTTTCAAGATTGTGGAAGATACACTATTAATTATTGGATCTTCCATACGATCTTCTCCATTGCGATCATGTTGTTGAGTTTCTTCATCCTCCTATAAATTTTGATAGAAATTTGACATCGTTTACTAGATCATTTCACCAATTCTTTAGGTTTTAATTAGACCACAACAAGTATGCATTTCGCTAACATATACGATCTTCTCCACAGAGATTTGTCACTTCCAGCAGACTCGTTCTGCTAACATATACATAATTTGACCGTAGACATCGTCAAAACAAGATTGTTAACCTTACAGTTAACAAACTTGTCTCAGTTTGCGTGTCGTAGGTCCCATTGTATGAATTTGAGATATAAATATGATATCCTAGAATTAAGCTAGTAATAAGAATTTGAATTGCATAAATATTGTTTAAATTGACTAAGCTTTACCTAATATTGTTAGGTAAGTAACCTAACCGAGATAACTTACTAAGTAGGAAGCTTGTCTAAATAGTAACCTTGTTTGATCTTGTATGTGTGAATCTTGTATGTATTGGATACTTGTGCCTCAATGATATGATTGTGGATTGTTAGCAAGGATAGTCTAATCGAGTTGGACATTGTATTTCTATTTGAAGGATCAAACAAGTATAGTACTTAAATGAATCTAGCTACAGTTTTTCAAATATAATGCTTGTGATTCATGAGTAGCTAGTGTTATCATGATTACATTTTACACACACGTGTTTGAGTAATTCTAGTATTGGTATCTTCACATGCTTTCATAACATTCATCATGCTTATCTTGTACCTAGTGTTTAGCATATCTTTTATGTTACTTGTGATTGTCTTGTGAGTACGAGTATGGGAAATGGTAGTAGGCACATAAATAAAGCCAAAAGAATCAACATTCACATGTGATAAAATTTAAAAGATAAGGGAAAAGTTCTCCCAAATGGTAGACCTAGTGCTTCAAGGCTAATTCCCTGTGAGAAGCCTATATCAGGCACTTGTTGTAGGTGTGATTATTGACAGTTAAATAAGACAGCTCCAGTATAGATAGACAAAATGGTCCTCTGGAGCCAACATACCCATTCAAATCCAATTTGGGTAAAAGTATGTCCAAAGTAGCTAGCTCTGTTGAAAAAGAGAGTAAGCACCTAAAGTGGCAAAGTTCGCCAAATGGAAGCATAAATGGCCTAGTAAGCCTAAATGGCTCGAACAACTTTCAAGGTCCAACCCTCTACAGACCTAGTTACACTAGTTAGGTACTGCTAAGGACCAAACCCTTTGCAATCTCAGTCTCATTGAAGGCCCAATACCTCCGTAGAGCTAGTCTCATCAATGGTTCAATCCCTCCGTAGACCCAGTTCCATAGAGCTAGTGACACTATACCCCTTGAAAAATCTATAAATAACCTAGCAGACTGAATAGAAAGGGAGACATAGAGAGGAGGCAGAGAAGAGCTTTATAAGAATTCAGCAACTTGAGAGAGAATTCTTCTTGCTTCTTGCTATCTTTCAATTTTCCCTCGAGAAAGTTCGATAAGCAAAGTAGGAGAAGATCGAATCTTGTTTTTGGATCGTCAACAGGACAAATTAGTCAAGAGTGGACCAGAATTACACCGTTACACTTTCCCAAAATCTACTCATAGAAAAGTTAGTTATAAATTCTCTTAAGTGAGTGTTTTTTTTGTAATTGTTTTAGGTTTTAATACAAGTTTTCTGCCAAACTCTTTTTAAAAAACAAAATGACGACTCTAATAGGCAATTCCTTATCCAATAATGAGAAGACAATGTCACAATCTGATAACAAGACCCTTGGGTCTGTAGCTAATACATTGGTCATCAAGGTACCTACAGAAATTCAAAGAAATTATCTCTCAGGGCGTGATGAGCGCTATCTTTGTAACAAAGCACATGAAAGCACTATTGTTAATGTTGGATTCTTGAAAGACATAAGATCATTTCCCTCATTCAAAAGGATGAGTTAAAGAAAGTGGAGGTTATTTGGCCATACCTGATGGAATGGATGCAGTTCCCTATACTCTAAAGTTCAGACATCGACATTGCACGATAAAAGCTCACCAGGTAGAACAAGCTCGGGAATAGCCTTTGACTGGTTAAGAAGTCTTCTTGTAATGTAATATATCCTTTTTAGGTTTACGAGGATGCAACTAAGGTCACCATGGGCCAACTACTTGATATAAAACAAAAGGGAGAAGAGTTTAGTGAAGATTATATAGAAAGATTATGCAACCTCACTCTCTAATATCCTGTTGGCATGACCTTGCACATGTTGCTACAAACATGTAGGTATAATCCCCTCGATAAGGTGGAAGCACACATGGGCCGTCTGCTAAGGGCCGACTTCTGGTAGGAGATGGTCGTACAAACTGACATGCATAGAGGAAAAGTTAAGTGAAACAATTGATTCCTTTAACTCAAAAATGATAAGGGGAACAATAATCATAATCCAACACTACCTCCCTAATCAAGAGGAAAGGACACCTTGGTAGTAGAGATATAAAAAACAACCAATCTAAAACAAAGGCCGGCAACTTTAATAATTTTTCTGGATTTAAATGAATATTCGATCAAGGACGAGCATCTTGCCGTAATTTCCAACTTGTTTAACAAAAGCTATCAAATTAAAACTTTCAGAGGTCAAAAGCCTTGATGATATAAGAAGGATTGATGATCTGAACTATTGCATGTTCCATAGGATAGTCCATCATCCTACCACAGTGTTACTTTCCCTAGGATAAAATTCATACAATAGTTAATGCCAAGGTGCTAAAAACAGAAAAGGCCAATGCTGTCACGCCCCACTCCCATAGGAGTGATCACCATCGCTAAGGCGTGATGCCGTGTGAGCCTAGATTGCACTCACGCAAGGCGGATTCCATAACAACTGATTACAGACTAAGCAACGGGGTCGTCGTACAGAAGTCCCAAGCAGAAACATTAAAACGGCAGCAAAAACTTGAAGCAAAATACAAGTCATGCAAAATACTCTTTTATTGATATTGAAACAAAGATTACATGGAGGCACGAGGCCAAGATTACAATCGGTGCTAACATCGTATCATGAGACCCTATTTGTGTCCATATTGAGGCTGTGCCTCGCAACTCAGTGTGACTTAACCATATCGCCGCCTCGCGGCCCTTTTTCTGTTTTATTATCAACTGACTCAATCGAGACTTCTGAACCAAGTGTCACTTGACCAACTTTGCCTTGCGGCAATTCCTGACTTAAACTCGCAATGACTTAAATCCAACTTGTGAAACTCTATGCCAACAACTTAAGACTCGATGTTACATCTCGTGCCGAATTACGGTGTCTACGTTACAGCCAAATCTTAGGCCCAAATATTATGTTCTGATCGTGTACACATTCAACTCGACTCATTAATCCCGTGCACATGACAGTCGACTCCATCCAAAGGCATGCACGCGGATTACCGCTAATATGCCGACATCTATATGAAAGGTCACTAGCATCACAAGCCATCCTGGACTTACAACTTTGTTATTCGGCGTCCCTTTCAGCACAAGTAGCGAGCCCCGCTGAAAGTCCCAAATAACCTGAGCATTACTCCTTGCTCGGCTATACCCCTGTTTCCTCCAGGCTGATATAGTCCCATGGAACCCAGGGATGCCGCTCGTTAAAACTCTTATTTGTTGACAAGTTATCCATGACTATGCAAGACTCGACTCGAACTGACGTCTCACACAGACATTCTTCTTCTAGTATTACCATATCTTTCAGGGCCAAGTTTAAGGCTTCTAGTATTTGAGACCGCCTCGACGACCCATGGTCATAAGCATTCTTCCTTGTTGCCCTATCATTTTACTCAACTCAGGAATGCCTATTTTATAGCCCTTTTTCCAAACTCTATTTGAATCAACCGCGGCTTGTGCCTTAAATACTAAGTCTGTGATATCGTACCTTAAGCCAACTTGTGTTCTGTGTGACACTACCGCCCAAGCCATACTTTATACGACAGGCCTTACAATCGTAAAACCAAGTAATTTGACAACCGTAGAAAACATGGGACAGTTCTTAGAACGACTTCGATAGCCTAGCATAACTTAGCCTATCCTAATCGCGCAACAACTTGACGAGCGAAGGCTGCATCAAGCCTCGCATCACGGGAACGTGCTGTGCATGCATTCGACTTTGAACAACCAAGTTATTTGGGTGCCTAAACTTATGCCACAAGTCGTGCAATGCAACTTAACCCGTGGGGCGAATAAAGGCTGTGCCAAGCCTTGGACGATGGGACCGTACATGCTTTATTAAGCGTTATGCGAGCGATGCCTATGACTTAGGCTAGCTCTTAGCTTTGTGGCGAAGACCAACTTTTTCCTTCTCCCAAGCCACGGGACGAAGGACCGAGTGTCAATTTTGAAAGCCATCGTGCAACACTTCTAAGCCGATCATGGGACCTGTTTTTATGTTCTAACTCAATCGACCCGACTTGGGATTATTTCCTTAGCTACGTGAATTTATCTCTTTTATTATCAAGCCTACTTGTGCATTTAAAAACTTTCGTTTTATTAGTGCGAAGGCCAAGCTGAGGCAAGTTCACCGAAGCCACCCACCTAAGCGAGGAGTTGCCTCGACCGAGCAGGACATCGAGCCGTCGTTGTATGGCTAAGTCCGAACGCCGTCGGCGTTCTGATTCCTCCGATTGGCTGAGCGGGATGGTGCACTACATCATATACCACTCAAAAAAAGTTTTGTCCTCGAAACTAATAGAGTACTTACTCATCAACTTATCACCCAATATTCAACGACTCTCGCACACACTTTGCCTATGTGTTTCCTCAATTCAAGCCACGCTCGCATTACCATTAATCTTTTTTTTGGAAGACACAATTTCAAAATCCTCAATACCCTTCCATTTCTTTAGTCTCACTTGAATTCAACGTATCACTTAGTTGGATCGTGCACATATTTTAGGCATCCCTAAAATACATACATTTCAACCAAGCCTCATGATAGATAATTTTGCCATTTTCACTCGAGTCGGATCGTGCACATATTCAAGTGTCCCTGATAAATATGCATTTTAGCCGAGGCTCATGAGTGGTATTTTTATACTCTTGTATCATTCCATTCATCAATACAAATATCCTAACCAATCAATCTTCAAGATCAATCGTACCGATGCTAACTCTCACAACACGGACGTTCGCCTAACTGCTATACCATCTCTCTAGGCTAAAGTCAATCCATCAGTATTGGAATCATAGTTTCCAAACAATAATATCAACATGACCCCATCCTAAGGTCAAACCAAGTTGATAGTATAGGATTTTCTATCCAAACTCGCATCACTCTAATTTTTAAACTTCGAACATAGATTTTCACCTATTCGCACTCGCAGCGTTCAATTCCAGGGGTCCGAGTCATTCAGCATAGCCATCCTACTTCAAGTTCGGCTTAACCAAGTCCCTTTCATATTGCTATCGCACGTCCAAATTTATAATTCGCATAGTCTATCTCTTTAGATCTGCTCGATATAGTCTACCTATCCATTCTTTCCAAGTCAAACATACTATGACACGATTTGTCGCTAGACTATAATTCTCATTCCATATTTTCTAAGTCATTTTATCACAATTCATGTAATCAGTCACAAGGTCGTCTGACCTTAACAATATGTCACGTCCCAATCTCACGCGAGTCCGATTATCCACGATGGGCATGAAATCACCATGCAACGCTACCACGGGATAATTATCCTCATCAGGACGTAACTTTTGTTTTGAGACTAGACTAATTCGTTTTCGATTCGTAGATTGGATTTACTCAATCCTCAACTTTACTTAATCGTCAATCACAAGTCCAACCAATCCTCGAATTCACATTCGCATCAAACCATAAGTTGAGGCAATCCAAATTGCCATGCCCTGATTTTTCGAGTTCGATCATTCCTACGACATGAATCACCATGTCAGCGCTCATGCGGACGATCGCCCTAAATCCGACATGACGCATGTGTGATGCTGGAGGTTTGCTTGCACAAGACAAGGACGTCAACAATGTGGTTATCGTTGAAGAAATCAAAACACTTTTGTTCGTCATCCATGATAGTCTACGCGTCATTCCTTCAACTAGAAAATCCTCAAGCCAAGGTTTATCTTTTCTCGACTTATTTCAACATCCCAAGTATAACATCTATTAAAATAATAACTCTTTGTATGATCGTCATTTCTCGAATTAGAGTACCCTCGAGTTATCGTATATCGATCTTTGATACGCCTCAATCCCATCGATGATATGCATAACCTGACGATCTTTCTTTGCAACAAATTTCAAGTCGTGCAACTGATGCTATCATCCGAACTGGATACTCTCCTCAATATTCAAGATCAAATTTGATCATTATTCCTCGAACTAGCTACATGTTCAATTCATTTAAAACCCAAAATAACATATGTTCCTCTGACTATCTTAAGTCATCGAGCAACATATTTTCTCAAGTCGTACCATTCTATGCTAACTCAAATCATCGAGCAACATATATCCCAATTTCTTATAGTCATCCTCAATATTCGAATCATTTTCATACACGCTATCATCCGATCGTGCTAACTTTTTGTATACGATTCATGTCGATCTCCTCTATCAAGTCATCCTTTCCTACCCTTAACTTTTCCTCGACTCAGTTTACCTACTCAATCATATTCACATTTTATACTTGCGCGATTCAAATCTCGTGCACGCCATTTCTGGTTCGTCTGAATCAACTTACCAAACTCAAGACTACATTTTACTTAATAATGCTCAATCTAAGGCTTTGCATACATGCAACGCTCGCTGTTAGACTCATTGGCACCCTGTATTCTCATTCGACCAACATCCCCAAGGCTATCCCATACACCACTTAGGGATGGAATCATTTTGACATATCCTCAACTATCATTTGATTCACAATCGACTACTTCGAATCTCCGTTCGAATAATTCCTCAAATTCCAAGCTCGCTTATTTATATTGCATCGACGATAACATCGTCAGATGGCACCCCTATCGATAGTCATTAAACTTACTCAATCGAGTCCATCTAATTCTTGTTCGACACAATTTGAATCCCGTACTCGACTTTTGCTAAGGTCAACGCAAATTTTGGTGTGTATGCCCAGCCAATCTTAGCCAACCGTGCTTAATTGAAGTTAACTTTTGTTCAACCAAATCTTCTTTCGTACGATTTTGCAAAAAAAAATATTGACATTGTATGAACATCCCGTGGAACATTTGAGAGAGAGCACCAATGATATCAATTTGCGGAAGCAACACAGAGTTAAAAAATTCAATCGAAAGTCTAAGGACGTAAAGTCGTGCTCTGATACCATTATGTCATGCCCCACTCCCATAGGAGCGATCTTTCTTGCTAAGGCGTGATGCCGCGTGAGCCTAGATTGCGCTCATGCAAGGCGGATTCCATAATGACCGATTACAGGCTAAGCGACGGAGTTGTCGCACAGAAGTCCCAAGCAGAAACATTAAAATGGCAGCGAAAACTTAAAGCAAAACACAAGTCATGCAAAATACTCTTTTATTGATATTGAAACAAAGATTACATAGGGGGCACGAGGCTAAGATTACAATCACTCAAGCTCACTCTTCTCACTTTACAAGTCACTCTGCTCTCTCTCATCTCTCAATATAGTTCTTGAGCCAGCGGATGCTTTAGATAGGCGATGTCCATACATTATGTCCCGTGTCAGTCCAGACTCCATGCGGCCGCACGCCTCGAGACGCCAAGGAACTCCATGCCTCGACGCATCCAAGCGAGCTCCGTGCCAACGAGCTTCTACCTGCGCCTGCACATAAAAACTGTGTGGGTGTCAGTACTCAACTGTACTGGTGGAGTGAGCCCCTTGCCCACCCATACAAAACCAACACGTTTATTTACTTTGTGCAACATAACCCTTTCTATTGTCTTTCTACTCTTGCCTTAGGATCAGTTTTAGGACATAGACTCTCGGCCTATTTTGTGTCTCTAGACCATCCCCGTGCCTTGCACTAGCAACATACTTATACCTTGCCTCTAGACCCTTCTCGTATCAACAATGTCGACTTATCAAGTCGTGTTTGCCTTTCGACCGATAATCAGAGATGCAACTACACGATAGTACCCAATTTCTATGTGATCGTGCTTTAGTCCATGGCGCTAACATCGTACCATGAGACCCTATTTGTGTCCATATTGAGGCCGCACCTCGTAACTCAGTGTGACTTAATCATATCACCGCCTTGCGGCCCTTTTTCTATTTTATCATCAACTGACTCAATCGAGAATTGTGAACCAAGTGTTACTTGACCAACTTTGTCTTTCGGCGATTTCTGACTTAAACTCGTAACGACTCAAATCTAACTTGTGCAACTTTATGCCAACAACTTAAGACTTGATGCCACATCTTGTACCGAAGTACGGTGTCTATGTTACAGCCAAATCTTAGGCCCAAATATTATGTTCTGATCGTGGATACATTCAACTCGACTCATTGATACCGTGCACACGACACTCGACTTCATCCAAAGGCATGCACGCAGATTGCCGCTAATATGCCGACATCTATATGACAGGTCACTAGCATCACAAGCCATCCTAGACTTATAGCTTTGTTATTCGGCGTCCCTTTCAGTACAAGTAGCGAGCCCCGCTGAAAGTCCTGAATAACCTGAGAGTTAGTTCTTGCTCGGCTATACCCCTGTTTCCCCCTAGGCCGATACGGTCCCATGGTGCCCAAGGATGCCGCTCGTGGAAACTCTTACTTGTCGACAAGTTGTCCATGACCATGCAAGACTCGACTCGAACTAACGTCTCACACAGTCATTCTTCTTCTAGTGTTACCATCTCTTTCAGGGCCAAGTTTAAGACTTCTAGTATTTGAGACCGCCTCGACGACCATTGGTCGCGAGCATTCTTCCTTGTTGCCCTGTCATTTTACTCAACTCAGGAACACCTATTTTATTGTCCTTTTTCCAAACTCCATTTGAATCAATAGTGGCTTGTGCCTTAAACACTAAGTCTGTGATATCATGCCTTAAGCCAACTTATGTTCTGTGCGACACTACTGCCCAAGTCATAATTTATATGACGGGCCTTACGATCGTGAAACCAAGTAATTTGACAACCGCAAAAAACATGTGACAATGCTTAGAACGACTTCGATAGCCTAGCATAACTTAATCGCGCAATAACTTGACGAGCGAAGGCTGCGTCAAGCCTCGCATCGTAGGAATGTGCTATGCACGCGTTCGACTTTGAACAACCAAGTTATTTGGATGTCTAGACTTATGCCACAAGCCGTGTAATGCAACTTAACCCGTGGGGCGAGCAAAGGCTATGCCAAGGCTTGGATGATGGAACCGTGCATGCTTTATCAAGCGTTATACGGGCGATGCCTATGACTTAGGCTAACTCTTAGCTTTGTGGCGAAGACCAACTTTTTTCTCCTTCCAAGCCACAGGACGAAGGACCGAGTGTCTATTTTAAAAGCCATCGTGCAACACTTCTAAGCCGACCGTGGGACCTTTTTCCATGTTCTAACTCAATCGACCCGACTTGGGATTATTTCCTTAGCTATGTGTATTCATCTCTTTTATTATCAATCCTACTTGTGCATTTGAAAACTTTCGTTTTATTAGTGCGAAGGCCAATCTAAGGCAAGTTCACCGAAGCCACCCACTTGAGCGAGGAGTCGCCTCGACCGAGCAGGACTTTGAGCCGCCGTTGCATAGCTAAGTTCGAATGCCGTCAGCGTTCCGATTCCTCCGATTGGCTGAGCGGGACGGGGCACTACAACCGCCAGTATGGTACCCCTCCAGTTTAGGATCCTCTGGAAGTGGTTGTGTAGGGAGTGAAAAATTATGACACGCTGACATGAGACTCAGCAAAAGCCGTATGCTCAAGGCCATACGCTCAGCCAAAGCCATACGCTCAAGGCCATACGCTCAGTCAAAGCCATACGCTCATCCAAAGGCCGTACGCTCAGAGAATATTTTATTATTTCTTGAATGACAGCACAGCATACATTTAATGGAGGATGAATCTGACACTTCGTCTTTCGTGCAAAGACAGCTGCCCTATGAAGACTAGCCGTCGTATGGGTTTTCGAGAATTGATTTTGTCTCTTACGAGGACAGCTCATCAGCCATCATAAATGCACAACCATCATTACTGTCATTTCTGACAGTCTGTCAGCCATCATATCTGCAGCACGACGCTCGAGAGATATTTGTCAGTTATTTGAAGATATGGCGTGTTTGAGAAGATTGAGGATAGCCACGTGTCTACTCCCTCAATGCTTACAATTCCTTGCCAATCAAGCGAGCGTATGGACCCCATACGACTCCTTGCCAATCAAGCGAGCGTATGGATCCCATACGACTCTTTGTCAATCAAGCGAGTGTATGGATCCCATACGACTCCTTGTCAATCAAGCGAGCGTATGGACTCCATACGACTCTTTGTCAATCAAGCAAGTGTATGGATCCCATACGACTCCTTGCCAATCAAGTGAGCGTATGGACTCCATACGACTCCTTGTTAATAAAGTGAGCGTATCAGCTTTATATGATCCAAGTCAGCGTATGCAAGACATGTGCCTTCAAAAGCTAGCATATGACTCCTCTTCAACAAAGACAGCGTATCACAGCAAATGCATTCAGGATGACTTTAAACGTACAGTCAACACACGTTCTCACGTGTCCTGTACTCAGTTATCCACTCATTCAGAAGTTATGCAACGTGGCATCCATGCCATCAATCTCTCCTAGATATATTCCACTACTTTCAACCGCACTCTAATGTGTCTTTATCAGAATTCGCCACGCGTCCCTGCAGTTGTGCACACGTCAAGTAACTAACTGAGCGTATGCTTCAGAACAGTTATCCAGAACTTTATAAAAGAGAGTTTTTTCATCTTCATCAGACACTACAGACAATTCAGAGAGAACAGAGAGATTGCCCAGTTGCTGTCCAAGTTCTTCGAAGTTCGAGTTTTCTTCATCGTATCGTCCAAGGGATAAAGTAATCGTCTTCTAGATTAGATTCCTACAGTTGTAATTTTCTCAGAAACACAATAAATAAAATGAATTTATTTATGGAAAAAAAATTGGCGACTCTGCTGGGGAAAGCTGTCTCCTCCAACGAGATAGCAACAACTCAATGCGATACTTCGTCGATCGGCTCGACGAAGAAGACGATGGTCGTACAATTCGACCAATCTGCTTACGAAGAAATGCTCAAGGCGAAGGAGGGCCGAACTGCTTCCTCCGCTCTTCTTGCTGCCAAGAAGAAGGGACGCACTGTCTATGTCCCTAAATCTTCTTCGACGGCCCGAGACGCTCTGTCACTTCTCACGTTGACAAGAACACGTCTCCAACTTCAACGAAGCAGGCCTCGGCTTCTCTGAACACAACAGTGGCTTCTCCTAGTCACGCTGACAAAGTGGGTTCTTTAACCAAGTCAGCGTGTCCAAGGAAAACCATCTCTGGACATGTCAAAGTCTCTTCTCCTTCTACCCTTACGACAGCAGTCGGCTCTCTAGCCATTAGTGACTCTGTGCGTATGGCAGTCAAAGGGCAGCGTACGGCAAAGGCAGCGTACGCTAAGCCAAAGCCATCATATGCTAGTAAAAAGGCAGCATATGATCAAAATTCCAAACTGAAGTCAGCGTATGCCAACCAATACAGTCCTTTGACTGTTTCTCAAAATCAAGCTGGGGGTTCTCTTCCACAGAACATACAAATGATTCTCCCACAACTTGCACATCTTGTGCCAACTAAGGAGAAAGACTCTTTAGTCAACTCCTCTACTCCTAAGGTCTTTACCTCTGGAGTTAATTTGACTAGTACTTTTACTAGATCAAACAAAGAAAAACGCCTTTTGGCTACTTCCTCTAAAGATGGATTATTACCGACTTCCAGTCGGAATAATGTCCATCTTCCTTCTCTCAAAATTTCTCGATCTGAGAAAGGCAAATTACAAGTATCCAAGACTTATACTAAAGTCATATCTCCTACGGATCTTCGTAACAAGCTTAACCGGAATCATTTCGGTTCCACTTCCGGTATAAAGAAGCCTTATCAAACTGAGACAAGTATACTAGACCCTGATGCAGAATATGCCAAGAACTATATCGCTCAAATTAATCGGTCTTTATACACTCAAGAACCGAGAAGACAGAAGAATAAAAGACAAGTTTCTACACAGAAACTACCTTCAAGTACTTCCCAATCTGTTCCTGCAGATCTCCGAGAATATTTGCAAAACAAACGGAGAATCAACACTCCATCTGGCTATAACATTGCTCATATTTGCCATGAAAAGCATGGTTGTAACTTCCAACCTCGAGTTGTGATTCAGTGTTGCTGTTCACCAAAAAGACGATCTATTTTCGAACGGATTCAACATGAACCAATACTGGACGAAGACGAACCTCTTTATGCTTCTGTCAACATGACCTCCAGAAACATTGGAGGTAGAATACGATCTGATGCTATGTCAGATTCTGAAGATGGTGTTTACCTTGGCACCCGATCCAGGACCGGAGCCTCGACCAGGGTCACTTCTTCTTCTCATCCAAGTGATAATCCGGAGATCACAGAGGATTTCCTTGGAGAGTCCAACTTCCCGTTATTGACTCCCGTAAATAGCCCCGGGAAAGAGACTGATTCTCACAGCGATGATTCAGAACAAACTGTTTCATCGTCTATTCTTCGAACAATTACCGCTTATATGGTAGATGGTAATCAAGAGCCTTCGACTAGCACTGAAGCTCATGAACAGAGGATTTCTTCCTTGGAACAACAGTTGCGAGCTATGGCAGATACATTGAATGCTATGCATACTCTTATGCAAGCTCAGCAACGAACTCAGCAAGTTCAAACAACAGTACCACCAGTGGTATTAAATACTCATGTTGCCCCAAACCCGGAACCCTCTACTATTCCAGGGGTACAGTCTAATATCCCTGTACAACCCACTCCAAGTCAGTCCGGAGCTGGGGGTGGTACTTATGCTGCATTCCCTCCCCCCAATTATACTCAACAAGCTACAACTCCACAATCTTCTGGAGTTGTCACTAAAGAATTAAGGAATCTCCGAACTCAATTTTAGGCATTTAAACAGAAGGATGGTTTACAAAGGTTAGGTATCAAGCAACCTTATCCGATAGAATGGAAGCAAGTATCATATCCTCCTAAATACAAGCCACCTACTATCTCATTCTTTGATGGAACCACTTCTCCAAGTCAATTTATTAATCACTTTGAAGTGATGACTGACCAGCTACAACCAAATGACGCCCTCCTTACTCGGGTATTTGTTGGATGTCTCAAGAGAACGGCTTATGAATGGTATAGAAGTCTCTCTGATGGGTGCATTACCTCATTTGCCGGTTTCAAACAAATGTTTCTTGAACGGTTCTATGAAGGGCTCAACGACATGACCATGTCAGCCCTCATAAGAATAAAACAGAAAAATAATGAAACTACTGAGGACTTCATTGAAAGATTCAGAAGAGAAGCCCTCAAAATGCCTCTCGGAACTCCTGATGCTGTTACTATCGACACTTGCAAGTCGAATCTCTTACCAATTATCAGCATGTGGACAAGGTCCACTCAGTTCCAAGATTGGCCTTCATTCATCGTCAGTGCCAAAGCTGCCGAAGTCAGTGCTGAAACCTTCAAAGGCCTGGGGGTACAAATGACTCCCAAGGAATCAAATCAGAGTGCTAGCAATAGTGCTCGACCCAACAATCACAAAGGAAAAGAGGCTCTTGAAGTCAATCTCCAGAGCAATAGTCAAGAGACAAAGGCTACCCAAGCTACCCCAGCTCCAACAAATCAACAACAGAGACCTCCTCGGCCGAAGAAAGAGTATTCTTTCGACGATGACGATGTTCAGGGTATCTTTGAATGCTTGCTCAAAGGTAACAAGATTCAATTGCCAGAAATCAAAAAGCCTGATGAAGCCAACAAGACGGATCATCCAAAATACTGTCCATATCATAGAATGCTGGGTCATACAATCCAGTCTTGCTATGTATTAAAAGGAAAGATCCAGGAAATGATTAAATCAGGAGCTGTGACACTGACACCTAAAGACAAGACAGTCACAGCAAATGTGATTTCAATGCAGTTTGGTGACTTCCCTCCATTAATGGTGGAAAGTGGGATTGTTCCTATCCCCAAAGCAACTCTTGAAGTTGTGAACATTCCACCAGCACAGAATGAAGGACTTGTTCCTGTCACAACTAAGAAGGGAGAGATTATGTGGATTCACCCGGATTTAATGACGGAGTTCGAGACGCCTTTCTCTTCTTTTCGGAAGACTCCTTTGTCTAAAAAGAAGCTTGGGAAAACTAAGTCATGCAATGTGACTTCTAGTATCACACCCAATCATTCTTTAACCCCTACTTTTATCTTGGCAGGAAATTCACCCCCTACGGAGGTAAAAACTGCACTTCAATTTGAAGATAGATACAAGCCTGCATTCCATCTATATAGTTCACAATCTCGTGAATTAATGGCGAAGATGGGTTATGATCTAGCCACTGCTCCTGGTTTGAATTCCAGCAAAGGACTCCGAGCACCTCTAGCCCTCACTTTGAGACATAATCAAACTCGTGTTGGTCTCGGTTTCTGGACTGAAGCTCTTATCAAGCACCAAAAAACCAAGAACAAAATGAAGGATTGCAATATGGTTTCAATAGACCCTGAACCTGAGCCTGAAGGTGAAGTTCTTGCTGGAACCCGGTCAGGAAAAACATATTTGAAAGATTATGCTGAAATTCCTGAAGAAACTTCTGATGTCCCTCCGGTTGTAGCTCCAGCACCCATTTCTAACGAAGAACCTTCAAATGCTCCTGTTGAGACGGTTCCTTCTAAACCAACAGCAGCTGACAAAGGCAAACAACAAGTCCGCTTCGACAAACCATTGAAGAAGTCATCTCCTACAGGACTGGAAAGGCCTTATAATTTTGATATATTGGCTCAACTAGCCAATACACCAGCTAAATTGTCAGTCTTCGAGCTCTTACGCCTCTCTAAAGAGACTCGAGAAACTCTGAGTGAAGCGCTGTTGCAAGCAGAAACCTGCCTGACTTTGCTCAAGAAGTCGGAAACAGAACCAGTCTCTCATCTTCATTGCTATAATGTATTGGAATTTATTCCAAACATTACCTTTACGCAGGACGATATGTTGCTAGAGGATAATCGACATGACCGTCCTTTATATCATACAGGATATATCGATTCTATGAAGGTTGATCGTCTACTGATTGATCCAGGATCCGCTTTCAGTATTATGCCGAAGACTATGCTAGATGCACTGAAAATACCCGTGCATAGTCTTTCCAGTACTATCACTACCATCTTGGGATTCAATCAAGGAAAAAGTGAGCCTTTGGGCAAGATTCGCCTCAAATTTCAAATAGGTGATCTTCGCACTAAGGTTACTTTCTACATCATCGACAATCATGGTTGCTCATATAATGCTCTATTGGGGAGACCATTCTTGTATGAACATAATGTTGTTCCTTCGACTCTTCATCAATGCTTCAAATATGTTGATGATAATGGAGAGGTTCAAAAGGAAGTTGCAGATCTCTATCCATTTAAAGGAGTCGAAGCTTATTTCAATGACTCTCGCATGTACAAAGATGAATACTCAAAAGTCTTGCAAGCTATGGATGACGACGATGAGACATCAAAAGTCGACACCTTTGTTATTCCTGTAAAAGGGCGTATCACTCATCCGCAGTCTCCTAAACCATCTGAAGAAGGTTCACTGATAATTCCTGTCAGTGGACGTACCACTTCATTACCTTCCCAAGTTCCACAAGGCTCACTGATAATTCCTGTCAGTGGACGTACTACTGCATTGTCTTCCCAAGCTCCACAAAGTTTACTGATAATTCCTGTTAGTGGATGCACCACTCCCTCTCCATCTTCTCAGGCTAGACCAGATACTCTAGTCATTCCGGTCAGTGGACGTATTACTTATCCACGATCTTCTTCAAGGGAGCTCACCTCTTCTGAGCCTTTTGTTATCGATCTTAATCGAAACAAAACTTCTGATCGCTCTTCTTCTCCCCCTTTAGTTATTAATTTGACTAAGTCTGATAAGGCTCAGCCTTCTTTTGTAAATACAACATCTGATATTAATGAAGCATCTCCTTTACAGTATATTGATGTCTGTAATCATGTACAAAGTTATTTACAATTGCTAGATAGCTTAGAGCCACTAACTATAGGAGTTGTTCAAACTCTTCACACAGAAGTATCATTAGAGTCTATACAAAGATCATACTTCGTGGTCCCTATTAGAAAGTTAGGAGAAAATCTAGTATTCTTCTATAAAGGACCCCAGAATCCTCCTAACCTGGAAGAAGATGACAAAAACGACGATATTGGAAGATTACAACTACGTCATTATAGTCAGCAGTCCAAAAATATCATCAAGAATATGGGTTATGACTTCAGAACCAGCCTCAATAATGGAAAAGGAAGAAGAATGCCTGTTCGAATTCCTCCATTAAAATACGGAAGGACAAAATGTGGTTTAGGTTACATTGCTCCTACCCCTTTTATCAACGCAGTCCATGAGGATTCAGAATCCGATGGAGACGAACGATCTGAATCTTCCGATTCCCTTTCTTAGAATTCTGACACAAGCATTGGTGATCTTCATCGTTCTATTTTATCCATCAATATGGTCTCTGCCGATGGCCCGCAAGAAAATGATGAAGATGAGGATGATTTTGAAATATCACCCGAATCAGAACAATAGGCTCAAAGATTAGATAACCAATAGGAATTCAGGTTCGAGCAAAGAGAACCTTCCACTGAAGATAAATTGATCCAAATTGATGTCGGTGAAGAGGGGTCCCCTAAACTAATATTCATCAGCGAACGTCTTTCAGAAACAGATAAGCAAGACATGATCAAGCTTATTCATGATTATATCGATGTCTTCGTCTGGAGCTACGAGGATATGCCAGGACTAGATCCAAAGATCGCGACGCACAAACTTAATATCATGCCAAATGCTAAACCGGTCAAACAACATCAACGACGATTTCGTCCAGACATTATGGATGCAATTGAAGCTGAAGTCAACAAGCTTATGGCTTTCAGATTTATTCGAGAGGAACAACATCCTGAATGGGTGGCTAACATCGTTCCTGTCCTCAAAAAGACCGGCAAGATCCGAGTCTGTATAGACTTTCGCGATCTCAATACGGCTTGTCCGAAAGACGAGTTTCCTCTTCCAATTACCGACGTCATGATCGATAACACATGTGGTTTTGAACGAATGTCATTCATGGATGGGTATTCGGGGTATAATCAAATCAAAATATTTCCAGATGACGAGAAACATACTTCCTTCAGAACGCCGATCGGTACATACTGTTATACAGTGATACCGTTTGGTCTCAAAAATGCAGGAGCAACATATCAGCGAGCAATGAGCACTATATTCCGTGAACATCTCCAGAAAATAGTCGAATACTATGTTGATGATATTGCAGTCAAAAGTCGACGAAAGGAGGATCATATCCAAGATTTGAAGACTATCTTTGATTTAATGCGTCAGCATCAACTTAAAATAAACCCTACTAAGTCCTTCCTGGGCGTCTCTAGTGGCAAATTTCTTGGCTTCGTCATTACCGCTAAAGGTATACACGTGGATCCTGAGAAGATCAAAGCCATTCAAGAGATGCGTCCTCCACGCACCTTAAAAGAGCTACGAGGATTTCAAGGAAGAATTGCTTATATCAGGAGATTTATTTCCAACTTATCAAGACGCTGCAGACCATTCAACAAACTTCTGAAGAAAGGTGTATCTTTCGTCTGGAACGAAGAATGTCAAAAAGCATTTAACGATATCAAACAGTATCTCATGAACCCTCCGGTTTTGGTACCTTCCGTCTCGGGAATACCATTCCTTCTATATGTTCGAGCCATGGATCATTCTCTCGGTGCATTACTCGCCCAGAAAAATAAAGATGGCCATGAACAGGCTATTTATTATCTCAGTCGCACAATGACAGGTGCTGAACCGCGTTATTCTCCAATCGAGAAAGAATGTCTAGCATTAATGTTTGCTATTCAGAAGACGCGACATTATATTATTGGTTAAACAATTCACGTCATTTCCAGAGTGAATCCCATCAGGATTATGATGAAGAAACCCGGTATTCTCAACTCCAGACTAGCTAATTGGGGAATCTTGTTAGCTCAATACGACATGCATTATATTCCTCAGAAGTCAGTTAAAGGACAGGCTCTTGCTGATTTTTTGGCAGCTCATGCGGTTCCAGAAGATTCTAAATTATATGATGAGATTCCAGATGAAGTTCTTGATTCAAATCTGGTTTCTGAAGAAACTCCTACCTGGCGTCTATTCTTTGATGGAGCATCTAGAATAGGTCCTAATAGCGATATTGTTGCTGGAGTTGGGATTGTTCTCGTATCTCCAGAAGGACTAACTATTCAGAGGGCTTATTCTCTGGATCAATCATGTTCAAACAATGTAGCCGAATATAATGCGTTGCTCATCGGTCTTCAACTTGCTAACATCTGGATATTCAATATTTAGAAGTTTATGGAGACTCCAAGCTTATCATCAATCAGATCAGAGGAACGTATGAAGTCCGTCATCAGGATTTAATACCTTATCATCGAGCAGCACTCTCTATGGCATCCTCCTTTGAAGGTTTCTTTATTGAACATGTTCGACGAGCCTGTAATGCAGAAGCCGATACTTTGGCTAATCTTGCCGCTGTATTAGCCATACCAATCAGACGTCAGCAAGTGATAGTGGTTCATAATCGAGAACTATTCTATGTTGAGAATAATTTGGCTTTGGGTTTTCTCTATAATCCAGACGAAAATTCTCTCAACCTTGATGAACTTTCCTCTGACTTTAATACTGGATTAAAGTTTGACAGAGTGTCCTCGTCTTCTTCCGATTGTACTATGGAATATGTCTTTTCTAACAAAATAGAAGCCATAACTGAAGACTGGAGACGTCCGTTTTTAGACTTTGTGTTGTATGACATACTTCCCGATAATTCGAGCGAAGCAGCGTCTATCCGGCGTCGATCTCTCAGATTCTATTATAATCATACAACGAAGACACTATATCGTCGGGCCTATGACGGTCTTCTCCTCCGATGCATCACTGGTGAAGAAGCGCAATAGATTATCCGTGAAGCACATGATGGTGTCTGCGGAGCTCATCAACCAGGTCCTAAACTTCAAGATCGTATCCGACGTATGGGTTATTATTGGCCCACGATGGTGGCTGACGCCATTTAATATGCTCGAAAATGTAAAGCCTGTCAAATTTATGCAGACTTTATCCATCAACCATCAGAGTTCTTACACCCAACAGCGGCATCATGGCCCTTTGAGGCTTGGGGCATGGACGTCATTGGTCCTATCAACCCACCATTATCAAAAGGACATCGGTTTATTCTAGCAATAACCGATTACTTTTCCAAATGGGCTGAAGCAATCCCGTTATCTGAAGTCAAAACTTCTAATGTCATCAACTTCGTCAAACATTATGTCATTTATCGATTTGGTGTTCTTCGACGTATTATTTATGATAACGGACCGCAGTTCGTCAGTCAAAAATTTACTCGATTCTACGACGACCATTGAATCAATAATTTAGCTTCTACAGCATATAATCCAGCAGCTAATGGATTGGCAGAAGCTTTCAATAAAACAATCATCAAAATCTTGAAAAAGTTCGTTTCTTCCAACAAATGCAACTGGAGCGAGAAGCTTGGTGAATGTTTATGGGCCTACCGCACCACAGTTCGCAATGCGACTGGATATACACCTTTCTCTTTGGTATATGGGTGTGAAGCTGTTCTTCCCCTTGAGATCCAGATTCCTTCTCTGAGAATCGTAATCTCCAATGAACTTACAACCGAAAATAATGATCGTCTTCGACTTCAAGAGTTGGAAGCTCTAGATGAAAAGAGATTGTATGCTCAACAAAATATCGAGCTGTATCAGGCCCGAATTTCAAAAGCTTTTAACCGGAAAGTGAAAGTCAGAGCATATCAGAAGGGAGAACTGGTCCTTACTGTCAGACGTCCGATGACTATTACACATATGAGCAAAGGCAAATTCGACGCGAAATGGAAAGGCCCATTCGTAGTAAACAAAGTCTTCTCTAATGGAGCATATCAGCTTGCCTCTATGGATGGTAAAATCACGATGATGCCTATCAATGGCAAATTCTTAAAGAAATATTATGTATAAATTTCATCAATATATAATATCTTCATTATTTCTCAGCAAATATAAAATCAGAGTTAATTCTTCCCTACAAAAATTATCTCGATATCGTTATCCCCAGTAGAAACTGATATTCTAACACGTATCATCTTCCCAGAGAATTTGATATTCTGTCTTATTAGATCCCCAGTGGATTTAATAAAGATCTCGTATAGAAAATCACGTCCATATTACCTCTGAATTTTCTATCTCAATATCATATTTTCTATTCTATGAAAATGATATTTAGTCTTTTGATTTCCGAGTTCAAAGATCATGGAAAATAGAGTCCAAAGATATCTTTATATCTGAATTCTGTTTTCTCTAATCAGTATTAAACTAAAATTATCTTTGGTTTAATATCATTTGATAGAATTACAATGTTCATTTGTATATTCTATTCTATTGAAATATGTCATATATTATTTACCTCTGAACATGTTTTCTACAAAAATATCATCCACAGAACTGAAATCAAGTCAAGATATTCATTTCTTCAATCAAAGTCAAAATATTGATTACAAATGGGTATCAAAAATTCAACACATGAAAAATGTAAAAGATCTATTTAGGAGGAGTAATTATCTTCTGAATACGAATAATTACATTATTCATCTTTTCTTCGTGAGCTTTGTGGATTCACTCTGCTGCTTCAACTCCAACCATTCGTTGGTCATAATCCGCGATAATAAAGCTACGACGGTTTGTTTCTTCAATCTGGTTAGCCTGCATCAGTTCCCGCTCTTGCTGTAAAAGTTGGTAACGTTCAGCTTCAGATATACGAGCAGTGGCAATCTCCGATTGCTCTTTTTCTATGGAGGCAATTCGCTCCTGAAGACGAGCCAGCTCCTCTTTTAACTCCTTAAGCTCTTCAGCTTTTGAAGCTTCATCTTTCCCCAGACGCTCCATATTCTGACGAGTGGTTATTATTTCTTCATCTTTCGCCATTAACTCTTCAGAAGACAGAGCGAGAAATTCCTTCAAAGCAGTGTGCTGAGCTTGAGCTTCATTTTCCAATTGGGCAATCTCAACTGCAGTCAAAGACTTAATATCCTCCTTTTTGATCTCCCATTACTTATGGAAGGTTGCTTCTAAATCATTCAGGAGATGCTCAAAGAAGACACACTGGGTCTCATAACCAGCCTGTCTCAAAGCTAAAAGCGGGAAATTAATCGCCGCTCGAGGACTCGAAAAAGGCATAGTTTCATCCTTCATAAGTCGTCTTGAGAATGTATCCAGGTATGAATAAATAATATCTGAATACATCCCCATGACCTTTGCTATCCCTGTTTCAAAACCGGGAGTCGCTACAACTGTAAAGGAAGGAGCAGGAGGAGCCTCTATTCTGGGAGCTGAAGTGGGTACTTTTGGGGAACTAGGCAAATGTGAACTCCCCTCACCCATATCAGTCTGGACAAGTGGGGCTTGAGTCGAACTCATTGCCGGTGCAGTTCCTACAACTGTTGGAATTAAAGAAGCTATTGGCACATTTTATTTTGATTAATTAACAGCATCTTCGTAGTTTAGTCTTCTGTTCTTCAGATTCAAATATTCTTAGAAGATCGACTACATGGAGTTCTTCCATTCAAGCACAATCTCTTTTACTTTGAAGACTGGAGCAGTTACCGGCGTTCCCTGCATAAGACGGCGTCTTCCTGCTGAGAGTCTTCGAGTCTGTACTAGTCTAGGTATATCTGTAAACACCTAAGAACGGATGACAGTAAAAAGAACAAAGTCAAAAATCAAATACCTACAGAGCGGCATACCATCGGTATGCTTCGGCATACCGACGGTATACCGTTTTTAGCATCCAGAAAGTTGCTGTGACGAATAGTCGGCATACCGACGGCATGCTCCGGCATACCGGCGGTATACCGATCTTTATGTCCAGAAAGTTGCTGTGACAAATTGTCGGCATACTGACGACATGCTCCGGCATACCGGCGGTATACCGTTTTTAACAACCCAAAAGTTGCTGTTACAAATTATCGGCATACCGATGGCATGCTCCGGCATACCGGCAGTATACCGTTTTTAGCAACTCAAAACTTGCTGTGACAAATTATCGACATACCAGCGGCATGCTCCGGCATACCGGCGGTATACCGAGTTTCAAATATTTGGTTTTTGAATTGCTCTGACTAGCATTAATGGCCGCATTTAATGCTCTCAAACGGTCATTAATATGACCGTTACTATTTGGCCGGTATACCGACGGTATGCCGCTGCATACCGACGGCATGTCGGTCTGTCTGTATTCAGAGCATCAAATGCCACCAACTCTTGGTTCTCTTATAAAAGAAAGCTCTCTCTCTCTTGAGCTTCTTCACCAACTCTTCCATAAATTTTCCAACAACCAAGAGCTCCACCATTAATACTCTTCCAAGCTTTTCATTGTCATCCTCTCCCAAAGTGCTAGAGTATTAAAGAGTTGTACATTTCGATCTTCACGTGTTAGAAGATCAACAAGTTCTCATTCTCTTTTGTTTGAAGTTGGCGAGCCTTCGTAAGAAAACTCGTGTGTAGAAGTTGGCGAGTCTTCGGATCCAAACTCGTGTTAAAGTTGGCGAGTTCTTCGGATCCAAACTCATGTGTACTATTTGGTTAAATAGTGGATTAAAGCCGAAGAGAGTTCCGGGACTGGACTGCCTCAAAAGAGGATACCAGGATACATCCTTGCGTTTGATCTTTCTAATCTTTACTTTCAATTGTCTTTATTGCATCAATTGTTGTAGTTAATTTTTAATTTCCCTATTCACCCCCCCTCTAGGGTTCTACAATTGGTATCAGAGCTTTGTTCTCTTGATTTGGATTTACACCCTTGAGTGATCCATGGCCTCTAACCCTAGTATCAATACGTTTCACAATGAGGGGCACTCCACAAATAAGCCTCCCCTATTTGATGGTACCAACTACAACTACTGGAAGATTAGGATGAGCATTTATCTAAAGTCCATAGATTTCGACTTATGGGATTGCGTGATAAATGGTCTTCCTACTCCTTCCAGAGCTATTGAAGATATTGCTTCTGACACCCTTCGGGACACTCTTTCTGAAAACATTAAGAAGCTTGCAAGTCGAGATGCCAAGGCAATGAATGCTCTTTATTGTGCTCTCGACAGTAGTGAATTCAACCGAATCTCTACTTGCAAGACTTCCAATGAGATTTGGAAATTACTTGAAGTCACACACGAAGGAACTTCACAAGTGAAGGAGTCTAAGATTAGTAGACTCACGCAAGAATATGAGTCTTTTAAAATGAAGTATGATGAATCTATTACTTCTATGTTTACTCGATTTGGTGATATTATTAATCCTCTCTTCTCTCTTGGTAAGGAATATCCGGCTCATGAAAAGATCAGAAAAATCCTTAAAGGATTGACGAAAGTGTGGAGTCCTAAAGCTACCACAATTATTAAAGGGAACGATCTAACTGTCATGAACCTTGAGACCCTCATGGGTAAGCTTATGACTCACGAGCTCGACATGAAGGATCAAGAGGAATCCTCCACACAAGAGAAGGAGAAGGAGAAGACCAAAGAGAAGGAGAAGACTCTTGCTCTCAAAGCTACAAAGTCTCACTCCAAGGACAGCTCCGACGACAATGAGTCGGATGATGATGAAGAAATAGCTCTCACAGCTAAGCACTTCCGGAAATTCCTCAAATTCAACAAAGCCAATCGCTCTAGACGAGAAAATGAGGAAGATTCGGCGTGCTATCAATGTAGAAGACCCGGACATATCAAGCGGGACTGTCCGATGATAAGAAGAGATTCAAGCAAGTACGAGAAGCCAAGCAGAGGAAGCTCATCCTCTAGAAAATTTGCCAACACTAGCATTTGGTGTGAGAGTGATGCTAGTGACTCCGACAATGACAAGGAGTGCAAACACAATACAAATGTTTGCCTCATGGCAACTGATGAGGTACTTGATGATCTTTCCTTAAACACTCTTACCTATGATGATTTGGAGAAAGCCATTCTTGAATTACATGAAGAACACAAAGGTGTTCGGAATAAATACAAGAAATCTCTTAAAGAGGTTGAGGCTCTTCAACTTGAAGTAGAGAGGCTCTCAAGCATCATTATTGATGTGAAGGGAAAATCTCCTATTTCTGACACGGATGAAATATAGTCTTTGCGACTCAAGTTTCTAGAATCTTTTGACACCATCAAGAAAATAGATGATGAGATTCTATCCATGAGAAGTTCTTATGAATTTGCTATGCGCAAATATCAAGATGCTAATAGAAGAGAATATTCCACTTCTATTAAGTATAATGATCTTCTTACACGGAGTAAGAATTTAGGTAATAAGAATACCACTCACATGCATGCTCCAAGACACCCTCACACTCATCAAAATGCTAGGCATAACTCTTACATGAACACTACACACAACTCTTTTTCTAACACAAGAAAAGGACCTTTTGTTAAGAAGAACACCTCACGTCATGCATTTTACTATCATCATAATACTCATGGTAGAACTTCTCACACTATAAACTCACATACGCACAACACTCACACTTCTTCTTCTAAATCTTCTTTGATGTGCAATTATTGTGGTTTGGTCGGTCACACTTCCAATTTTTGTTATACAAGAAAACAAGTTGACATGAGAGTTCTTAAATGGGTTCCTAAGACTAACACTCATGGACCCATAAGATCATGGGTACCAAAATGTTCATCTTCAACTTATGTTGTAGGTGACGAATCCTTCTCATGCTAGAAGCAAGTGGATTCTCGATAGTGGTTGTTCACGGCACATGACCGGTGATGCTTCACTTTTTACAACGCTATCGATGAAGAAGGAAGGACACGTCTCCTTCGGTAACAATCTTAAAGGTTATATTATTGGAAATGGTAATATCGGTTCTCCTCCTTATCCTTGTATTAATAATGTATGTCTTGTTACTAATCTCAAGCATAACCTCCTTAGCATTAGCCATCTTACTGATAATGGCTATGATATCAAGTTTGTTAAACTCAAATGCTACATTACCGATAGTTCTAATGGAACTATTGTTTATGAAGGCATTAGAGAAAACAACATTTATGTTCTTTATCTTGTTGAAGATACTAACAATGACAGATGCCTAGTTGTAAAGAACGATGAGAGTTGGCTTTGGCACATGAGGCTTGGACACGCCAACATGGACACCATCTCTCGCCTCGCCTCTAAGAAGCTTGTACGAGGTCTCCCAAGTATCCCATTCAAAAAGGACATGGTTTGTGAAGAATGCGAGAAAAGTAAGTTGACCAAATCATCCTTCAAATCTATCAACTCTGTGAGTACTTCTAGACCCCTTCAACTTATCCATATGGATCTTTTTGGGCCTAGTAGAGTAGCTAGCCTTGGTGGCAAACTTTATGCGTTTGTTTTAGTTGATGACTTTTCGAGATTTACTTGGATTATTTTTCTTGCTTGCAAAAGTGATACTTTTTGTGAATTTGTTGCCATTTGTAAACGTGTTCAAAATGAGAAAGGTTTTTCTATCAACAAAATTAGGAGTGATCATGGAGAGGAATTTGATAATGTTGATTTCAAAAGATTTTGTGAAAAGAATGGTTTTGGACATGATTTCGCTTGTCCCCGTACTCCTCAACAAAATGGTGTTGTGGAGAGAAAGAATAGAACCCTTGGCGATATGGCCCGGGTCATGTTAAACCAATATAAGCTCCCCCAATATTTTTGGGCGGAAGCCGTCAATACGGCATGTCATGTTATTAATAGAGTCTTAATTAGACCTATTACTAAGAAGACTCCTTATGAGCTTTGGTTTGACAAAATTCCCTCTATTGAATATTTCAAAGTTTTTGGTTGTAATTGTTTTATTTTGAATACCAAGGTTAACCTAGGCAAGTTTGAAGAAAAAGCCTATAAAGGAATATTCTTTGGATACTCTTCTCATAGTAAAGGTTTTCGTGTTTTTAACAAAAGAAGTCTTGTTGTCGAAGAGTCAATCAATGTCTCTTTTAATGAACTCAACTCTTCTACATTCTCCTCTTCCGAGGATATTGATGACATCTCGTTTGGGTTGGAGAACTCCTCTATTGAGGATCGTCCTTCTTCATCTAACAATGAAGTTGTGACCCCATCAAAAGAGTCTCCTTCTCTCGAGCCTCCTCAAAAGGATCTTCCAAAAGAATGGAGATTTGTCACCAATCATCCTAAGGAGCTTATCATTGGGGATCCTTCCTCAAGTGTTAGCACAAGATCCGTCACTCGTGATCTTTGTGCCAATGTGGCTTTTATCTCTCAAATAGAGCCTAAAAATGTTAATGATGCTTTTCTTGATGAGTTTTGGATGATAGCTATGCAAGAGGAGCTAAATCAATTTGAGCGAAGTAAGGTTTGGGAACTTGTCCCAAAACCTAGCAATCATCCCATTATTGGAACTAAATGGGTGTTTCGCAATAAACTTAATAAAGATGGGTTAGTGACTCGTAACAAAGCCCGATTGGTTGCTCAAGGCTATAACCAAGAGGAAGGCATTGACTACGACGAAACCTATGCTCCGGTTGTACGTCTTGAATCCATTCGTATGCTTTGTGCCTTTGCTTGTTTTAATGACTTTAAGCTATTTCAAATGGATGTTAAGAGTACTTTTCTAAATGGTATTATTAAGGAGGAAGTTTATGTTAAACAACCTCCCGGTTTTGAAGATTTTCAATTTCCTAATCACGTCTTCAAACTCCATAAAGCCCTTTATGGCCTCAAGCAAGCTCCCCGTGCTTGGTATGAGCGTCTTAGCTCTTTTCTTGTTTCTCACAATTTTTCAAAGGAGAAAGTTGACACCACACTTTTTATTAAATCCCATGATGGGACTCTCTTATTGGTTCAAATTTATGTTGATGATATTATTTTTGGTTCTACTAACAACACACTTTGTGTATAATTTGCCAAAGTTATGCAGGAAGAATTTGAAATGAGTATGATGGGTGAACTCTCCTTCTTCTTGGGGTTACAAATCAAACAAGGACCCAAAGGAACCTTCATCAATCAAGCAAAATATACAAAGGACCTCCTCAAGCGTTTCGACCTCGACTCATCCAAATCAATGAAGGACTCCTATGGCCACAACGACAAAGCTTGACAATGATGAAGATGGCACATCGGTCGACATTCGTAAGTATAGAGGTATGATCGGTAGCTTACTTTATTTAACTGCTAGCCGTCCGGATATCATGTTTAGTATTTGCTTGTGTGCACGATATCAAGCCAACCCAAAGGAATCACATTTGAGTGCCGTTAAGCGCATTTTTCGTTATCTCAAAGGCACCATTAATATGGGTCTTTGGTATCCGAAATCCTCATCCTTTGAGCTTCATGGCTTTTCGGATACGGATTTTGCCGGATGCAAGATTGACCGGAAAAGCACTAGTGGCACATGTCATTTCCTCGGGAAGTCTTTGGTATCGTGGTTTAGTAAGAAGTAAAACTCTGTTGCTCTTTCAACCACGGAGGCAGAGTATATTGCTGCTGGTTGTTGTTGTGCACAAATTCTTTGGATGTCACAAACACTTTTAGATTATGGCATTTCTTATTCATGCACCCCTATTAAATGTGATAATACTAGCTCTATCAATCTCACGAAAAACCCGATTTGTCACTCACGCACGAAGCACATTAAAATTAGACCCCATTTTCTTCGTGACCATCAACAAAAAGGAGATATTCGTCTTGAATTTATTGATACTACCTATCAATTAGCCGATTTTTTCACTAAACCACTCCCGGAAGATCGCTTCTCTTTCCTTTGCCGTGAACTAGGCATTTTATCTTTCGATCCATAATCCCTCACGGCCGGCACACCGACGGTATACAGCGGTATACCGGCGGCATGCCATTTTTCGAATCAGATTTAGGTTCTGTTTCGAAACTCGGCATACCATCGGTACACGTCGGCATACCGCCGGTATGCCGGATAGAGGCGGACAGGACACCTGTTCAGGATCCGGGCCCACTTTTTATCTCTCTTCCTTTATTCCTTTTTAAACCCTCTTTTATTCCCTCTCATCCATCCCATCTATCTTAACTACCCCTCTCTTCATCTCCCATCTCATTTATTACTTTTCAATCACTTCCCCCCTTTCTCTCCTCTTTTTACTCCACCCTCTTAACTACCCACTACCTTTTTTAACTCCATTTCATTTACTTCTCCTCTACAACCGTTCCCCCCTCCTTCCCTTTCAAATCATCTCTTCATCTTCCCCCTCCTCTTTAAAACCCTCCTTTTTCCAACACTTCTCCTACTCCTCCTTATCCACTCCAAAGAACCAAAACACAATCTCTCTTTATGGCAAACCCTAAGTGCCCCCGATCCTCTTCCTCCTCCATGTTCAACCCCTTCGTCCCGGTGGCGCTACCTACCGGCTATGACCAACACGTCTTCTCCAACTCTCTGGCGGCCGAGCTTTGGTTCCAGCACTTCGTCCATCACAACGTGTTCAAGGGACGGGCGATCAACTGGAACCTCTTCCCCGGTCACGTCCCCTTGTTTGACGACGCCGGACTCTCCTCTCTACTTCGGCGCCAAATACCCGTCTACCCCGCTGCTGTCCGACTTTTCTATTGCAACATGAGAGGGGACGACGACGATCCATCCGCCATTCAATCTATGGTCAATGACCGTCACTTCCGTCTAACATCTCGGGAAGTGGGGAACATCTTAGGCATCCCGGACAAAGGGGAAGCGTTACCATCCTTGGGTGCTCTCAACTCCTCGACGACGTCACCTTTCGACGAATTCTGCCGTATCATCTGCAAGGGTCCCAACCCTCCGGCCATCTCGGCCCTCTCTATCCAGCTGGAGCCATTTTACTACGAGCTCCATAGGATAGTGTGCCACACACTATTTTCTAAGGACGGGAACTACGACGCAATCACTGGTGATGCCCTCGTCTGCATGTATTATCTCTATGCCCGGAAGCGATTCTCCTTCCCGAAGACTCTTCTTCTGCTCTTCCGGCGTATCTTACCTTCGGGGAAGGAGAACCTCTACTATGGCTCCCTTATCACTCTGCTTCTGGAGGCCAAACAAGTTGACCTATCTCTTTGCTCCTCGGATGGCGTCCCCTCATATCTTGCTTACCCTTGCTGGCGCCTCTACTTCCCGTGCCTCATCTTTCCAAGAGCAACCGGCATCCACTCCTGCTGCTCCCACATCTACCCCTCCTGCTTCGGGCCGTTATATGCCGCTCACTCGGCAGCACTTTGATATGCGTATGGCCCAGACGGAGGAGCAGATACGGGCCCACACTCGTGGACTTGGCGCCCTGATCCAGTCTCGTTTCCACGGTCAGGGGTACTTTATTCAGCGCACTCTTCAAGACCGTGATGCTTTTCTGGATCTTAATCTTCAGGATCCCATGTACGCGGCCCCGCGCTTCTCTGATCCCAATGCCTACGGGTTTATGTACCCTGACGGCATTGATCCTTTTGGCGCCTTCCAGCAAGCTCAGGGTGATGATGATGATCCGGCTGATGAGTAGGGATGGATTCCCTTTTGGGTGATGGTCTCGTGTTATGCGTGTTTTAGTTTTTTATGTGTTTATTTTTCTGTTGTCTTTTGTGGTCCTTCGGGGACCGATGTGTGGTTGGTACTTGTTGTTTGCTGTCCTTCGGGGACTTTATCTATGGTTATCTCTAGTGTCCGGCTCTCGTTGTGGAGAGTCTTTTATATTTTCACTATGATATGTATGGGTCAAGCATGTATTCACTTCTTACTTCAATTTATTAATGCATGCTTCTCTTTATATACTCGTATCATTTTTATTATGCACTTTTTCTATTATTATCCCCATCTTTGACTAAGTGACAAAGGGGGAGAAATCGTATTGAGGGGGAGCTGTCTACCTACGGGGGAGCTACTCCCTGAAGATGCTATCTCTCTATTTTGTCAATTATCAAAATGGACGAGTTTGTTGGCACATTTTATTTTGATTAATTAACAGCATCTTCGTAGTTTATTCTTCTGTTCTTCAGATTCAAATATTCTTAGAAGATCGACTACATGGAGTTCTTCCGTTCAAGCGCAATCTCTTTCACTTTGAAGACTGGAGCAGTTACCGGCGTTCCCTGCATAAGACGGCATCTTCCTGCTGAGAGTCTTCGAGTCTGTACTAGTCTAGGTATATCTGTAAACACCTAAGGACGGATGACAGTAAAAAGAACAAAGTCAAAAATCAAATACCTACAGAGCGGCATACTGGCGGTATGCTTCGGCATACCGGCGGTATACCGTTTTTAGCATCCAGAAAGTTGCTGTGACGAATAGTCGGCATACCGACGGCATGCTCCGGCATACCGGCGGTATACCGATCTTTATGTCCAGAAAGTTGCTGTGACAAATTGTCGGCATACCGACGGCATGCTCCGGCATACCGACGGTATACCATTTTTAGCAACCCAAAAGTTGCAGTTACAAATTGTCGGCATACCGACGGCATGCTCCGGCATACCGGCGGTATACCATTTTTAGCAACTCAAAACTTGCTGTGACAAATTGTCGGCATACCGGCGGCATGCTCCGGCATGTCGGCAGTATACCGAGTTTCAAATATTTGGTTTTTGAATTGCTCTGACTAGCATTAATGGCCGTATTTAATGCTCTCAAACGGTCATTAATATGATTGTTACTATTTGGCCGGTATACCTACGATATGCCGCTGCATACCGACGGCATGCCGGTCTGTCTGTATTCAGAGCATTAAATGCCACCAACTCTTGGTTCTCTTATAAAAGAAAGCTCTCTCTCTCTCTCTTGAGCTTCTTCACCAACTCTTCCATAAATTTTCCAACAACCAAGAGCTCCACCATTAATACTCTTCCAAGCTTTTCATTGTCATCCTCTCCCAAAGTGCTAGAGTATTAAAGAGTTGTACATTTCGATCTTCACGTGTTAGAAGATCAACAAGTTCTCATTCTCTTTTGTTTGAAGTTGGCGAGCCTTCGTAAGAAAACTCGTGTGTAGAAGTTGGCGAGTCTTCGGATCCAAACTCGTATTGAAGTTGGCGAGTTCTTCGGATCCAAACTCGTGTGTACTATTTGGTTAAATAGTGGATTAAAGCCGGAGAGAGTTCCGGGACTGGACTGCCTCAAAAGAGGATACCAGTATACATCCTTGCGTTTGATCTTTCTACTCCTTACTTTCAATTGTCTTTATTGCATCAATTGTTGTAGTTAATTTTTAATTTCCCTATTCACCCCCCTCTAGGGTTCTACAGAAGCATGATCAAAATTACAAAGACAATAAAGCAAGAAAAAGACAAAACTTTGCTGAATAAAATATTACCTGGAGCTGGTTCGTATTCTGTTTCCTTTGGATCATTCAGTCCAGCTCGTAGTCTGTTCAGAGTGCTTTCTGACACTGGATTTATTTCACTGCTGCCCGCCCCAGAAGTACTCGGAACTTGAACTTCTATTTCTAGATGTTTCTCCGGCTTTGGAGTCAACCCTGAATGTTGACCAATTGTCTTCAGTACATCAATTGGAGTTTTAGATGGTGACTCATCGTCTATCTCCATGTCTTCTTTTTCAAAAGAATGAAACGAAGGTTCATAGTCAACCTGTTCGTCGTCACTCTTATTGCTCTCCGAAACTTCAGCAATTGGCTTGAGAGTAGTGGCTTCCTTCACTGATTCTCTCGAAATCAGTAAGTTATTAGCTGTTTTAGTCTGATTCTCGGCCTCTACCGCGGGTTGACTAATCACCTGCGCATCATCGGTCGTTGGCGGAATCGACTCCATATCAGAAGGCATAGATGGTTCAGCAGGTTCAGGCATATCTTCTTCAATAGGTTCTGTCTTTATAGAAAAAGCAAAGGCAGCTTGCTTTTCTAAAGCCAATCGCTCGGCACGATTGGTGGGACTCTCTGCATCGAGACAAATTACGGATTTAGTCTTTGAAACTATCACTTTCCTTCCTATTCTTTTTGTTAGTAGAATAGTAGGATAATCATCTTTGGAGACACTACCTGCTTCGTCCGTATCTCTGATTCGTCTTCCACGATTACGAGCCTCTGCCCGAGTAACCCTTTTTTGAGCAGGCCCAGAAGCATCCTTGCCCCGCTTCCTTTTCAGTGTACTGTCGGCAGATACACTCTCTTCAGCACTTCCAATAGGTACATGTAATGGCTGATGAAGTTCATCAGAGAAGAAATTCTCTAACACTTCATCATAAACTTCATCAGTAGCCAAAGGATCTTCTCGGTCATGACAATCTCTTGGCAGGGCTGATTTGGTTGATCTCTTATCAACATGGATGAAGCTTCTACCTAAGATGCTGAATATTTCATCGAAGGTATTAGCCGATACATAGAATTTGGCATAAGACGCCAATATTCTAGCTCCTCTCCGATAAGTAACCGGATCTGGCATGGAAAAGGTAGCTCCGGTACCTTTAGCAATATAGTATATCCAAGCTCTGGCGCCATCGATTAATCCGTCTTGGTAGCCAAAACATGTCGTTGCATTTCCCACATGCAACTGATCATAGCCAAATTGCCGAGCAAACCTACTCGGAAGATATGGCTCCAGATAGGTGACGTTGTCACGGCGGCAGATTAAGTGAGATGGCCTGATCCTCTTCAGCCATTCATGTTGAATATCATCCAACTCATTGGCACCAATGCCATCAATCAATTTTCCAGGCGTAGTTTCATAACCAACTGGTGGAGGAACACAAGTGAAACTCCATAATTCTCCCCTGTTTAATATGGTTCTACAGTCTGTCAGAGTGTCATATTTCCACTTGGGTGTGTGACTGTATCTTTCCAAAAAGGTATCGTCTGGTCTAGCCATTCCAACATTCATGAGAGATTCGAAATGGAGAAGCAGCCACCCAAATAAATATGTAAAGGGCATTTCTACCCGGGGAAAGGTTGTGAGCTTCTTCTTTGCCAATTCAAACATCCTGTCTGTATATGCCCTTAAGCCAGCATTCAGACGGCATGTCATTGCTGTCAGCAAATCCATCTTGTACCCGAAAGTCAGACGGACTACTACAAAAACAACTCCTCTGCGCATCCTGTTTGCTGAACAGGTGCCGGGTACTACAAATTTTCTCAGCCATAGGGATATAAATCCGGCCAGATGACCTTCAGCAGATAATTCCCGGCTACCTTGCTTTATATAGGTCTCCAACCTATCACCAGCTTTGTAGGTGCCTTCGTCTTCTTCAATGATGATGTCGTCATGAGTGGTGTCCCGAATTAGTTTGTCAATCTCAGCTTGACTCAGGGGTTTAAATTCATCGACATATTGATCAGTCTTCTTCTTCTTCTGAACTTCGTCAGTGCGGCCTTGGAATAAATAGGCCATCCACTTGGAAGAATAGCAGTTGGAATCTCCCTCTCCACCTTGTGTCTTATAAAAAGCCTTACATATACTGTAATGGCACATTAATTCTTCAAATACATGAAGAACCAGTGGGTTGGCATCGGAGATTTTATTCATTTCATCAATGAAAGGAATATACTCTTCATATGGCAAATCTTCTGTTGGCAGCTGAGAAATATATGCCATCTCATGGAGGGCGAATCCCATCTCGCCTCTTGGAGTCATTAAAGTGCCAGTACGGTAATTATACATTTTTGCTAATGCCAAGAACAAATCTGGGTTTGGCCTAAAACCATAGGCGGTGCACTTGATAGCATTATATAGGCCTATCACCTTTAACTGTTCTCCAAAGTTTTTCAGAATCCATCTTACAAGAACAGTCTATCTGGTATTCTCCGGGTTCACCAGACCAGTAAGCCTCATAGACTGTTTTGGGTAAACAACATTTTCTAACTGAACAAATTCATTTGCAAAAATTGGGACTCTAACTGGCCTCAGAAGTGCCGAGTCCTCAGGAGGAATGGTAGCTGGCAGCAATCCTCGCAAAGCTGAGACATGTGGTTCAGTACCACTGCGGAATCTTCCTTGACGGTATCCTATCCATCCAGCTTTTGCTTGACGGGATGGAGTGATATCCCACTTCATTTGCCTTTGATGACTCGCGTGGATTAAGCGAGCTATGTTGATGCTTTTGGACAAACCAGTCAGATACATTGGCTGATTCGCATCACCATCTCTATAATATGAGTATGACACTTTATCAAGAGCAGGCTGGGAGTTTATATTAATAGCATCTCCAAAAAGAAATGCTGGCTTCGAGTGAGTAGCACTATCCACACTCTGTAGAGGCAGTCCACTCATCAAATTCAGCAGGGTGTCATTCTCCTGATTTGTCAGAATAGCTATCCTTGTGGAAGGTCCATCAAATTGAGGAAAATGGACATGTGATAGGTCACTTTTATAGTTGCTCCCTACACATCCTTCAAATTCTACATCTTGAGCCAGAATATCTACTGCAAAAGAAGAATAAGAAGTTAGAAATCTTCAACACAAAGAGATGATAAAGGCCAATATACGCTCAGATTATCCTAAGTGTATGACAGATTCAAAGATCAACATATGCTCACTCTATCCTAAGCGTATGGCAGATTCAAAGTTCAACATACGCTAACTCTATCCTAAGCGTATGGCAGATTCAAAGTACAACATACGCTCACTTTATCTTAAGCGTATGACGAGTTCAAAGACCAACATACGCTCAGTCTATCCTAAGCGTATGACGAGTTCAGAGATTACTTTTAGGCTCACTCTATCCTAAGCGTATGGCAGATTCAAAGTTCAACATACGCTCACTTTATCCTGAGCGTATGGCAGATTCAAAGATCAATATACGCTCACTCTATCCTAAGCGTATGACGGATTCAGAGACCACTTTTACGCTCAGTCTATCCTAAGCGTATGATAAATTTTAAGTTCAGTTTACGCTCAGCTTTTATTCAAAGATTAGAGGATGATTGGATCTTTTTCTTAAGCGTATCAGCGTATGGTTGACAAGATGTTCATCAAAAATACGCTAACAAAGGAGTTAGCGTATCTCAGTGAAACAACTTGACATAGCGTATTCCTTCAAGTCAACGTATTTTGACATTTCTATCAAAGATACGCGTATCTTACAGAATACGCTCCAAACATATTTTTCGTATAAACGAAAAATATGGAATACGACTAAACCCTAAAGAGGGAAGCGTATTTTCTGACGTATTGACCCTAAAAAGAGGATACGTTTTATGATTTTGTTCTAACCAGAGCCCTAAATAGGGGATAGTTACTGTTCATCATCTCCATCCTCACCATAGAGGGGCTTCAATGGGCGTTCACTTCGTCGAATACGCTCATCAACAGTCTTCTTAGTAGCAGCGACGGCAGGTTGAGATGATTCCGCAGGAGCCTTCCCCTTTCCCTTCACAGCAGCATCAACCTTGGGCGCCATTGATGAAGATTGAGTCGAAGAAGAAGAAAGTTTGAGTTTTAGGGCTTTTTCTCTCTCGAAGACAAATGCAGAAGTAAAGAAATGAATTAGGTTTTGAAAGACCTATTTATAGAAGAAAAGAGAAGTTCAAACAGCGGCCGTTCTTTAAACAGAATCCCTAAAGATTTGCACTGATATTGAGGAAAATAAACAAACTCATGCTAGCGTGTCAAGACTTATTCCCACTTTAAAGTTCAAAGTAATTTAGAACGTTTGAAATTTATAAAGTTCGAAAACTTTGAAGGGGGTCTTGTAGGGTGTAAAAAATTATGACACGCTGACATGAGACTCAGCAAAAGCCGTACGCTCAAGGCCATACGCTCAGCCAAAGCCATACGCTCAAGGCCATACGCTTAGTCAAAGCCATATGCTCATCCAAAGGCCGTACGCTCAGAGAATATTTTATTATTTCTTGAATGACAGCACAGCATACATTTAATGGAGGATGAATCTGACACTTCGTCTTTCGTGCAAAGACAGCTGCCCTATGAAGACTAGCCGTCGTATGGGTTTTCGAGAATTGATTTTGTCTCTTACGAGGACAGCTCATCAGCCATCATAAATGCACAGCCATCATTACTGTCATTTCTGACAGTCTGTCAGCCATCATATCTGCAGCACGACGCTCGAGAGATATTTGTCAGTTATTTGAAGATATGGCGTGTTTGAGAAGATTGAGGATAGCCACGTGTCTACTCCCTCAATGCTTACAATTCCTTGCCAATCAAGCGAGCGTATGGACCCCATACGACTCCTTGCCAATCAAGCGAGCGTATGGACCCCATACGACTCTTTGTCAATCAAGCGAGTGTATGGATCCCATACGACTCCTTGTCAATCAAGCGAGCGTATGGACTCCATACGACTCTTTGTCAATCAAGCGTGTGTATGGATCCCATACGACTCCTTGCCAATCAAGTGAGCGTATGGACTCCATACGACTCCTTGTTAATAAAGTGAGCGTATCAGCTTTATATGATCCAAGTCAGCGTATGCAAGACATGTGCCTTCAAAAGCTAGCGTATGACTCCTCTTCAACAAAGACAGCGTATCACAGCAAATGCATTCAGGATGACTTTAAACGTACAGTCAACACACGTTCTCACGTGTCCTGTACTCAGTTACCCACTTATTCAGAAGTTATGCAACGTGGCATCCATGCCATCAATCTCTCCTAGATATATTCCACTACTTTCAACCACACTCTAATGTGTCTTTATCAGAATTCGCCACGCGTCCCTGCAGTTGTGCACATGTCAAGTAACTAACTGTGCGTATGCTTCAGAACAGTTATCCAGAACTTTATAAAAGAGAGTTTCTTCATCTTCATCAGACACTACAGACAATTCAGAGAGAACAGAGAGATTGCCCAGTTGCTGTCCAAGTTCTTCGAAGTTCGAGTTTTCTTCATCGCATCGTCCAAGGGATAAAGTAATCGCCTTCTAGATTAGATTCCTACAGTTGTAATTTTCTCAGAAACACAATAAATAAAGTGAATTTATTTATGGAAAACAGGTTGTTCAAGACATGCACACTGATTCTAGTAAGAAAAATGGAGATAGTTAACATAACCTTAGAGGATCAAAACACTAGGGTACTTGTCCCTTTAACGATTAAGACTAAAGAGATTGTTTGGATGCATCCTTAAATCATTGCAGATGAATAATGGTCGCCAACCCCATCCAAAGCCAAATCTTGGAAAAAAAATCGTTTAATGTCATTTATTTATCATAAGACGGAGATATTCATGTAGAAAACTCTCTCATCGATTCTGACGAAGAAGCAACTATTTTGGCAGTCGATCTAAGTACATCTCAACAAGCTGGTACCTGCTCAGACATGCCATACTTGTAGAGCCTAAAAATCAAGTTGTGCCATGTATTTGCTACTCAGCAATCAAGTTGCGTCTCAAAAATCAAGCTGCGCCACTGTTATGAAGCTCAGGGATCAAACTGTGCCACTGATCAGGTTGTGCCTTATATCAGACTGCGCCCAATCACATTGCGCCAAAGCCTACATAGCGCCTGACAATAATTGCCATCATTGCCTGATAGCACTGACAACAGACAGCATGATAAACGAAGAAAATTTCTTCGAATCCTGTAAAGCGTGGCGCTCGAGACGATTTGATTGACAGTTGTTCTGCGCACTCTACAAGTTGTGCCTAGGCGTAATCTGAACAAATTCTTCTCATACATTCAAAAGCTACCACGTGCCTATGCACTGAGTTGCGCCTAGTCACAACCCAATCAAGCGCAGTTTGACTCGTTGACTGAAGCTCGTGCAACCTGATAAAGTTGAGACAACTTCCGTTCTAAAGCAAGATGACGTGGTGCACATGCCACTAATCTCTCAAAACATATCCATTACTCTGTACACGACCATGCACATCTCCATCATATGATGCCACGCATCTAAATACAGTTAGTACACGATTGTGTAACTGAATGGAAGTTGGCACAACTTAAGCAACTTAAGGTTGGCGCAACCCAAAGTGGCGCAGTTCAACCTCTTGCACATCAGAATAACTGCCAAAATAGTTATTTCCAGAACTCTATAAATAGAGTTTCTAATCATTATCAAAGTATCATACAGTGATCAAGAGAGTTCTTACAAAAGTGCTGCTGCATTCTCCAGAGGCTCTAGTCTTCAAGTTTACATATTCCAAGGGATAAAGTGATCGTCTTCTGACCGGATTCCTAAAGTTGTACTTCCCCAGAATTTATTGTACTTTGTACGATTCTTTTTAAGTTTGTTATAAACTTTTTGTTTTTGCAAACAAAATGATGACTCTGCTGGGGATGACTTTCTCCTCCAACGAGAAGGTGACAAGTCAATGTGATGCTATGTCGATCAGTAAGACGCAGAAGACTTTGGTTGTTCAAGTCAACCAGACAGCCTACGAGGATATGATCAACAACAAGAGCAACAAGCGCACTGTGGCTATCCCCAAATACAAAACTGTGTGGACTCCTAAGTCTTTTACAGTTGTTGTTATCCAGGCGCAACCTGAGCGCTCTGTTGCCCAGGCGTAATCTGTCTATGTGGCTCAAGCACAGCCTGCTTCTGTTGCCCGTACGCAACCCATTCCTTCTGCTGCCAAGATGCAGTCCACTCCTTCTGCTACTAAGGCACAGCCTGCTTCTGTTGCCCGCGTGCAGTCCACTCTTCTTGCTGCCAAGGCTCAGTCTATTCACTCCGCTTCTGTTGCCCGTACGCAACCTATTCCCTTTACTGCCAAGACGCAGTCCACTCGTTCTGCTGCCAAGGTGCAGTCAACCCATCTTGCTGCCAAGGCGCAACCTGTTGTTAAGGCGCAACCAGTAGCCTATTTGGCTATGGCACAACCTAAGCACTCTGCTGCTCAGGTACAGTTTACACATCATGCTGCTCTGGCACAACCCAAAGGAACTAGCCTTTTGGCTATTCCCTCTTCTTCTCCAGTTCTGAACTTGGAGAAACAATATTCTAATGTCAAAACTAGACAGAACAAAAAGAAGGGTCCTTTGACACTTCATCAACTGGCGTAACCTGTGCCTAAGGTGGTTCCATAACAAAATAGAGGGAAACGCTTTTTAGCTAACCCTTCACAAAATAAAGGAAAGCACCCTATGGTCTTTTCTCAATCTTCCTTAGTCTATGACTCAGAGGACGATATATCAGATTGTATTCCCTTAAATAGAGGTCTTCAAATCTCTGCCAGGGGAAAGAATACAGATCAAAGAGGCATCTTGCCTACCCCTCTGGTAGCTACTCAAGATCTTCCAACCTTGCATATCTCAAGATCCAAGCACGGAAAATTGATGGTATCTCAAACAGAGGCACCAGAAGCAGAATTCTCTGATTTACGTGCTTATCTCAATAGGCGTCAATCAGTATCATCCTCAGTGAAACGTAAGAATACTATGCCGAAGGCCAATTTGTACTAGAAACAGAAGTTTGAAAAGAAGGACCCAATCACTTATGCCACTGAGTTAATTACTTCTTGTACACTCACGGAACTAAGCATCTTAAGAACCGAAGTCATGTTCCTAACATCATTAAGGAATATGTTCCTCCGACTTTTTCTCATCCTGTAGTGGTGACTGATCTCCGAGAATGTCTTACACAAAGACAAGAGATCACAGAGATGTCTCACTCACCTCTAAATCACTCATCAGAACGCCACTGCCTTCATGAAGTGGTCATCAAGTGTTGTTGCCAATCAGCTAAATGATCTGTCTTCGATCGGCTGAACTATGCTTCAACTCTTGAACCTATGATGGGAGATGAAGATGAGCTATTATATGCTTCTGTCAATATGACTTCCCAAAACACTGGGGGTACAAAATCTTCAAAACGTGGCACATCTCACAATTCGAGTCAACAATACTTGGGACAACTCCGTGAATCTAGTGAAGGGGTCTTTCAACATACCAGATCGAAAGATCGAAACTTGGATCATGATGTCTTTAATCAGGAAGATCTTCCCATTACTCATCTAGGAGAGGATTCTTTGTCCGACTTTGATACAGATAGTGAAAGCTCTGAACAAACTATCTCGTCAATAATGGCAAGAGAAGTGACAGTATATGCCATTACAGAGGACCTAGATGCTTCTAGTTCAGCCAGTCAAGAGCAACGAATTGCTGTATTAGAGGACAAACTGAAGCCCATGGCTGAAAAGGTCACAAGTATGCACACTATAATTATTGCTCAACATGCAGTGCTACCGCTTATAAACCCTGCTATAAATCCTGAGCTTATAGCATCTTCTGTACCTGTTAATATTGGTCTGGAGGTACCTCCTCCTCAGGTTGCTTCTGTACCAATCCAAGTTGCTCCCAGTCAGTCTGGTGCTGGGGGTGGTAATTACCATGCTGTTCCTCCTCATAACAATTCAAATCAACCCACCAATTCCCAAATGTCAGGGGATGCTAATGAGGCTGTAAAAATCTTACGTACTCAGTTTGAGGCCTTTAAACAGAAGGATGGTCTACAATGACTTGGGTTAAAACAACCTTATCCTGCTGAATGAAATGAGGTTCAATTTCCTTCTAAATACAAGCTTCCCACCATTATGCTGTTTGATGGCAGCACTTCTCTAAGTCAGTACATCAATCACTTTGAAGTGATGACTGACCAATTGCAGCCAAATGATGCTCTCCTTACCAGGGTTTTCGTCGGTTGTTTAGCCGGTACAGCATACGACTGGTACCATAGCTTGCCTGATGGCTGCATAACTTCATTTGTAGGTTTCAAGCAAATATTCTTGGAACGATTCTATGAGGGGGTCAATGATATGACTATGTCTGCCTTTATTAAAATTAAACAAAGACACAATGAATCCACAGATAGTTTCATTGAAAGATTCTGCCAAGAGGCACTTAAAATGCCTCTAGGAACTCCATCTGCTGTAACAATAGACACTTGTAAATCAAACTTGTTACCTATCATCAGTATGTCGACGGGATCAACACAATTCCAAGATTGGCCTTCTTTTATTGTGAATGCCAAGACGACGGAGGTTAGCACTGAGAAGTTCAAGCAGTTTGGAGTTTAAATGACTCATCCTAACCAAGATGAACATTCCACACCCGGTGGTAATAATTGCCAGAACAATCGCAATGGTAAAGAAATATTGGCCATCAATCTCAAAGGCAAAGAATCGTTGGCAGTTAATGTTGCTCAGACGTCACCCACTCCATCAGCACCACCACAGAAAGCACTGCGTCCAAAAGAAGAGTATTCTTTTGATGAAGATGATATTATGAGCATCTTCGATTGCTTAATCAAAAGCAATAAGCTTCAACTGCCAGAGGTAAAACGGCCAGAAGAAGTAGGTAAAACTGACCACCCTAAATATTGTGTTTATCATAGATTTATAGGGCATCCAACTCGAGCATGCTACGTGCTCAAAGGCAAAATCTAAGAAATAGTCAACTCTGGAGCTGTTACTCTTCACTAAGATGAGAAGACTGTGACAGCTAATGTCGTTTCTGTACAGTTTGGTGATTTCCTACCACAATTAGTACAAGATGGTGTTATCCCCATTCCGAAGGCTACTCTCGAGATCGTGAATCTCCCACCTCCCCAATATGAAGGTATTATTCCATTGTCCACTGATAAAGGAGAAATCATGTGGATTCATCCAGATCTAGTAGCAGATTTTGAAGTGCCTTCTTCTTCCAATCAAAAGAAGCGCTCTAAAACTAAATCCAAGAGCTGCAACATGGTGTCCTTTGAACCAGTAACAAAAGAAAAAATTCTAATCGGTACTAGATCTGCCTTATCTTCGAGAATATCCCGAAACTCAAGAGAATCCTACCTCATCTTCTGATGTTCCTCCTGTATCATCTTCCCTTGTTGAGAATATACCATCTACATCCTCGCCGGTAGTGGAACCAACTCATCCCAAACTGACATCGGCAGATAAGGAAAAACAACCTATCCGCTTTGACAATGCATTGAAGAAGTCCTCATCTCTTAGACTTGAGAAGTCATATAATTTTGATATACTGGCTCAATTGGCTAACACTCCAGCGAGATTATCAATCTTTGAACTCTTACGTCTCTCAAAAGAAACTCAAGAAACGTTAAGTGAAGCTTTGATGCAGGCTGATGCTTGTCTTACTCTCCTCAAAAAGCCTGAAAAGGAGCCTGTTAGCTATACTCATTGTCATAGTGTATTTGAACTAGTGTCCAATATTACTTTTATACAAGATGACATGCTGTTAGAAAACAATCGTCATGATCATCCTCTCTACTTTATAGGATATGTCGACACCATGAAAGTTGATCGCAGTCTGATTGACCCAGGGTCTGCAGTTAGCATCATTGTGAAGACTCTGTTGGATGCCCTGAAAATCCTAGTGCACAATCTTTCTATAACTATCACTACCATCTTGTGGTTCAATCAAGTAAGAAGTGAACCTTTGGGGAAGATACGCTTGAAACTTCAAATTGGCAATCTTCGTACAAAGGCAACTTTCTATGTGATTGATAATCATGGCTCATACAATACTTTTTTAGGAATACCATTACTCTACAAACACAACATTGTACCTTCTACTCTTCATCAATATTTCAAATATGTGGATGGCAATGGAGAAGCCCAGAAAGAAGTTGCAGACCTAAATCCTTTCAAGGGGGTTGAAGCGTACTGCAACGACTCTCGCATGTACAAAGAGGAATTCATGAAGGTGGTACTAGCAATGGATACTGATGAAGAACAGAAAGGCGTACCAAATGTCTGGTGATCCCTATCAAAGGGCGTACTTCCTGTCCTTAGTCTTCCAAACTATTGACTATCTACCTTCCTTCTCACAAGAAGCAGCCTCCTGGTGTTAGTCAGGAACAAAGGGAGCTCACCTCTTCTGAGCCACTTGTAATCGACCTTCGTCGTAAAAAGCCCCATCCTCCTTCTCATTCTTCTTCTCTTTCTCTGGTTATCAATCTGACTAAGCCTGTTAAGGCTAAGGGTCCTGTTGTAAATGATAATGTAAAAATCAATAAAGCATCTCCTTTGCAATATACTGATATCTCTTATTATACTCAATGTTATTTGGATATGCTAGACAGCTTTAAGCCACTTACAATATGAGTCATATCATCTTTTTAAAATATGGTGTCAATGGAATCAATACAAGAATCGTACTTCTTAGTACCGTCTCGAAAGAAAGGCAAAATTCCTATACTTTTTAATAAAAGAGAAGAACAAAAAATCATGCCAGACAACGATAATAAGGATGATACAGGAAGGCTACAATTACGTCGCTATAGTCCACAATCCAAGACAATCATCCGTAAAATGGGCTATGATTTTAGAACTGGTCTCAATAGCGGTAAAGGAAGGCGATCTCCTATTCGTATTTCTGTTCCAAAAGGAAAATCACAACAATACTACAACAAAATGAAGCGGAGATTAGGTTATACTTCACCACTTCCGACTCCAGAAGATTTCGAATCCGATGAAGATGAACGATCTAACTCTTCTGATTCTATTTCATGGGATTCTGATACCAGTATTGGTCATGTTCATCGGATAACAGTATCTTACTACATGGTATCTGCTGAGTTCTCAGAAGATGACAAAGATGATATTGAAGAAGCTCCTGAAGCAGATCCTTGGACTCAAAGGATGGACAATCAGTGGAAATTCTGTTTTGAACAACTAGAACCACCTACTAAGGATCAACTAATTCAGATCGATATTGGAGAGAAAGATGTACCACGACCGATCTTCATTAGCAAAAATCTCCCAAAAGATGATAAACAAGAACTAATTCACCTCATTCATGAATATATCGATGTTTTCGCCTGGAGTTATGAAGATATGCCGTGATTAGATCCTCAAGTCGCAACTCATAAACTTAACATTTTGCCTAATGCTAAACCAGTCAAACAACAACAACGACAATTCAAGCCCGAGATGATGGATGCGATTGATGATGAAGTCAAAAAGCATATCGCTTGAGGTTTTATCAGAGAAGAACAGCATCCTGACTGGATAGCCAACATTGTACCAGTTTTAAAAAAGACCAAAAAGGTTCGGGTATGCATAGACTTTCAGGATCTCAATGATGCTTGCCCTAAAGATGAATTCCCTCTCCCAATTACTGATGTTATGATCGACAAAACTTGTGGATTCGAACGAATCTCTTTCATGGATGGGTTTTCTGGATACAATCAAATCCGGATGAATCTTGAAGATGAAAAACACACTTCATTCCATACTCTTCGCGGAGTATACTGTTATATGGTCATGCCGTTAGGTCTTAAGAACGCGAGTGCAACTTACCAGCGGGCTATGAGTACTATCTTTCGAGATCATTTACAAAAGACCGTCGAATGCTATGTTGACAATATTACTGTCAAAAGTCGTCTAAAGAAAGATCTCATTCAAGATTTAAGAACTATCTTCAATCTAATGCGCCAGCATCAACTCAAAATGAACCCCACCAAGTCTTTCTTGGGTGTCTCTAGTGGCAAATTTTTTAGATTCGTCATTACCTCTAAAGGTATACACGTTGATCCCGAGAAGATCAAAGCCATTCAAGAGATACGTCCTCCGTGCAACCTAAAAGAGCTACGAGGATTCCAAGGTCGACTTGCGTACATCAGGAGGTTCATTTCGAATTTATTTGGACGTTGTAGACCATTTACTCAGTTAATGAAGAAAGGTGTATCTTTTATTTGGACGGAAGAATGTCAACGAGCATTTGATGACATAAAGCGATATTTAATGAGTCCACCGGTCCTTGTACCACCGATCTCAGGAATACCCTTCTTGATGTATGTCCGGGCGATGGACCATTCATTGGGAGCGTTGCTGGCTCAGAAGAACAAAGAAGGTCATGAACAAGCCATCTACTACCTTAGTCGGACGATGATTGTAGCTGAACATCGTTATAGTCCGGTAGAGAAAGAATGCTTAGCCTTAATGTTCGCTGTTCAAAAGACAAGACATTACATCATCGGCCAAACTATTCATGTTATATCCCGAGTCAATCCTCTTCGGGTCTTAATGAAGAAGCCCAGTATACTCAATTCTAGGCTTGCTACATGGGCTATATTATTAGCACAATATGATATGGTCTATGTTTCCCAAAAGTCTGTGAAAGGCCAAGCACTAGCTGATTTCTTAGCAGCTCATCCTGTTTCTGAAACATCTAAACTCTATGATGAGATTCCAGACAAAACATTAGAATCAAATATGATCTCAGAAGAATTCCCTACTTGGCATTTATTCTTCGACGGAGCATCTAGAATTGGACCTGGAGGTACCCTTGTCGCTGGAGTGGGAATTGTTCTTATATCATCAGATGGATTAGCTATTCAGAGAGCTTATTCCTTAGATGAGTCATGCTCCAACAATGTAGCAGAATACAATGCTTTGCTCATTGGACTCTAATTAGCCAAACAACTGGATATTGAATATCTCGAAGTATATGGCGATTCTAAGCTGATTGTTAATCAGGTTAGAGGCACATACGAAGTCCGACATCAAGATCTGGTACCATACTACGAAGCAGCAATCAGAATAGCTTCTTCGTTCAAAGGGTTCTTCATCGAACATGTACGTCGAGCTTGTAACACAGAAGCTGATGCCTTGGCTAACCTAGCTGCGGTATTGGCAATTCCAGTCAAAAGACAACAAATGGTTGTTTTCTCTAATAGAGACTTATTTTGTATTGAAAAAACCATAACATTGAATACAACAATTCAACTGAAGTCAATGTCGCCAGCGAAGACTGGAGAGCACCTTTCATCGACTTTGCAGTATATGACATACTACCTGAAGATCCTAAAGAAGCTACAAGTATTCGTCGACGATCGCTTCGATTCTATTATAATCATACTACTTTCGAAAAACTTTTGATGGATTACTCTTAAGATGTCTTGTTGGTGATGAAGCAAAGCAGATATTACGTGAAGCTCATGACGATGTTTGTGGAGCACATCAGCCCAGTCCTAAATTATAGGATCGTATCAGACGTATGGGCTACTACTAGCCCTCTATGGTATCTGATGCCATTGACTATGCAAGAAAATACCGAGCATGTCAGATTCATACAGATTTCATTCACCAACCATCAAAATTTCTTCATCCGACTGCTGCCTCATGGCCCTTCGAAGCTTGGGGCATGGATGTAATTGGTCATATCAATCCTCCTTCATCTAAAGGACATCGGTTTATCTTGGCGATAATCGATTATTTCTCTAAATGGGCTGAAGCTATACCTTTAGCTGAAGTAAAGACTAGTAGTGTCATTAACTTTATCAAACATCATGTGATATACAGATTAGGTGTACCTCGTCGAATCATCCATGATAATGGGCCATAAATTTTCAGTCAGAAGTTTACTAGGTTTTGTGATAAAAAAAATCAATAATGTTGCTTCTACGGCCTATAATCCTGCAGCTAACGGGTTAGCTGAAGCATTCAACAAAACTATTATCAAACTCCTTAAAAAGTTTGTTTCTATTAACAAACGTAATTGGAGTAGGAAGCTTGGAGAATGTCTATGGGCTTATCGCACTACAGTCCGTAATCCCACAGGTTGTACACCTTTTTCTCTAGTATATGGGTGTGAAGCTGTCTTACCGCTGGAAATTCAAATTCCATCCTTGAGAATTGCTATTGCTAATGAACTTACCACAGAAAACAATGATCATTTTCGGCTTCAAGAATTGGAGGCGCTCGATGAGAAAAGGTTACTAGCTCAACAACATATTAAACTTTATCAAGCCCGAATTTCAAAAGCTTTCAATCGCAAAGTCAAAGTGCGAACATTTCAGGAATACGAACTAGTTCTTACAGTCAGACATCCTATGACTATGACTCACATGAGCAAAGGCAAATTTGAGGCAAAATGGGAAGGTCCGTATGTGGTAAACAAGGTTTTCTCAAATGGAGCCTACCAGTTAACAGATATGGATGGTAGAGTTGCTATGATGCCTATCAATGGCAAATTTTTCAAGAAATATTATCTATAAAAGCAAATTTTTCTTCATTCAGAGAAATGATGTAAATAAAAGTTTATTTTATTTAAAAGCAGAAAAGAGTTACATAATATTAAGGACGGGGACGAGGACCCGATCCTTCGTAATTAAATACATGGTTTGCCAGCAATTCAAACATCTCATTGTCTGACACACTAGCAACTCACAGGCGACCATCCTTACAGCTTCCTTTTCAGCAGTCTTCCTAGGCTCCACTAACTTAGCAATCAAGTCCTGCTTTGGTGCAGGAACGGTCGAGCCTTCACCCACTTCTTTCTGAGGAGGAACCGGAGGCTCAGTAGGAGGTGTCTTAGTCATATTTTCGATCTTCGGAGTGAGTAAATCTTCGAAAGACATTTTGTACAGAAAAAAATAAGTTGACGATATCTACAGAAGTTTTGGTCTATTTATAGACAGAGCGATCAGATGATCGGCTTCGAGAACCGATGCGACTTTTCTTCTTCAATAGAAGTGACTGTTCATTTCATTTATTTCTTCACTCTAAAAAGATGTGACTGTTCATTCATTCATTCTCTTCTTCGAGAATCAAGATGACTGCTCATTCATTCAGTGTCTCCTCCTCGAAAATCGAAGTGACTGTTCATTCATTTATTTCTTCTCCCTAAAAAGAGTTTGATTGTTCATCCATATATTCATTAGTCTTGGCATTTATTGTATTTTATTTAGAATTCACGTTCTTCACACCTCTGAATTCCGATTATCTACATCAGCAACTTATCACGTCCCTAGTACCTCTGATAAAGTTGTCTATTGAAATAACATTATTGCTAAACTTTATATTCTGCCACGTCCATATTACCTTTGAGCAGATATAATAAATATTGTTATTTTATAATCAAAAAATATATCATGTCCAGTATCTCTGAATATATTTTTTATTCTATTACTTATATCTATAAACAAAATATGCAACAAGTAATGGAACCACATAAAAGGTTTCTCATTTTATTTCTATTTCAAAAAGAGATACAACAAGCTTTGCTCATTCTATTCTGAAGGATAAGTAATAAGTTCTACAATTTGTTTCTTCAAAACTTAGACTCTTTTATTACGAGAATCTAGCACTCGCTGCCTGGCTTCAACTTTTCCTGATTCAGGATCGAATGGTTGCAGAGCAGCACTTTGACGTGCTAGTTCTTCATTTTGTAGACGTACAAATTCCTTTTTTTGATGCTTCAAAGTATCTATTTGATTAATAGCAGCTTGATGTAACTGATTTTTTTGTTCTATGTTCTGCTTGACAGTCTTGAGTTCTGTCACGACCCGTTACCCAAATTGTTGGGCCGGGCCGAGCCATGTCCAGCCTACGCTTGTTAAAGCGTAGTAAGCTATTCTAAGAATAGACAATAAAGGATCTAAGCTACTAACAGTTCTAAAATCACATTTAAAGGTTCAGCACAACACAGCATCTATAAGCGAAGGTAACATAAGCACAGACTTAATAATATACTTCCAAGTATCTAATTGGAGACAAAGTCCAGTATCCAAATATAAGTACAAACCAAAGTCTAAGTCCCAAAACACATGAAAGATAACTAAGCAAGGTTCACCGCTGGGGCCTCTTCTGGAGCTAAGGCCAGGTCCATGGTAAGTAGGGTATGTATCCTCAGGACTATCATCTGTAATATTTTCAACAGGTCCAATCAGGACAGGAACGAGTACAATCCATCTAGAAAACCCAAGTAAATGACAGAGAACTCTAAAGCAGTTATAGACAGTTTTATTGATGAACATGGTAGTTTATATTCAGGTGATGGTATAGAGAAACAGTTAAGATACAAGAAAAGAAAGGTAACTAAACAAGAGAAGAATCATGGCAACGATGACGGTAATAAAAGCTAACTGAACTAGAATAACATGTATGAGTCCAGACAGTACAATATAAGTCTAATATAATCCCAGTGTGAGTCTAGTCCATATAATTCGATACCAGTTGATTTCCGGTACAAGATGAGTCCAACAGTGATCAATGAATCCAGGGTGAGTCTAACTATGATCTAACAGTGTGTTTTAAAATACTGAGGTCGACATGTAAACGGCTGTAGGTATCAGCACATCTCTCACTGATCAGGCAAGAGATGGGTATGCTTCCGGTAGATTCCTGTGGGAGATTCTAGATTTGGGGTATGTCTATATGTCTTACTCAATATTTCCCCGTCCAGCAAGTGAATCCAGTATAAGACACAAGAATCGAGATGAGTCCGGCCAATACATGATGATTCTAGAAATGATTCCGGAATGATACCAATGACTCCAGTAATAGAGGTCAGCAAGTAAGGTATGTGTCGCATACATGAATCCAGAAATATCCATACGTGTTGATACAGAGAATCACATAGAACTAACTAGAACTGAAATACAGTAATTGACAAATAAATGAGAGAACTATCAGAGAATGTACTCGCCTGATACTCTGAAAAGAGTAGTGTAATATCAGATGTCTGTACCAGGGTCACAATGTCCTAAAATAGAGTAATACAGTTATGACATGTCCAAAATGAAAGTAAACGAAAGAACTAATACAATCTATATGATTTCTAAGCCAATCTAGGTCAAAGTCAACTATAATCAAACATTTTAGTCAAACTAGTCAAGTGGGGACCTAGCATAAAAAGTCTAATGTGGAGTGTCACTATACACAAACTAACTACCTAGGATCTTTACACTAGTGCGGGGTGAGGTCCAATACATCTATAACTCAAAACAACACAAAATATTAAAAGTCGTAACTATTCAATAAATAAATCAAACTGTACATTGAGTTCCAACAATTTTTGAGATAGACAAAAAGATCAATATTATATAAAATAAAGTACCAAAATGATCCTTGTTAATTATAGAAATTTATACTAATTTTTCTGGAATTTATAAACCCTCATAGATATTTATAAAAAATCAGCAAACATAAATATACTGAAAATGAGTTCTGTTTTTCCATTTTTATAAAATACCAAAAGTACTTATTAAATACTGAAAAAATTATAATAAATTAGCTAAATTAACATAGTATTTAAATATAATTTTTTCCAGATTTTTACAGCAATTAAAATATATATATAAATTCAAAACCAGAGAGTAACAATTTCTGGAAAAATAATTAATTATAAATTAAGGATAATACATAAGCAAAATCTACAGATATTGTCGGACGATAAAATAAATATCACCAACGTGTCCAGAACGGTCAAATCAGCTAGGATAGCCTACCCATAAGTCCAATTTGGACACAGGGGCAAAACGGTAATTTCGGACCAAAATAATGTCCGTCGTTGGTCACACTTTGCACCGAAAAACGTGTCGAGATAGAAGTCTACAAAACCTAGCAAATTATATGTCCACGAATCCAGAATGACGATACGAACCCAACGGTATATCCGGAATAGGATTCCGATGTGCCGATCTCAAAATGATACGTTGACGCGGACACTTGGTATCCGATTTACACGGAAATGCGTGCCGGAGCAAATGTCTTCAAAACTCAGCAAATTATATGTCAATGAGTCCAGAATGACGATACGAACTCAACGGTATATCCGAAATAGGATTTCGATGAGCCGATCTCAAAGTGACCCGTTGACTCGAAAAGTAGGACCCGCTTTGCACCGAAATACGTGCCAGGGCCCACGTTCTCCAAATCAAGCAAATTTTATATGAAAACATGCCAGAACAATGCCACGAGTCTACTGGTGGTGTCAGAAATTGAATCCGGAGTCCAGGGTTCAAAAATAGAATTTTACAAGTGCAAATTAAAGAATTCGAACGGCCAACTTTGGCGTCGAATTCAACGAACCAAACGTGCTTATAATGAAATGAAACCTAAAGGAGGCAGGAAGAGGGTTATACCAGCTGTGCATCGGAACTGACGGTGCGCAAAATGGAGCTGCGACGACGAAGATACGAACCCGCGAAGTTGGCGTCACGAAACTGTCCAAAAATAGTTCAATTTAAAACGTCAACTTGGTGGCCAGTTTTGAGGTATCAAACGACAAATTTAACGGACGAAAATTGACAAGAGTGAAGATGGATATACCGAGATTGCGATGGAGCAAAGAGATCGCCGATCCAACAGTCGGATCTCCCGAAAAACATGCACGAACTTGCTGCGACGGAGCGCGAATTCTGAGTTCCAAACTCGCGCGCGCCGACGGGATCTCGTGCTAAACGCACAAATCGTGTGTTTAACACGTCGGGGAGGCCGGTTGTAGCCAGGAGGTGATCGCTGGGGGGTCGCGTGCCGGTGGAGGGGTCGTCGGTGGCCGGTGGCTGGCCGCGGTGGCGCGCGCCATGCGCCCATGCACGCGCGGGGTGGCGTGGCGCGACAGCCACTGCTGCTCACTGCTGCTACTGCGAATGCTGCATGCGCGGCTGCTGCGGGGGCGGGGCCACCTGGCCGGGCATGGCGTCGGCGGTGGGGGTGGTCGCGACATCGGTCGCCGGTGGTGGCGAAGGTGGCGGGGGTGCATGGTGAGAGCTATGGTGGTGGTGATGCATGGTGGTGGTTGTGTGGAGAGTAGGAGGAGGAGGTGAAGGAGAATAGAGGAGGAGGTGAAGGAGGAGAGGGAGTTCGGCATGGGCTGGGAGTGGAGTTCTGTGTGTGTGAGTTTTGTGTTGAGAGAAAGAGAGAGAGAGAGGTGTTTGTGTGTGTATATATATAATATGTATAGAAAGAGTGAGAGAGAGAGATATATTTGAGAGAGGGAGGAGAGAGAGACATCGGCCAAAGGGGGGGTTGCTGTTCGTACAGAGGGGGGGGGGTGTTTGTGTGTAATTGTGGAGAGAAAGTGTGAGGTGAGGTGAGAGAGAGAAAGATATTTGTGTGTCTGGGTATATATATTATATATATAATATATATAGAGTGAGAGAGAGAAATAGATATTTTCAAAATAGGAAAAAAATAGGAAAATTATGTGGGGTATTTGGGCATTCATGAAAGGGCAACATGAAGCATGGGTTCGGGTTCGGTCGAACCGGGTCGGGTCAAAATCGAACCGGGTGCAATAATTGAATTAAAATAGGTATTTATAATCATGGGTAAATAAATAATATACGGGGACTCCAATAAATAGGACACAAGTTTCATGTGGGTAGTAGGCTTCATATGGACCACGTCCATACTTTGGGTCGACTAGGTTGGATCGATGTCGGGTCCCGAAATTAAATTGGAAATTAAATCAGATTTTACGGTAGACAATAAATTGGCTTAAATTGACCCGGAAGTTGTGCGAAGAAAATGAAGCACAAAATAGAGTGTCTGAGTGGGACACGAAGGTCATGGGTAAAGAGCGTCTCGAGTAGATCATTTATGAGAAGTTGGTTCTGAGAAAACGACTGGTCTGGTGCTCCTAAATTAAAAGTCACGGTGGCGTGCAAACGAAGATCAAAAATAAAAGTGGGAATAATTATTCAATGATTAATCGGTCTAAGTTGACCCGAACTTGCGTGATACAAAAAGAGCACAAGGGAACGAGTTCAAGTGGGACACGATATATCAACAGGAAGATAATCTTGTCTACTTCAAAACCCATGAAGAGAGTTTACAGAGATTGGCATCCCTGACGCTCCAGAAGTCAAAGTTACGGAAAGGCACATAAATGATCAAAACAATTAAATAAATAAAATATTTATCGATAATAATTCATTCAGAAAAATAAAAATAAACCCTGAAATTCAGGGGGCTTACAAGTTCTGCTTGAAGCTGGGCAATTTTAGACTCCAGAGCAGCAGCTTTCTTCTCTTCATCTATAGCCTTAGTCTTATGACTCTCAGCAATAACAGCCGCATCAGCGATTTCAATGTTTATTTCAGAGGATTGTCTAGTGAAAGTCAGCAAAAATGCTTCAAAATTGGCTTTACTAGTCTCTGCTTCTCGAGCCATAGCCTCATATTCTATGTTTACTAGCTGCTCGATATCTCCTCTTTTTAGCTCCTTGTAAGCTTTAATTGAGCCTTCCAGCTCATCCAAAATGTGTTCCAAAAAGGTAGCCTGAGCCTCGTCTCCTTGGCTACGGATACCTCCGATCAAGAATAAAGAAGGAGTTCTGATTGTACTAAAAGGAACATCTTCTCTGTCTATCACTCTATGAACTAAAGGCTCCAGAGATGTGAAGAAAACTTTCGTGAAGGAAGCCACCATGAACTTATTAGTTGCCATGGCTCCTGGGGTGGCTACTACTTCCGCTGGAGTCTTTACAGTTTCAATAGGTAGAGGCACTTCATCTTGAGCGCTGATGTGAGAAGAGCTTTCCTTCCCTGCTACAGTCCATGTGGGTTCTTCTGCAAATTACATATGTCATTTGTATTAGCAATATACAATGCTGAAGGAGCTACGACAAATAGATCATGCTTAGAAATTTATCTAAGCAGGATATAGCATGAGGAGTCTCAAGAGGTTTAACTGTCTCTGGCTGAAGCTTTGACAGGGTCTCTGCAGACATAGTAGCTTGACTACTTTCTGCTCCGGATTCAGTCTGAAGTGGCAGAGTCATTGGAGTTTGATCTGCTAATTCTGTTGTCACTCCAGACATCTCAGGTTTCTCAGAGATTATGGGTTCATCGATCTTGGGATTGATATGTTCTTCATCGATAACCACATTCTCCTCGTCTTTAGCAGTTGAGGGATCTTCATCAGCTGGGAGTTCCTGAGGTGATGGTACATCCTCTAAAGTTTGTTTTTCTTTAATGATGTTATTCCAATAATCATCATATGATTCATCATCAAAGTCACAATTAGCTAAGGCTTCAATCATCGCCTCTTCAGAATGAGTAGGTTCTTGAGCCTTCGGAGAATCTTGTAGAAGTAAATCTTTCTCAGGAGAGGTGGCTTTCGGAGTCTTAGGAGTTGGGGATGGAACCGTTATCCCCGTCGTAGCAAGTACATTGGCGGGAATACGTACCATCACAGCTTCTGATCTCGGAGGTTCTAAGGTGGTAGTAGACGGCTGAACATCTGCTGAAGTAGCAACTGCAAAGAAAAAATCAATTTAATATACATCTTTGATAGAAAAAAGTATATATTATTAGGGTATATCACAATCTTGATATTACCTTCTGGTGTCAGTACCTCTTCGGCAACTACCAACTTTCTCCTGACCTCTCTATGTGGTGATGCAACCGGCTCTTCAGCAGCTCCGGTGCGATCATCCTCCAGATCGATCAGAGTGGTAGACGTTCCTCCTTCTGTGACTCTTCCCTGTTTTTGAATAGAAGAAGGAGTGATTTCCTTCTCTCCAGAGGAAGAGCTGAGGAGCATCTGCTTTGACTGAGAACGAGTCATTCTTGTAGTCGTTGGTTCATTTATAACCAAAGATGTCCTTCTTTTTTTCTCCGGAGCCCTTGGAGAGGCAGGTCTACTATCCAGTTGAGGAGGGGCCGTCGTCTCCTTAGTTTTTCTTTTCTTTAATCCTTTGGCAGGGGATTTCTTTTTCCGCACCTTTAAGGATACGTCCAGAGGATCCTGAACTTCATCGGGATAGTTCTTTTGAATGGAAGCTTCTAGTGGTGGATCTACAGGATCTTTGTCCTCTGCATCCCTAAAAGAATGAGCAGTGTGTTTCCCCTATTTTGATATCTTCTCACTTGCAAAGCTATGTGCAGGATGGAAGCTTTCAGTGAATGTATTGGCTGAAGTATAGAAGTTTGCATATGTTTATAACATACGCGGGCCTTACGGAAGATTGTAGGGCATGGAAAATATAGCTTTTGTAACCCGGGCATTGAAATAGCTCCAAGCCCTAGCCCCATCGATCAGATAACCCTTGGCCTGTAGGTAAGTGGTGGCGTTACCCATATGAAGCTGATCAGATCCGAACTGCCGTGCAAATCGACTTGGCAAGTACGGTTCCAAATAGCACTCTTCCTCGAATCTGTAGACCAAGTGAGAGGGTCGGATCGTCTGCAGCCACAAAAAGATGGGTGGACTCAAGCAGAGTGATTCTGCAGTTAAATCCATCAACTGTGGAGGCATATTCTCATATCCATGAGGGGGCTGGACGCACTGAAAGCTCCATCCCGATCCACGATTCAAGGCAAATCTGCACTCTGAAAGAGTAGTATATTGCCAATGAGCGCTGGAGTAGCGTCTGATAAAATCTTCGCCGACACTTCCCATATTAGGGTTCATCAGACATGGATGGTGAAGCAATAGCCATACAAATAGATAAGTGTACGGTATCTCGGTACGAGGGAAGTCTTGCCTCGTCGCCTTGTCATTTAGCATGGTTTATACAAAAGAACGCAATCTTGCGTTCAAGCGGTAAGTCATGGCCGATAAGAGATCCATCTTGTATCCAAAGACAAGACGTGCTGCAACAAACATGACGCCCCAATGGAATCTGTCGACTGCACTGGCTCCTGGAACTATGAAGTGCCGCAGCCATAAAGAGAGAAAGCCCGCTAGCTGGGCCTCTTTAGACATGGATCTGTAATCCTGTCTGAGATAACTCTGAAGGGTGTCGCCAGCCTTGAATGGATGTAAATCCTCATCCAGTTTGACATCTCCATGATTATATTTCTCCATCAAATATAGCATGTCACTCTGACTGAAGGGTTCAAAGAAACGAGGAGCACATGCTTGATTTTCAAGTGGCTTGTCCTCCCGTGCATGACCCAAGAAGAGAAATGGCATCCACTTGGTGGTATAACAAGTACCTGCAGTGGCACTTTTGTAGTAGAGCGAACAGATTTTGTAGTGACATAATAACACTTGAAAGACGACGATCATCTGAGGATTCTCTTCCGCCATAGCATCTAATTCGTCATTTGTAGGCACATACTCTTCGTATGGATTATCGCCCATTGGTAGGTGAAAGAGATATTCCATCTCATGGAGAGAAAATCCTATTTCTTCATGGGGGGTCATGAAAGTCCCAGTGCTTTCATTATACCTCTCTACTAGAGCCAGGAACATATGAGCGTTCGGGCGAATGCCGTACACTGTAGTCCAGATGGCATCGTAGAGACCCAGATCGAGGATCCTGTCCTTGAATTGATCCAAAATCCAAATAGATAAGCTGCTCCAACGCTTCATATCTGGGTTAACCAGACCTGTCATTCGCATGCCGCGGTCTGGGTATATTCCTTCAGCTCTTGCGAATGTATTCGCAAAAATGGTTATTCTGACTGGAAGAAGTAGAAAAGAATCCTCAGGAGGAATACGGCTTGGCTTCAAACCTCTCAAGTAGGTACTGTACTTTTCGAAAGTACTGTAAAAGAGATCTCTGTACTTCGGGCCCATTCTGTAACAGATTTTGTCGACACTTGCCTGCTGGATTGGAGTCTGATCCCATGACATTCTTCTGGGATAGCTTGCAAATGCATATTGAGATAATGCCATAGACCTCGATATTTCTGTGAGGTATATGACTTTATCTTCATTTTTGAATATTCTTCTCTTTTTTCTGGTCTTGGGCTGGGAAGTCTTCTTGATGGCATCCCCGAATAGAAAGACAGGTTTCTTGTGGACCACAGCATCCAGACTTTCTAGAGGCTCCCCGTTCATTAACCTCAGCAAGGTTTGGTTCTCTTGGTCCATAAGGAGGGTCTTTCGTGCTTCAGGACCATCGTACTAAGGGAATGTGACATGAGACAAATTCTTCTTATATTCCGGGACATTAAAAGCTGAAGCAAATCTTTCAACATTAGGGTCTTCCCTGAGATCAACTACAAATAAATACATGAACAAAAGTTAGAAGCAACAAAAGTGTGCAACCTTTTTAAGAACCAATTAATTAAGTTGTGCAATATCATAGGTTGCGCAACAGATTAAGTTGCACAACATCATGAGTTGCACGATATTCTAGGTTGCGTAACATGTCACGACCCGCACCCTGATTAGGGGCATGAGTACGCGGTTACGTCCAGCCTACGCCGCAGAATCGACGGTAGAACGCTGTATAGGTCATCTACGAAAACTACACTAAACAGTATAAAGGTACATATACAGTATATACACTTCGAATGGAGCTGACATAGCAATACAGTCTCAATCACAAAATAAAACTAAGATATATAGCACGAAATGGAAATATGATAGATGTGAAAACGGAAAATGAGTTCAACATCCAATACAGCTAGAGAGAAACAAACAACATCACAGAGTTACATAATATGAATATAAACTACTACAGTCTAAAACAAAAGCTGGATCGCAGTCCAGGCAAGCCTAACTAAGCTAACTACTCTTGGAGTATAAAGTCTAGTGGCTCAACTATTAGGCCACAGTCCTGGCCTAAGTCTCCATCTGTCTCAAAAACATCTGTAATATGTCAACGGTATCCTGTCAGAAAAATGAGCAAGTACAAACACCAACAGCAGTTCCATATGAATTGACAAATTCTATAAGAGACAGTATAATGAAATACAAGACAAATCAACAAAAAGATATATATCAAGATGTGAGTACTGAGTAGAACGACAATATATATAGGATGACTTAGGAACTATTCGGAAGCCGAGTTACAACCCTTAAACCAAACAAGGACCGGGGTTGTAACCCTTCTCCCGAACCGAACTTAGCCTCCTATGATAAATAAATATAAAAATATGACTTGAATTATTAGAGAGTTATGTGATCAGCTTGGAAAACATAATCAGGCTATCCACTTGGCCCGACAATCACATGGAAATCTGAAAAGGGTCATGCCGGCCAACCTGGATAACGAGCACATGAATGAGATCTTGCTACACCCTACGTGAGGTGAGAGTGGCGCAAGCACATGAATATAGTGTCATGGGGCTTTGATGACATAGCCCCTAATAATTCCCCACCCCCGAATAGTATAATGGATCTGGACATGACACGTCATGACACGGGATTCCATAAGAGGGTAGCAAGTCTCCTTAGGAATCGGTGTCTATACCAATACATGGAAATAAGACAGAATATGTACCAATATACCACAAAAATCTAGGAACAACATCCCATGTCATGATCCAACATATACTAGTCCGTGAACTATCGTGACTGGAAATCGAGTAAGACACTACAACTGAATCGGATATAGCAGATATCAAGACAATGAAAACTGTAAGTGAATGTACTCGCCTGTGGTCCTGAGCTGATAAGGTGAACAGATGCTCAGAGCAATCACAGACCTAAAGATGAGATACCATGAGTCCAAACAGGGTTTAATAAAGAAAGAAAAGCTAATCTAGTCATGATATACAAGTCTAAGTCAAAACTAGGTCAAACTAAGTCAATGTGGGTCAAGGGTTGACTTATAGTTGACTTTTGGTCAAAAAGTCAACTCTGGTCAACTCTGGTCAACACTGAGTCAACCCTGGGTCAACCCTAGGTCAAACTAGACTAATGTTGACCAACTGTTGACTTTCAGTCAACTGGTCAACTCTGGTTTGGTTCTGGGTCAGTTCTAGGTAATGTGTTGAATCGTAGTTGACTTTGGTCAAAAAGTCAACTTTTGGTCAACGGGGGTCAAAACTAGACTAAACTACCCTTATCTAAACATTACCTACCAAGACAACCTATTTCTAACCCCATCTAGCAATCAGAAACCCAAAACCTTATATTACCCTATACCCCCTATATTTACACTTACAAGATATTTTCGATACCTTGCCCATTACAAAGGAAACCCCTCTAGATCTCAGGATACTAGCCTAGGCTTCTTAGGGTAGCTAGATACTATCCTATCTAGGGTTTACCTACCAAGAAATCTAGAGTTCTTGGGCATCTAATCCATCTTATCTTCCATGTTGGTCATCCCAACATTACCTTAGGGTTTCGTCATGATACGCTATGGTATCGTGAGATACCACACCCTACTCTCTACCAACCTTCCTAGTTCACTCTCCCACACTCTCCTAGTGTCTAGGTTAGTCCTCTCTACTAGTCCAATAGGATACTAACCTAGTAGGACACTAACTTAACTAACTCACTACTAACACTAACACAAACATCAAGCTAATACCAACACTCACTAACCCCTCTAACTAGATACTCACCCACACTAGACACCACCCAACTAGGCACTAACTAAGGGTTTATATAGGCTTCTAGTGGATCAATTTGTAGGGCAACATGGGTTTCAAATGGTATATGTGAATGTATGAATTTGAATATGGATATTGGATGGATGAATGGATGAATGAATATGGGTGAATTCATATATGGGGTGAATGAATATCCTTTGAGTAAATGAATAGGGAAACATAAAAGGAAGGATGAATGAAATCATGGAAGGATGGATAGATGGATGGATGATATGCAATGAATGAAGGAAATGGAAGAATGAATGAATGAATGGGTAAAAATGAATGCATGGATGAGTGAAATAATGGGGAAAGAATGAAGGATGAATGGGTGAACAAATGAATGTGTGAATGAATGAATTTGATTACTGAATGCATTTAAATGGAGGAGGAGATGGCTGATATGGAGCTGAATTTATGGCTGTCCATTGGAGTGTTCATATGGGCTGAATTGTAGTGTTAAGGATTGGTTTGAGACTGCTTATAGGCTGTCCTTAGGGGGCTGTTTTGGGCTGAATTGGTGGCTAAGTGTGGCTGTCAAGTGGGTGAAATAGAGGCTAAAATGTGGCTAAATTGGCTGTGATATAGGGGCTAATTTGTTGGCTGATTTGGAGGCTTATATATAGGGTGATATGTGGCTAAGTGTGGCTGTCAAGTGGGTGCTCCCTCCCGATCTCTATGGCCACCAGTAGCTGCTGCTACTACCTACTGTTCTTGTGTGTGGGGACTGCTGTCCCCACCCTACAGCTGCTGCCCATGGCAGCAGCTCAAACTCACTACTGCTGCTGCCCCTATGGCTGATCCCCCCCTCTTTTCTACACTCAAACACTCCTCTCTACCTCTCTAATTCTCCCTCATTCCCTCACTCTAACTCTCTCTACACACCACTCTATATATCCATCTCTCTATCACTCTCTCAATCTTAAACTCACTCTCTCAATATCTATATTACGTTCTCTACTCCCCCTCTATATCTACACACACACATATATATTTATATATATGAATGTATAGAGAGACACATATACATATAAATATATAACCATGAAAATATATATATATATATAAAACATTAAGAGCAATATTCTAGGAATCTAAAATCTGAAATTAAAATAGGAACATTTATTTAATTAAATCATAACCACATGAAGTGTCCAATATTGGGGGTTTTCCACATGGACACAAAGCACAACACAAAGGACACTCCTATGACCTCCAAATGGATACGAAATGGACACAAATGGAGACACAACCATGGAGGTCATTCTTACGGGTTCAAAATATTCCTATAGGCATGTAGGGGTAGATTAGATGAGAGATTATACCTTCCGGGAGAGAGATTCCAAGAGAAACCCTTCCGACACGACACCGACACGAAGTGGCCTCCAAATGGACACAAACCAAAGCCAAATCCTCCCAAACTTGGCTAGCACCCTCTATCCATGGAGTAGAGAAGAAATGAAGAAGATTTGGTAGAAGAAATGATTGATTTGGAGATGAAATCAATGGAGGTTGCTCTCAAAATTTGGGAAAAAACAAGAGAGAGAAATTTGGGGATAATAACAAATGAATGGATGACTCAACCCCTCCTCCTATGGCTGCCATGTGTGGGTGGTTTGTCCCTATTTGCTAATGACCAAAATGCTCCCACTAACTCATATTGAATTAAATTAGGAAAATGATTTAGGTTGAGGCTAAATTAGTCTAGTTTTAAGTCTCTAATTAAACCTAACATATCCATGAATAATTAGTCTAACACACTAACTAAAATAATGTCATATGGGCCATGCCTAACTAATGAGTGGGTCCCACTAGAGTCAAAACTACCCCGGGTCTCCGAAACAAGTCGGATTGAGTTGAAATTCGAACCCGACTCAAATAACCCCAAAATAATATCATAAATAAATAAATAATTCCAAAATAATTCTAAAGTGGAAAAATGACCAAAATACCCCTGTTCATGAAAACTGGGGGTGACAAATCTATCCACCTTAAAAAAATTTTGTCCTCGAAATTAAAACAAAGCAATCACAGAAAAACACATGCAGAAAACAATCTCTCTCGAATACTTCCAAAAAAAAATTTCAGCAAAATAAAAATCTCTTAAGATACTACAACACTTGCAAATAAAAACTGTTACGTATCCGACACGGACACGAAACCAACACAAAATCTCACCAATCAAAAGCCAAATCAACAATCACCAATGCAAAATATCAAAAATAAATCAGAGAGGTCCAATGACCAAAATATCCTTGGGCCAGAAATGATACTGAATACATCCTAATCACATGGTTAGGCTCTAGGTCAAACTGTCTCTAAAGTTTCATTAGCAAAACATCAAAAATCTCAAGTCATGGCTTAAAATTTTAAAATAAATAAAATCTCCAAAATCAAAGCATGAATTAATGACAATAATTAAATGGCTAAAACTATAAAATTTAAAATTACTCTCAATTTGAAACTTGGTGCTACAAATCTATCCACCTTAAAAGAATTCATCCTCAAAATTAAAACAAAGTAAACACAGAAAATTATGCAGTTCGACAATCATATGCGTTTGTCCAGAATCAGGATACTCAGAATCTCCGTCATGCTAGTGGGCAAGGCTACGATAATCACAGAGTCCTTGACTATGGTACATACCTCTAGAATTATGGTATTTAAAATTTTCGTATTGTCGCATGCTTGGCAGCGAAAACCTTAAATTCCCACACCCGAGAAATACATCCATAATCTGACTATATGTCCTCACTATGCCTGCTAGCATGACCCTAGAGGATTCCAAATCTCATAATCGAGGCGACCTAGCCCATACGACTTATCTCAGGAGAAAATCACATCACAAGAACAAAAATTTTCATCAAACAATCAAGGAACAGATGGAATCGAATTTCAAGACGATTATAATGAGACAAATACGGAAATGAGATCGAAAGATTGGAACCTGCACTCTGCCCTGCCGTTGCCTGACTTTCCTCAATCTCATAATCGAGGCGACCTAGCCCATACGACTTTCCTCTAGCCTGCTGCACTCTGTCCTGGCCTGCCTGTCTAGCTGCACGGGCAGCACAGTTCATCATCTGGTGGTCTGGAGCTCTACAGAAAAAACAAAATCCCAGCCTCTTCCTGCAAACCCCCCGTGTGTGCCCCATCTTCTTATAGAAAGCACACTGGATGGTCTGCCTCTTGCTCGGACCCTGCTGCTGGTCGACACGTGCTGGTGCCTGATGTACTCTGTCTTGGCCTCCTCGGACTCCACGAATATGGCAATCCTTCAGCTGGTGGTCAGGCGCCCCACAGTATAGACATACGCCAAACCTCATCCTGCAAACCTTCCAGGTGTGCCCCAACTTCCCGCAGAAGCCGCACGGAGTAGTCTGCCTCTGGTCCTGTCCCTGGTACTGAACTGGGGTATCCTGAACTGTATCCGGTACAACCCTCTCAATTGCTGCCATCACCGGCCGGTGGGAGTTCTCCATGCTCTGTCATAACACCTCTGTCTGGTGGTACTGTGCCTCGGCCTGGGCCCTCTGGGTCTGCAACATCTGCTGTAGAAGGGCCCTCATCTGCTGTGTATCAGTCGGTAGCGGAGACGGCGGTGGAAGAGTCTTAGGAATGACTATGGATGGTCCCGCTGCTGGAGGTGAAAGACCTCCTGGAATTGTCGCTGCTACTCCCGCCTGAAGGACAGGAACTGAGGTGGCAACTCTCTCGACTGCTACTCCCACCTAGAGGGCAGGAATTGAGACTGCTACTCCCGTAGCCGGAAGTGGAGGTCCTACTGGATCGGATCTCTCTGGAACTGTACTACGTCCTGCCGCCTGAGAGCGAGTAATCGCCATCCTGAGGACGAATTGAACCCAAGAGATCAATATGGCACAAGATGAGATATTATCAAAGGAGGACAATTGAATTCAAATGCAAGAATAGTTGTCATGGTAATCAAAAGATCATAATTTTCCTAAAATGTGATTGAGTAACTCCTATCATATCCTAGATCCTATGTCCTAGTCGCAGGCTCATAATTAGTACTCTAAGTCGAGCACCATTACGAGATCGTACTAATTATGACTCTGACCTGCATGGACCACCACAAAAATGTGTCACGACCCGCACCCTGATTAGGGGCACGAGTACGCGGTTACGTCCAGCCTACGCCGTAGAATCGGCGGTAAAACGATGTATAGGTCATCTACGAAAACTACACTAAACAGTATAAAGGTACCTGTACAGTATATACACTCCGAATGGAGGTGACATAGCAATACAGTCTCAATCACAAAATAAAACTAAGATCGATAGCACGAAATAGAAATATGATAGATATGAAAACAAAAAATGAGTTCAACATCCAACACAGCTAGAGAAAAACGAACAACATCACAGAGTCACATAATATGAATATAAACTACTACAGTCTAAAACAAAAGCTGGATCGCAGTCCAAGCAAGCCTAACTAAGCTAACTACTCTGTGAGTATAAAGTCTAGTGGCTCATTTATTAGGCCACAGTCCTGGCCTAAGTCTCCATCTGTCTCAGAAACATCTGTAATATCACTACAAGAAAAATGACCTTTCTTGACGGTCAATTTATTGACGTATGGTCAAAACCGTCAAGGAAAGCAGTTATCTTGACGGTTTTAGACATACGTCAACAAAACACCCATTTTTCTGTTATATATTAAAATTTGACCATATTACTTGACGGTTTTATACAAAGCGTCAAGAAAACCCATTGCATTACTTGACGGTTTGCTGATAACCGTCAAGTAATGCATGTGCAAAAAAAAAAGGCGCGCACATTTCAGATGCCATTTTCGTAATTTTTTCAAAAAAAAATTTTCTTGACGGTTTTAACAAAATTTGGGAATCGAGGGTTTCTTATATATTTCACATCCACATACTTCTTTTCCTCCTTCCCCCATCCCTCTCCCTCTCGAGCTCCCCCTCCGGTGGAAGTCTTCCCCCGGCCGGCGAACCCCGACCGGCGACCGAGCCTGTAAGTCTCCCCCTCTCCTCCGCCCTCTTCCCTAGCTTCTTTTCCGACCATCTCGTCAGCCACCCCGACTTCCACAGCCCTCCCGACCGTGCCCTAACCCTGTTCTCCGGCAATCCGCCGTCTCCCCTCTCATCCCCGCAGTCGACTTCAAGCGTTCCCTCTTCCCCCTTCCTTTCCGACCCCGATTTTCTCCACAGCCCTAAACTCCTCTCCCATGTTCTTCATCCCGACCCCCCCGGAAACCCTAGCTCCGGCGAGCTCTTCGGCTCAGTCCCGATCCGTCGGCTTTTCCCGTGCTTCCCCGCAGAGCCGACCTTGCTGCCCGTGCTTCCCGTGGACGCTTCCCGTTCCGTGCGTGCTTCCCTTGTCTCTTTCTCGAGCTCCTCCGCGGCCTCTCCGTGGTCGAGCCTCTACCTACCTCCGTCGATCCGGCCATCAGACCCTCCTGAGGCTCCCTTCTACGTCAGCCGCCTACCTCGAGCCCCCATATCTGTGCCCCCTGTGCCCCCTGTGCCCTAGCCGGCCTCCTTCATCGCCGGCCCCCGAGATCCAGCCGCCTCTCTCCTTCTTGGCTCACTCCCATCTTCCCTCGAGCTGTCGACCCCCTGGCCACGAGCTCCCCGCTCGACCCTCCTCTCTTTTTCTCCCTTTCGGAGTAGTCGACCCTTTTTCCCCTTGAAGAAAACCCTAACCCTAGCTCTCCCCTTTCCTGTGGCCGTTGTTCCCTGACCAACTGGCCCCTTCCGAGATGATGTGACCGTGACCCGTACTCGAGATGCTGCGACGACTCTGAGGTGTGCTCCTACGCCGGTGATGACGTGTCGAGGATGCATTCTCGAGTCCATATAGACGCTGGACGCGCGGTTGTAGCCGAATCTGAGGCGTCCCGTCAGATTTTGACTAATTTGGGTATAATTTCTGAAACTTTTGGTTGGAATCTCTGTTTTCATTTTATATCTGTCGATGATGATATTTGGGTCTCGATCTGATGATGATATTTGGGTCTCGATCTCCCTACCTAAATTGGGTCGTCGAATTGCTGATGCCTATCGGATTCAACGTTGTGTGACGATCCTTTGATCATCTTGGTTTGAGAATCTTAGTGATTCCTAAATCACGGATTATATTTGTTGGATGGGTTTCTTCCTGTATTGCTGTCGGGTTTTGTATTACTGTTGGGTGAAGAAATTCACATATGCTGGGTTGGTATTTAAATTAACATATTGTTGGCTGGTATTCACATGCTATGTTGGGTTATTTTCATATACTATTGGTTATTGGGTTGTTATATAATTATGGTCTGTTGTCATAATCGGTTTTTGTTGTATCGAGATCATAATCGGTTTTTGACCCTTCTTATTAGTATTGGTATCGGCAGTTTCAGATCGGAGTTTCATAGTTCTTGGTTTCAGAAAGACAAGAAATAATTTTAAAACTTAAAATATATTTGGTGCATTTAGAAATAATGTTATGTATTACTTGTTGTTTTCCATTAGTTTTAAATGGACCAATATTCAACATTGTTGAATTATTGATCCGCAGTGGATATTGTTTCTTATTACTTACTTCCTATACAAAGTACCCTCACAATAGTTTGGATCGAATGATATCAATATGTATGAGCATATTGATTGTCAACACATCCGGATCGTGTCGATATTGTTTTTTCTTTGCCATATTTCTCTCTTTTCCTTTTCTTAATTGAGTAGGAAGGAGAACCACAATTTGGTATCGACATGTATCGATCGGGGTGAGTATCAAATTAGACATGCCAAAAAGGTACAATACTGCCTATACTTACCGGTATTGATCAACACTGCGAACATTGATCTGTGAACCATGGTTTGATCACCCTTCATGAGATTCATATTTTGTAGTATCTGACGAGATTAGAATATGTTTTACAGCTTGGTGACTTTGTAGTTGTATCAGAGTGTATTTTGACCTTGTGTCATTCTAGACTATGGGTAATGTGGTTCTGTTGCATATATGTTGGTTTGGAGGCTTGCGTATATGCTGGGTTGTTCCTGTGATAGCTCCATAGTATGTTGTTTATTTTCTCTTCCTAAATCACTTGTTGTGGGGAGTATTTTTTACCGTTGGTAATGGATATATGTTCTTAGTATGTTGCTTGGGTTTAGTGATATGTCGTTGGATAATATTAGCTTGCTAGACATTTTATTCCTTGTTGGCTTGGGATTATTTTTGAGTACTCTGATACTCTTGGTAATGGTCGTTGACCAAATGAACCAAGACGTTGTAACCATGTAGGGTATACTGGCACCATGTTAGTACATGTTCAATACGTGTGGAGGCACACGCACGTACGAAAAATGATGTATGATCCAAATCTGAGACATAGTTTATCTCATTTTTTAGTTATCTTATTGCCTAGTCGTATTCGTGTTTTTGGTACTATTGGATAGTTCATTCTGGGTGCAGATACGCTCGTGTTTTATACGAGTCGATATTGGACACGGACGTTGAAATACCTTTGTGTCGGGATACAAGGTTGAAGGTTAGTGAGTGTACATCTGGAACTTTTGAATCAAAAAATTTGGTGCAACACTTACTAGTTTTGCTTTTTTATTTCAGAAGGCAGCCTCTGCAGTTGTGCAGGATGAATTCCTTTGTTGGATGATACAGTAGAAGGATCATTCCTCTGTTGGATGATACAGTAGAAGGCCTTAACCATTAAATACCCTGCAAGTTAAGGCCGCATTTTCTGCAGCTTAATTTGCACTTATCCAGCAGATACAATAGACTTGATTCCTTTGCCGCAATGCAATTGCATCAAGAAAAGCATAAGTGATTTGTGCAGGTAAAGATAGAAAAGGCAAAAAGCTCATTGAAGATAAAATGAGGTGGTCAAGGTAAATATATATATTTATATATTATTAAAAGTTTTTATATGATTAGTTGTTGCTTACTTTCTCTCTTTAAGTTATGATTGCTTTAATAACTTGAAACATTTCATTCTCTAACCTTCTGTTGTTGGAGTTACCATAAGCTTATGATGGAATTTTTATTGTGGTGGTTGTAGTTTTCGTGCTTTTTGGTTAGGAATTGATCAAACTACCAGGCGATTCATGTCCAGATATAAAACTGATGCAATACTGGAAGTAGTAGAGAAGAACTTCTTTATAGAGAAAGAAGTCACATCTACCTTGGATATAAAACTGATGCAATACTGGAAGTAGTAGAGAAGAACTTCTTTATAGAGAAAGAAGTCACATCTACCTTGGTTATGGCTTCTCTTTATAGTGGTTTGAAGGCTCTTGAATTCAGAGCAAGAAACAGAAAAAAAAAAGTAAAATTAGTGGAAATGGAGGAATTACCAGCTACTATGGTATGTATTGAGAAAGGCACGTTTGCATATCTTGATTTGTAACATTTTTGCCTCCGAAGGATGGCAAGGGTTGACAAAATCGAGCGAAGGTAGGATTTAACTTTAAGTGGTTTACTTGTTTTTTATATCTTGATTGGTAACATTTGATGTCCTGTTTTACAAATTTGTAATGTCCCTAGTCAGTAATGGCATGTGTTTCTTTGGACCAACCTTTATGAAGAGAAATTACACAGTTTAGACCTGCTACTGAAGTCACAACAGAGACCTATTACGTCTACTTCGTTGATAGTGTACATAAGGAATGTCTTAATTCTATTGCTTCCTGTGGATTATCTATAAACTTAAATCTCAACAAATCTACAACTTCTCATCCCTTGATTCTTGTTACTCGGGTATCCAGAGAAGCTTCAAGTCCGGTAGCTTTTTACTGTAATTTGAGATGTATCCTTCTCATTGATCGTGCTTTTCTGTTTTAGCTTGACACTTTTTGTTTTCCTCTGTAAATATTTTTTCTTACCTGTTTTTCTCTTCTTCGTCAATATTAACCTTCTTTCTCAATTAGTAGCTGATTTTAACTATCACTAATGCAGGATGGCAGCTCTGGCAAAGAATTCAGCAAAGATTACACACAAAAAATGTCCATTCCTGATGAAGCAATGTTATGTGAGTGGGTGAAAGGGAATTCTTGTTATGGCTTCATGCTTATAATTAGAGTAGCATGACATATTCTTGAATGATAGGACCTATTCCAATACAAAAGAATCCATTATTGATTAATGACACGTTTCAAGGATACATACACTATACAAATACAGGTATAAGAATTTCCAAATAGGTATAGTTACCTATGTTGCATGAATACGGATAGGGGCACATATACAGATAAGATATAGATACAGACATCATATTTCTAGGCGACATTTATCATTGAGTGACTGAATCTAAGTACATAATATACGATATTCATAGGAAATTAGGATGTGTGACCAATAGATTATGATTTGAGTGACATCGTAGTGATTTAGGTTCCTATGGTTTGGAAAGGTAGCGACTTTGTTATCATAAATAAGCTAATTCTTGAGTTTATTCATTTTACATGGGAAACATGTTCTTTTATTCCTTTCAGAACTTTAGTTATTTCTTTCCTATGCTAGTTATGACATACTTTGCATTGTTCCCAATTTTGAGTTCATGTTGACATGCTAGTGTCCCATTTCTTCATGTCCCATTTCTTTCTTCTGCTATTACTACAAATTGAACTTTATTGTACGAAAGGCCAAAGAAGAGGAAGCTACTGCTTTGGAGTTTGACAAGTGGAAAGGTGAGATACTCACATGTTTGAATGTTAAACTGAACTGTCTCTCTATTTCTGTATTTTTTTCCCCAACTGATTTCTGCACATTTAAACTACTGCAACATTTGAGTCCTCCCTAGATTGTTCTGTCCATTCAAAATTTGATTGAATTTCAGTTGTGTTGCTGACTTATAATGTTATGTTCACCTTGTTTGCAGATTAACCTAAAGGAAATGCTGCTCTGGGTTCAGATATATTTTGGTTAATCTACTCCTGTAAATATGTTTTGGATATGTATATATGGTGTACGAACGTGTTTGTGGTTGGACGTTTGGATGTACTTGTTGGATGTACTTGTTGCATGCTGCTCTGGGTTCAGAGATATTTTGGTTAATTTACTCCTATAAATGTTTAGGATATTTATGGTGTACGAACGTGTTTGTGGTTGGATGTACTTGTTGGATGTTTGGATGTACGAACAACGTATTTTTTAATATAAAAATTGTGTATTATAGTTGTGTGATGCTTGTGATATTATATATTGATTCTGGAATTGGATTCTGTGTAATTATGTGTATTTGGTAATTGGATTTCTGGAATATATTATGTTTATCTTGACGGTTGTAAAACGGCAAATTTTTTTTATTCCTTGACGGTTTTTAACTTGACGGTTGCAAAAACGTCAAAAAATAATTCATTTCGTGACGGTTTGCAAACACCAAAAAACAATTTCTTGACGGTTTTTCCCCGTCAAGAAAGACTTTTCTTGACGGTTATTAGCCGTCATCTAGGCCCCCGTCAAGAAAAGTCGACACTTTTCTTGACGGTTTTTTGTTTGTTTTATTGACGGTTTAAAACCGTCAAGATAACGCATGTTTCTTGACGGTTTAAAACCGTCAAGGATACAAACAAAAAACCGTCAAGAAAAGTGTCGACTTTTCTTGACGGGGGCCTAGATGACGGATCCAAAACCGTCAAGAAAAGTCTTTCTTGACGGGGAAAAACCGTCAAGAAAAGCCATTTTTCTTGTAGTGTATATCAACGATATCCTGTCAGGAAAATGAGCAAGTACAAACACCAACAGCAGTTCCATATGAATTGACAAATTCTATAAGAGACAGTATAATAAAATACAAGACAAATCAACAGAAAATATATATCAAGATGTGAGTACTGAGTAGAACGACAATATATATAGGATAACTTAGAAACTATTCGGAAGCCGAGTTACAACCCTTAAACCAAACAAAGACCGGGGTTGTAACCCTTCTCCCGAACCGAACTTAGCCTCCTATTATAAATAAATATAAAAATGTGACTTAAATTATTAGAGCATTATGTGATCGGCTTGGGAAACATAATCAGGCTATCCACTTGGCCCGACAATCACATAGAAATCTGAAAAGGGTCATACCGGCCAACCTGGATAACGAGCACATGAATGAGATCTTGCTACACCCTACGTGAGGTGAGAGTGGCGCAAGCACATGAATATAGTGTCATGGGACTTTGATCACATAGCCCCTAATAATTCCCCACCCCCGAATAGTATAATGGATCTGGACATGACACGTCATGACACGGGATTCCATAAGAGGGTAGCAAGTCCCCTTAGGAATTAGTGTCTATACCAATACATGAAAATAAGACAGAATATGTACCAATAAACCACGAAAATCTAGGAACAACATCCCATGTCATGAGCCAACATATACTAGTCCGTGAACTATCGTGACTGGAAATCGAGTAAGACACTACAACTGAATCGGATATAGCAGATATCAAGACAATAAAAACTATCAGTGAATGTACTCGCCTGTGGTCCTGAGCTGATAAGGTGAACATATGCTCAGAGTAATCACAGACCTAAAGATGAGATACCATGAGTCCAAACAGGGTTTAATAAAGAAAAAAAAGCTAATCTAGTCATGATATGCAAGTCTAAGTCAAAACTAGGTCAAACTTAGTCAATGTGGGTCAAGGGTTGACTTACAGTTGACTTTTGGTCAAAAAGTCAACTTTGGTCAACTCTGGTCAATACTGAGTCAACCCTAGGTCAACCCTAGGTCAAACTAGGCTAATGTTGACCAACTGTTGACTTTTAGTCAACTGGTCAACTCTGGTTTGGTTCTGGGTCAATTCTATGTAATGTGTTGACTCATAGTTGACTTTAGTCAAAAAGTCAACTCTTGGTCAACGGGGGTCAAAACTAGACTGAACTACCCATATCTAAACATTACCTACCAAGACAACCTATTTCTAACCCCATCTAGCAATCAAAAACCCAATACCTTACATTACCCTATACCCCCTATATTTACCCTTATAAGGTATTTTCGATACCTTGCCCATTACAAAGGAAACCCCTCTAGATCTCAGGATACTAGCCTAGGCTTCTTAGGATAGCTAGATACTATCCTATCTAGGGTTTACCTACCAAGAAATCTAGGGTTCTTGGGCATCTAATCTATCTTATCTTCCATGTTGGTCATCCCAACATTAACTTAGGGTATCGTCATGATACGCTATGGTATCGTGAGATACCACACCCTACTCTCTACCAACCTTCCTAGTCCACTCTTCCATACTCTCCTAGTGTCTAGGTTAGTCCTCTCTACTAGTCCAATAGGATACTAACCTAGTAGAAAACTAACTTAACTAACTCACTACTAATACTAACACAAACATCAAGCTAACACCAACACTCACTAACCCCTCTAACTAGATACTCACCCATACTAGACACCACCCAACTAGGCACTAACTAAGGGTTTATATAGGCTTCTAGTGGATCAATTTGTGGGGCAACATGGGGTTCAAATGGTATATGTGAATGTATGAATTTGAATATGGATATTGGATGGATGAATAGATGAATAAATATGGGTGAATTCATATATGGGGTGAATGAATATACTTTAAGTAAATGAATAGGGAAACATGAAAGGAAGGATGAATGAAATCATGGAAGGATGGATAGATGGATGGATGATATGCAATGAATGAAGGAAATGGAAGAATGAATGAATGAATGGGTAAAAATGAATGCATGGATGAGTGAAATGATGGAGGAAGAATGAAGGATGAATGGGTGAACTAATGAATGTGTGAATGGATGAATTTGATTGCTGAATGCATTGAAATGGGGGAGGGGATGGCTAATATAGAGGTAAATTTATGGCTGTCCATTGGAGTGTTCATATGGGCTGAATTGTAGTGCTAAGGACTGGTTTGAGACTGCTTATAGGCTGTCCTAGGGGGGCTATTTTGGGCTGAATTGGTAGCTAAGTGTGGCTGTCAAGTGGTAAAATTGAGGCTGAATTGGCTGTGATATAGTGGCTAATTTGTTGGCTGATTTGGAGGCTTATATATAGGGTGATATGTGGCTAAGTCTGGCTGTCAAGTGGGTGCTCCCTCCCCATCTCTATGGCCACCAGTAGCTGCTGCTACTGCCTACTGTTCTTGTGTGTGGGGACTGCTGTCCCTACCCTACAGCTGCTGCCCATGGCAGCAGCTCAAACTCACTACTGCTGCTGCCCCTATGGCTGATCCCCTCCCTCTTTTCTACACTCAAACACTCCTCTCTACCTCTCTAATTCTCCCTCATTCCCTCACTCTAACTCTCTCAACACACCACTCTCTATATCCATCTCTCTATCACTCTCTCAATCTCAAACTCACTCTCTCAATATCTATATTACATTCTCTATTCCCCCTCTATATCTACACACACACACATATATATATTTATATATATGAATGTACAGAGAGACATATATACATATAAATATATAACCATGAATATATATATATATATATATATATATATATATATATATATATATATATATATATATATATATATATAACATTAAGAGAAATATTCTAGGAATCTAAAATCTGAAATTAAAATAGGAACATTCATTTACTTAAATCACAACCACATGAAGTGTCCAATATTGGGGGTTTCCCACATGGACACAAAGCACAACACAAAGGACACTCCTATGACCTCCAAATGGACACGAAATAAACACAAATAGAGACACAACCATGGGGGACATTCCTACGGGTTCAAAATATTCCTATATGCATGTAGGGGTGGATTAGAGGAGAGATTATACCTTCCGGGAGAGAGATTCCAAGAGAAACCCTTTCGACACGACACCGACACGAAGTGGCCTCCAAATGGACACAAACCAAAGCCAAATCCTCCCAAACTTGGCTAGCACCCTCTATCCATGGAGTAGAGAAGAAATGAAGAAGATTTGGTGGAAGAAATGATTGATTTGGAGATGAAATCAATGGAGGTTGCTCTCAAAATTTGGGGAAGAACAAGAGAGAGAAATTTGGGGATAATAACAAATGAATGGATGACTCAACCCCTCCTCCTATGGCTGCCATGTGTGGGTGGTTTGTCCCTATTTGCTAATGACCAAAATGCCCCCACTAACTCATATTGAATTAAATTAGGAAAAGACTTTAGGTTGAGGCTAAATTAGTCTAGTTTTAAGTCTCTAATTAAACCTAACCTATCCATGAATAATTAGTCTAACACACTAACTAAAATAATGTCATGTGGGCCATGCCTAACTAATGAGTGGGTCCCATTAGAGTCAAAACTACCCCGGGTCCCCGAAACAAGTCGAATTCAGTTAAAATTCGAACACGACTCAAATAACCCCAAAATAATATCATAAATAAATAAATAATTCCAAAATAATTCTAAAGTGGAAAAATGACCAAAATACTCCTGTTCATGAAAACTGGAGGTGACACGACATCCTGAGTTGCACCACATCCTGGGTTGCGCAACAATTAAGTTGCACAACATTCTGAGTAGCGTAACAACCTGGGTTGCGCAATATACTGTGTTGTGCGAAACTTAAGTTGTGCAATATCTCAGGTTGTACTACATACATGTTGTGCCACAAATTATTTGCGCAATATTTTTGATTGCGTAACACAATTGAGTTGCACAACAGCATGCGCAACAAGGTTTGTAAAAACGAACAGTGTTCAAATAAAGCAACCACACCCTAAGAAGGGGTGGCACAAGTTTGTGATGCGCCAAACACTCTAAGAAGAGGGTCGGAAGTCAATTTCATCCGCCATAAGTTCAATTTGTTCGTCTTTGATCACTTTCCAGAGCGGGGTTTGCTGTCTCTCGTCGAAAAGAGGGCGGTACATACTGTGACGCACGGGTCGTCAGAGCATCAGTCGAAGGGGCGGCGACACTCTTCCCTTTGTCGGCGACGGTCTTCTTGGGGGCCATGTCGTCGAAGAAATAGTCAGAGAAGAGGGTTGCAAGGGTTCAAAGTATTCTCTCAGAAGATTAAAAGAAAATGTAAAGAGTTACAATCGGTTAAACAAGGGTTATTTATAGCCTAAAGACAATATCTTAACAGTCACCCTAAGTTGCGCATGAAAAATCATAACAGCTTGCAACAGACTGCGCGAGATAGGTGCAACTTGACTCAGTAATTATCATAATTCAAAGTATTTCAAAGTTTTGTAACATTTCAAAATTCAAAAACTTTGAAGGGGGTCTTGTAGAGCCTAAAAATTAAGTTGTGTCATGTATTTGCTACTCAACAATCAAGTTGTGCCCCAAAAATTAAGCTACGCCACTGTTATGAAGCTCAGGGATCAAACTGCGCCACTGATCAGGTTACGCCTTATATCAGACTGCGCCCAATCACATTACGCCAATGCCTACGTGGCGCCTGACAATAATTGCCATCATTGCCTGGCAGCACTAACAACTGACAGCACAATAAACGAAGAAAATCTCTTCGAATTCTGCAAAGCGTGGCGCTTGAGGCGATTTCATTGACAGCTGTTCTGCGCACTCTGCAAGTTACGTCTAGGCACAATCTGAACAAATTCTTCTCATACATTCAAAAGCTGCCACGTGCCTATGCATTGAGTTGTGTCTAGGCGCAACCCAATCAAGCGCAGTTTGGCTCGTTGACTGAAGCTCGCGCAACCTGATAAAGTTGAGGCAACTTACGTTCTAAAGCAGGATGACATGGCGCACATGTCACTAATCTCTCAAAACGTGTCCACTACTCTGTACATGACCATGCGTATCTCCATCATATGATGCCACACGTCTAAATATAGTTAGTACACGATTGTGTAACTGAATGGAAGTTGGCACAACTTAAGGTTGGCGCAACCCAAAGTGGCGCAGTTCAACCTCGCGCACATCAGAATAACTACTAAAACAGTTATTTCTATAACTCTATAAATAGAGTTTCCAATCATTATTAAAGCATCATACAGAGATCAAGAGAGTTTTTGCAAAAAGTGCTGCTGTATTCTCCAGAGGCTCTAGTCTTCAAGTTCACATAGTCCAAGGGATAAAGTGATCGTCTTCTGATCAGATTCCTAAAGTTGTACTTCCCCGTAATTTATTGTACTTTGTATGATTCTTTTTAAGTTTGTTATAAACTTTTTGTTTTTGAAAACAGTACTTACAATAGCATGGCCTGATCCCCAGCAACTTTTAACAACAACAAAAAAGGGAGATACCCCGCTTGCTTCAATTATTATCTCCTTAGATAAGGGTAAACAAAAAAAGTAAGATTTGACAATACCTTGAAGCAGAACTCATCCATGGGACTTTATGCACCCTACCATTTTGATATATTGGCTCAAGTGGCCAATATACAGGCTCGTATTACTCTATATGAGCTTCTCCTTTTATCCAAGGAAACAAGGGAAGCACTTAGGGATGCGCTTGATGATGCACCATAATTCATGGATAAAGTTCCTTAAAACCTCACTATTAAAGATGAGACATCGTATACTAACTGCCATATGTAAGACAATGAATCTAGAACATTACCTTTTCTCGAGGATATTGTCACTCTCCGATTCCGAAGAATCAATAACCGTCCCACGGGCGTGATGTCGTGCGAACCTAAGTTGCGATCTCATAAGGCAAAGTCATAAGGTTATCTAAAACACAACAATAAGAAGAGTACAGAGAGAAATTAAACAAACACATTTGAAAATGGAAGAAACTTTTCTTTCATTGATAATAAAACATTATTTACATGACTCCATTATAAATATTGCCGCACGGGCTACAATATGACTCGATTACAAAATGAACGCTGATGAGATAGTCGTTCCATACATTACAACCCTATTTACAAGCAAAACAATTCATTCCACCTGGTATCGTCTCGAGTCGAGACAATTTTCTTCTGGACTAATGTGGAGTCTTCAAAAGGATTCAAAACAAGCCTTTAATACACGGACGAGGCTTCAAATGTATTGCGTCGCCATGAGCTTAAGTGGCATGCCCTTCTTGGTTCGGGGTACCTATGGAGAGCGAGGATCAGTACATGACACTTTGTACTGGTGCATGGCAAATTAAGTTCCATGCTCTCATTTGGTTGAAGAGTTTATATGACTTAGTTTGTGATCTTTCTAACCATCCTAATGAATTTCAGGAAAGCATATGACAGGCATAATGTAAATTATGCTAGAACTTATCTACGGTAGAGCGTGTTGAACAATGTGAGACTTACCATGTTCTTCCCTGTCAATTGTTATCGTTAGCATTACAAATTTATGTGTGATTGGTCACTAACACCACAAGCCATCCTAGACTTATAGCTTTGTTAGTCGAGGCCCTTTCAATGCAAGTAGCAAGCCCCGCTAAAAGTTTACGTCTAACCCGTGCTATTATCCAGCACAGCTATACCGTATTTCCTCTTAGGCCGAAGCGGTCCCATGGTCCCGGGGTGTCGTTCGAGAAAACTTTTACCTTGTCGACAAGTTGTCCATGACCATGCTAGACTAATTTAGTTTACTCAAGCAGGGTCTATATTTTGATACTTAACCATTTTCATCGTGTCCCGTCTTATAGTATCATTTGTTTAACGTAGTTCTATATCATGAATCGCATAGCAAGCTTATAGCAGTTTTATAGAACAAGCAGATGTATTCGTGGTTTTGCTATTTGCATCTAACATTTTATCTGCAATGATGCCATTGATGGATGAAAGAAGGGGTCAAGGGGAAGAAGGGTCAGCCACTCACCTTAATTTTGCTTGAGACGAGAGACTGGTTGGCTGCGTTAGACGGTGCCTACACGATCACCTAAAATTGCATAAGCAACTGATTAGAACATTGTACCTTTAAAGAAGTTCGATACGAATGCGAAGTTTGAAAACACAATCCATGAAAACCATCGAAAACATTCACGAGAATGTATTTACGAAAACCAAAGCAAAAGAGCAAGTACGGCATGAAAAACATAGCAACGTGAGCCCTACTCAGCAGCAGAGTCTATCTTCGAGGTGTAACCCGCTGAATATAGGACTTGATTCCGAAGAAGCTTTTCCATAACGAGAAAAGGATTTCAATTCAGTCGTTCCCGTTCGACCTATTCAATTGATCCCGATCTATCGGTTCCAACTGAATTGGTAGCGACAGTGTTCCTTTCTCGCGCACCCCGTAGGTAGGAACGGGGCACGATATAGGGATGGGACACTACATATATGGTTCTCGGAGACATTCACCATAACCGACCTGTTGGAATTTCTTCAATTTCTTCCTTTTAAAAATCTGCAACAAAAATGAAATAATAAATTATTACCAACCTTCGGGGAAGTCGCGCACGTAGCACTGTCCTAAGAGTTAATCTTGGTCTATGTGCATACTTTATCCGAACGCTCCTAGTGGTAAAATCTTCGCTCTACAGGAATCTCCTTGTCGCACATGACGTAGAAAGAATGACCCCCGACTTAGCTCTGTCCAGGGCAACATCAAAGAACATAATGTTTCGGGAAGAGAAGACTTTTGGAAGAGAGTTTTGGAAATAACTTTTTCAGTGTGTTCAGAGAATGAAAATAGAGCTCAGTATATAGGCTTCAGTCTTTGTAACTGTAGGCTGGATTAAAGGACACAATTATGCTAAATAAAGACACAAATAAAACATGTTTGTAACGTTTGTATTAATGAGAAAAGTTGTCCAACGTTCAAATATTTATGGACTTTGAAACGGTCAAAAATATGAATAGGAGCAAAAAGAATTTTAGGGTCTCAGCACGAATCCGAAGAGAAAATCGAATCGACATTCGACGCCCGCAGATGTGGGCATGTACCCGCACAAATTTCGTGCATCGAACCAAACCGAACTGAGCCGAACCGGGCCGGCCTGCGACGATGGCGCGCGCATGTGGCCAATTGGGTACCCACACAATACTTCAATGAACCAAAATAAAGCAAAGTAATATATGCACAAAGAGTTTGGCTATCCCAGCCGATGTGGGTCTATAGTAGAGTTGGAATTGAGCTTTTGCTCACATTAGCTATAACAATCTCCCCTCCCCCAAAAGGTCAAGTTCTAAGGTAATAGAAGGAAAGAAAATAAGAGAAGAGTAAAAAATTTCTGGGCAGTTGTATTCTATGCATAAATGAGATGGGAATCTCACGTAGTGACTATTGTCTTTGTCTAAAGAAAAGCTTGATGGACTATGCCTTGTATCAGTCTTCTAGAACCAGATTTAGTAAATAGCACACATAATACGCTAGAGGTACTTGGGTCTATCGGGTGGCGCATTTGGTTGACCATGCACACTTTTTTGACATTCATGAAAGTTGTCTAGGATCGCCCTATCCTATAGTCGCAGCCTGTACAACCTCTCATATAGGTAAGTCCTCAAGGGTTGGTGATATGAATCAACCCTATATATTATACTTGGACTTATTAAGAGTTAAAAAAACTCACCCTAAACATATCACACAGGAACACTGTCACCATAGGGATGAGCTATCAATGTACATATGTACAGCCGCTGGGGCTTTTATTTTAAGAGAATTTAATCTCAGGTCAGTATTCCATAATAGTCATCTAGTCTAGCTTGTTCCTACCCATTGAACCGGCTTCTTGGGATCTCTAGCCAGACTCGGTTGGTTTGTTACTACTGGTAACTATACTATGGGCTTAACCCCATCCCCTTCGATGATTCTAGGATCAATGTATGTAACGACCCACACCCAAAATTTGGGCATGAATCGTACGCACGCCTAGCCTACGTCGCAGTATTGGTGGTAGAACGTTGTACTCAATATATATATGATGAACAACTACGCAATATAAAAATACTACACTTAGAAGATAACAACATGAACCACAAAGCTCAACTCTTCATGAATAGAATAGTGAAAAGATATATAGAGTCTCAGAACATGAAATAGATGAAATCCAAAAGGTAAATAAATTCCAACTACAATGTCTCAAATGTCAAATATCAATATCCACTAATCCCGAAGACAAATCTGGCCTCAAACTAACTAAAAATATCTAAGCATTCGTAGCGGGGGCTGCAAACTCCTCCTGAAAGGCAAAGTCGGCCTCAGCTATATCTTCCATGTACGGACCATACTGGCAGGGCACATGTCTTCATCACATTCACCTAAAATGTTTACCCAGTCAAGATGGAACGAGTACAAGTCATTGAGTGTAATTCCAATATATGATAACGACTATAAAACAGATGTTAGATATAAAATACATGATGAGAGAATCTACTATAATATGGAAATATAATGAACTAGAGACAGGAAAATATGTGGAACATATAAAGGGTGAAATGAGGAACATAGCTATCGAAGTATGTTGAAGTACTCCTTTCGATGTGTGATCGGCTGGGACACTACACCGCACGGTCTACACTGTCTAAATAACAATAAAATGTACACTATCTAAGTAGAAAGATGAAATAAATACTGTCTACTGGTCAGATCACACATCTACTTGGTACTTTCCCTTCCCGACACGACAGGTAAGAAGCATGACAAGATATGAAAGACAGACATGATGTGGTATCCGTGTGACGAACGTGTCAAAAATCAAATATTAAATAATTAACAATGAATTATAGTAATTAACAATACCCAAAACAAACGATAAATATACTTGCCTGGTGTCCTGAACTGATGGTACTGATCCGATGCAAATCCCGAGTCCAGGTAACCTATGTGATAAGTTTACCATGTCAATAAGTAAATTGAAAACAAGAATATCATATTTATTTGGGTTTTAGGTTTTTAGCTCATTTTCTTATAGAGATTAAGTTTACACTTTGAAGGGTTATTCTGGGCTTACCAATTACCCAAATTTCTTATGCTAAACTATAATTACTTTTCTATATGTATATACCTATCTGGATATGTATCCTAGGTCAATCCTGATCCTAGGATTTCCAAATCCAAATACCCATGATACTAGACTCTAGCTATGTTTACTACTTGGTAGCTTGCCATCAAGATGCCTTTATGGAATCCTACTAATATAGGATATGAAATTCTAATATATCAGTGTGTGTACTGATACATTTGTGCAACTAAAACAACCCACATGTAAACATAGGACCAAGAATAGCTTAAGGCAAATTTCCTCTATATCTACTGATGATACTCCCTTGCCCAGTGGATACGACGACTGAATCTGTACCACTATTGTCCTTTTCAGCATGGTAATAAACATTCAGTTGCACTCCAAACCAGACCTTGTTACCATAGTATACTAAGATATATTGTTTCATGTAGTTCTTCCCTAATACTCAATTAACCACCCTACATCAATGTCTACCCTATTGGAATACTTAGGCTACTGGACTGCTATAGGGATCTACTGATATGCCTATAACATAGTGCTAAATTTCTACCATATCCTAACTGTTGTGTGTATATTGACACCCTATTTCTTAGTGCTTCCCTATTCCTGATGCATCTTCTATCTGTGCATTGACACACGTGCTTACTTAGCATACACAACAGGTAAAGATTATACCTAACTTTTGTTGTAACCTAAGGTGCCCACCAAAAATTCCCTTATACTAATATCTTATCCCTTCGTTAGGCAGTTTTTGTGCCTCTGCACAACCTCTTTAACCCACCGGGCTCACGCATACACAGGAAAATTGTGCTTATCCCCTTTTTCAGATCAACTATACTAATCTTTTCGCCACTACTTATGCAGCTGTACTTCGACCCTGTATCTAGCCTTTGATGCTAAAATAAAGGGGATGCAAGGATTCTACCTATCCAGAATGAGAAGGCTTTGTGTTTCTGAAGGATCGGTTATTAAGAAGACTCGAGACTCTTACTAATTCTGATACTCTTCCTCATTTCTCTGATACATACATCCCCAATCTTAACTGTCTAAGACCCCAAGCCCAATACTCCTTTCTTTCTTTTATTGGTCTGCCATATCATGCCCTGCCGCCTCTACCTTTGTATCCCTCTCTATTCTACTTGGACAGCCCTCCTAGAATTGTAGGGGCATTCATACTGTTACAGGCTGATACCAACGCATTATAAATGCCACACACGTTCATGGTATTTCTATCTCTAGTACTGACATTACCTCTCCTATACTCTGATACCCAACCTAATTTCAGGTATCTTCCCTACTATCCACCTATCGATGGTAGACCTATTAACAGGTTGTCATTTTGCTAACCTCTACTGTCTTAATTACTGTCCCAATCCTATACCACATATACTCGTGTCAATAATACACATCCGGATATTTATTGATTACGCTCTATAGTTTACCTACTGTAATTTACGGTTTCACATGGAACTGCTGTTTCTTCCTGTACCTTAGCCCGATCTAAACTAAGATGCTGCTAGCAAGCCTTGACAATAATATCAACTCTGTTATTGTAAAACACACCCACATTCTCACAATTGAACTTGCACGCAACAATGACACTATAACTTCTCTCTCTCCGATACTCAACTTGTACCCTGTACTATACGCAAGAACGATCCCCTTGCAATCCTACGCCCGATACTCAGAAAAACCCAACACTATCCTAATCGAGTAGGGGATACGTACTGATACACTGTCGTATCAATTCCCTCCTTATCCTCGATCGTGCTTAGGTTCCCAAATTATTTAGGTTCTAGTTTTTCCTTTATAGCAATATCACAAACAGATTTATACCCATAACACTATTGATCAAGAAATCAAAATTGACTAATACCTGCTATTAGAGGCTTGCTCGAAGATCACTACGAGGGATATGGCACAAGGACTTTGTTGTTGCTCAGGCGCCAGAGGAGGTAAAGGGATTCTAGGGTTCGTAGGGGATGGATCGGCTTCTCCTCTCAATATATATATATATATATTTATATATATACATATATATATATATATATATATATATATGATAAGAGGAAAAAAAATATAGATGATAAGAGGAAATTGGTTTGAAAGGTTCTTTTCTGACTTTATATATATACATAGCAATAATAAAATAAAATAAAAATGGGCTCATGGACTTACAATGTCCTAGATAGACCCTTTGTCAAGTGGTCTACAAGGTCCTTTTCTGACTTTATATAGTCAAAAACCATATTTTTTTCCTAATAGGCTTTTTATCGATTTGAAGCCCAGCTGAGGTGCCTATTCATCTTAGCATTCACAGAATCATACTTTAGTAGTTATATAACAGATTTATTATCACAGTTTATAGAAATTACTGGAACATGATGAACAAAAATAGGTATATTCATAATAAGATTTCTAAGCAATTCGGTTTCTGTACAAATAGTATCCAAAGCTATCATTTCAGAGTCCATTGTACTTCTGGCAATGATAGTTTGTTTACATGATCCCCGGGAGAATGCAGCTCCTGCTAGAGTAAAAATATATCCAGTAGTGGATTTCATATCATGTGAATCATTTACCCAATTTTCATCTGAGTAACCTTCTATGATATCAGGGTGTCTAGTATAATAAAGTTTATAATCTAGAGTACCCTTAAGATATCTAAATACTCTATCTAATGCAGTCCAATGTGATTGATTTGGGTTACTAGTATATCTACTTAGTCTCTCAATAGCAAATGCAATATCAGGTCTTGTCCTATTTGTTATATACATAAGGGATCCTATCATTTGTGAATATCTATGTTGTTCTATAGGTGATCCTTCATTTTTTTTTAGAACAACATTACTGTCATAAGGAGTAAGGGAAGATTTTTTTCTCAAAATACTCAAACTTTCTTAGCATTTTCTCAATTGAATATGCTAAGGATAGAGTATAGCCCTATATGCATTTGGACACTTGCATTCCTAGGATTATGTTTGCTTCACCTAGGTCTTTTATGTCAAACTGGTTAGATAAATAATTCTTGGTGTTATTTATCAATTCCAGTGAAGATCCAACAATAAGGATATCATCAACATATAAGCATAAGATGACACAACATTTATTTGTATTTTTAGAATACAAACATTTGTCATATCGATTTGGCACAAAACTAAATTCTAGAATGACTTTGTCAAATTTGTTTTGTTATTGCTTGGGAGCTTGCTTTAGGCCATAAAGTAATTTTACTAATCTACAAACCTTCTTTTTTTGCCCCTTGGCAATGAAACCTTCAGGTTGCTCCATATATATTTCTTCTTCTAAATGTCCATTTAGAAATGTTGTCTTTACATCCATCTGATGGATCAGCATATCATAAATTGAGGCTAAGGCTAGAAGGGTTCTAATAAAGGTGATCCTAGCTACAGGAGAGTAGGTATCAAAGTAATATAATCCCTTTTTCTAGGTAAAATCTTTGGCTACTAATCTAGCCTTGTATTTCTCTATGGTACCATCGGCTATAAGTTTTTTTTAAAATCCACTTACAACCTATGGGTTAACTACCTAAAAGTAGGTCTGCTAAAAATCAAATATTATTCTCCATAATGGAGTTGTCATCGTTAATAGCTTCTTTCCAAAAAGGATCATCAGAAGAAGATATAGCTTCTTCATAATTTGAGGGATCACCCTCTATCAAAAAGGTAAATAATTATTCTCCTAAATTATTTTCAATTCCTTCCCTTTTACTCCTTCTAGGTACTATATCTTATTCTGGTTGAGAACTTGATATTTGAACATGAGAACTAGTAGATGGAGTAAGAGAAGGGTTGGAGGAAGGTGATGAAGTTTTATCCTTAAAGGAAAATATATTCTCAAAGTAAACTGTATTTCTAGCTTCTATAATTGTATTATTAGAGATTTTATTTACTTCAGAATGGGTTACAAAAAATCTATTGGTATTGCTATCTAGGGCATATCTAATGAACATAGCATCAACAGTCTTAGGTCTTATTTTCCTCTTTTTGGGTTCAGGAATTCCTACCTTAGCAAGACATCCCCAAACTTTGAGATAATTAATTCCAGGGATTCGACCTTTCCATAACTCATATGGTGTCTTATCATTAGTTTTACTGGGTATCCTATTAAGGATATAACAGGCTGACAATAAGGCTTCTCCTCAAAGATTATCAGGGGTACCTGAGCTGAGAAGCATGGCATTGACAATGTCTAACAGAGTGCGATTCTTTCTTTCAGCAACTCCGTTGGACTGTAGTGAATAAGGAGCAGCTACCTCATGAATTATTCCATGTTCTTCACAGAAATTAGTCATTTCATTTGAGGTATACTCTCCACCACGATCTGATCTAAGAATCTTAATCTTTCTATCTAACTGGTTCTCAGCTTCAGATTTATAGACCTTAAATCTGTCTAGAACTTCATCTTTGGTCTTAAGAAGGTAAGTGTAACAATACTTTGAATGATCATCTATAAAAGTGAAAAAGTATTTCCTACCGCCTCGGGTTAAAACCCTATTGGAATCACAAACGCCACTATGAATGAGTTCTAGAAGTTCAGAATCTCTTTGGACAGATTTGAAAGGTATTCTAGTATGTTTGGCTTGAACACAAATTTCACATTTGTGTATATCATCAATAGGAGTCTTAGGAATAAGATCTAAGTTCATTATTCTTTTAATGGATCGTAAATTCACATGACCTAGTCTACCGTGTCAAACATTGGAGGATTCAACATTTGCAACAACAAAAGAAGTATTTAAAATTTTGTTCATAGTACTTAAAATAAAAAGACCATCCTTTACAAATCCTTTTCCTATAAATAAGTCATTCTTAGAAGAAAAAAGACTATTTTATTAGTCTCCATTACAATCTTGTATCCTGAGGCTACAAGTAGAGATCTACTATCTAGATTCCTCATAACCGACGTCACATGAAGCACATCATGGAGAGGTAAAAAAAATTTTGTTGTCATCTCCAGATCTATTCTTCCTCTTCCTACAACCTGTGCCGTTGAGCCATCTAATAGGGTCACACCTCCTCCACCTGAACGTAAACATTAACTCTGAAATCCAACCACCAATCATCAGAGTTGTAAGAAATATTGACTACAGGTTGATAGCTTACAGACCTGAAGGACCTAGAAGACCCATTCAGAATCATGTTAGCCTCTGGCTTGCCTTTTCCTTTGAAGGAGGTCTTGATAGGTTCTTTTTTCCTATGGAAGCAGTTGATGGCTGTATGGTTTGTTTTACCACACACAAAACAAAATCTTCTCTGATCCTGAGTTTAACCAAAGTTTCTAGGTTTCTGAGGTTGTTGGTGATGAAGGTTTTGGTGATGAGGATTTTGGTAATGAGGGTTTTGGTGATTTGGTTGGAAATTCTGCTTCTTTTTGAAGGAGTTTTTCTTGGGTTTGAGATGGTGGTTAGCCTTGGGTTTGCCATGGCTTTCTACAAGGTTTACCCTAGCTTTGGGATCAGACCTGGCTTTGGATTTTAACCTAAATTCTTTTTCTGTTCTAAGTCTCTTTAGAGCTTTAGGGTATGTAATAGTTCCTTGCAGATGGAGGAGATCCTTTGCCACATTAGACCAAGAATGAGGGAGTTTGTCATTCAAGCATCCTATTTTATGCTTAGTAGAAAATAATGTATCTTTGGCTTGAACATGCCTAAGGTGTTCTTAGAATTCATGAATTTCGTCATTGATAGGTTTATTATCTACCATGACATATCTGTTGAATGTGGACGAATTGAATATTTCAATTCCAGCATCATCACAACCATATTCATCTTCCAAAGCATCCCAGAGTTCTTTAGCGTTTTTGTATTCAAAAAATGTCATAAAGAGACTAAGACATAACGCTTAAGATTCTGTGGAAACATTGGTAATCTACTTCCTTAGGGGTCTTAGGTTTGGTGGATGTAGAGGACTTGGCTACCCCTATGTCAGACTCAATCTCATCACAATCATTTGTGATGGGTGTGGACCCATCAATGACAGAAATCAATCCTAGAGTGGTAAGCCAAAACTTCATCTGGCTCTACCACCTCTTGAAATAAGTGCCATTGAACTTAAAAGGTTTTGCAGTGAAGGTCTCTTCCTTGATAGTCATGATTTCTAAAGGTCTGCAAAAGTTATGTTTACTCAATAAGGGTGAATATTATTGTGGGATAATAGTTTAAATGATCTTGTAATCAACCTTTAAAAACTTTAGACTTTTCGAGTTTTGATAAGGTTGGGTTAGTTGTAGGGGCCGGATCCCAGCAAGCGGAGGTTCACTAGAAACGCTTAAGTACCGATCGCTTAGATGATTTGCGTCTTGTTGACAGAAGGGCCATTTCGGCTTGTACCCTAACAAATCTCTACTTTTTTAAAACTTTAGAATTTAAGGTGATTTGCAAAATCAATAACTATTTTCTTTTTCCTAAATTGAAGATGAATAATTCAAGACTAGTGACGTCACAAAAGTTTTGATTCAATAATGCTTATGAAAGTCGCCAATTTATAAAACACAATTTATAATATCAGTCTTAATTATATGTAATAACAAATGTTGTTAGACAATATTGTACCGATATAAAACAAATCACGATAGCAATCTTGGTTCTATGAGGTAACAAATATTGTTTAACCAACGATAGACAACTTGATATGTTTACAGCTAAAACAAATAATTTTCTTGAAAACAGTAAGGAAACAAGGAAATAATTTGAAGTTGTAAAATTGTGCTAACAACAAGCAAATAATTCTTGAAGTTAAATAATATTTTAAGTTGTTAATAGCAAGCAACTTTATATGTTTACATAGCAGGCAACTTTATATGTTTACAACAACAGGAAATAATTTACTTTATATGTTTACAAAATGGACTTTATAGTTAAAACAAATAAGTCACTTTCTTTGCTTATAAAATTTATATGCAAGTACTTTATATATTTTCTAATAGCAAGCACTTTATATGCTAACAGGAAGCAAATGTAATGGAGTATTTTTTACAGCAAACAACTGTAGAGATAGCAACAGCTTTGTAGCAGCAAACAATTTATGACAGCAAGCAGATATTTTCGTACAGAAGTTTATAACAGCAACTAAATATTTTGTGTAAAATGGATAACTCTTATATTGTTGTAATTTTTTCAATTTCTTCCTTATAAAAATCTGCAACAAAAATAAAATAATAAATTGTTACCGGCCTCCGGGGAAGTCGCACACGTAGCATTACCCTAAGAGTTAATATGGGTCTATGTGCATATTTTATCCTCCTAGTAGTAAAATCTTTGCTCCACCGGAATCTCTTTGTCGCACACGATGTAGAGAGAATGAACCCTGACTTAGCTCTGCCCAGAGCAACAACGAAGAACATGATGTTTTGTTAAAAGAAGAATTTTGGAAGAGAGTTTTGGCAAGAATTTTTTCAGTGTGTTCGGAGAATGAAAATAGAGCTCAATATATAGGCTTCAGTCTTTGTAACTGTAGGTTGGATTAAAGGACACAATTATGCTGAACAAAGACATAAATAAAATGTGTTTGTAACGTTTGTATTAATGAGAAAAGTTGTCCAACATTCAAATATTTATGGACCTAGAAAAGGTCAAAATATGAATAGGAGCAAAAAGATTTTTAGGGTCTCAGCCCGAACCCGAAGAGGAAATCGAATCGGCATTCAGCGCCCCGCGGATGTGAGCATGTACCCGCACCGGTTACGCACGCTAAACCGAACAGAAGCGAACCGAGCCAAGCCGGGTCGAGCGACGGTGGCGGTCCCATTGGGTACCCACATAATACTTCAATGAACCAAAATGAAGCAAAGTAATATATGCACAAAGAATTTGGCTATCCCAGTCGATGTGGGACTATATAGTAGAGTTGGAATTGAGCTTTTGCTCAAATGACCTTTGTATTATACATGGTATATTGGCTCAATCCTTGTCGAAAGAATGCAAATATACCCTAGATCCTCCTTCAATATTATTCCCAAGTGGCTCCTTAATTTCCATAGCATTCCTCCAAACAGGCTATTATGATGTTGGTTGGATTTTAAAAAAAATTATTTTGAGTGTTTAGTATACAATCTTAAACAAGAAAACTAAGTATACAATATTTTAGTTAAAATTGAGAACTATTAAATATATATAATTATCAATTGAGATTGTTATATTTGTTCTGAAAGTAGAAGAAATAAATTGTATTTTGTAGCCGAATTAGCCTCATAGACTTCTATTATTAACACATATAAAATGAGGAGAATATAATTAGGTTTGTGTTTATTTGGATAAGGGCATCCACTTTTTTATGGTTATCCATATACATATAGTTTACCAAACTCCCCTTGGTCGTCTAATTTAATCAGTCTCATTAAAAACATTTTCTAAAAAAACCCATCTTTGAAAAAAATATTCATATTGAAAGAAAAGAGTGCAACGATATTCTTCAGAAATATGGTTCTTCAAAAATGCAAGTGGGTGCGACTTACGCTGTCTCGTTAAAAAGCTTTCGAAAAAAATTCAGTAAAAAATCTTTATCGAAGAAAAATAGTATAATGTGCAAAGACACTCTTCAGGATATCTCCATTTGGCATCTTCATGATGCTTACATCTGCAGAATGCTCTCTCAAAATTATTAAAAATATTATATTTAATTCTTACATCAACTTAACTAAAGAGTCAAAAACCTCCCAAAATACATTTGTTATGGTCAACTTAATCATTGTCAAGTTGGTGTTCTTTTGTCAATCTTCATAATTGATAGTTCAGTTACAAACTCTCCGTGAAAGCAAAGGGACACAAAGTTGACCATTAAGTTGTTACAATTTGCGGGATGACCACAATAATTTGTTATGCTCATTCTCATCATCATTGTCCCAGGGTGTCTCAGACGATCATGCCCAGTTATTGACTTGTTCGGCTTCTAGCTCACAATGAGACCTTAGGATATAATTGCCAGCTTATGGTAGTATGTGATTTGATATCCCCATTATGAATTAAGTATATCCCTAGTGAATATCTGGTGAATCTCTTTTGAACAAACTTATATTATTAACACTTATAGATATAGGTCAGAATACTTGGGTTTGTGTGTATTTGGTTAATGGCATCTATTTTTTTATGGTTTTATATATATATATATATATATATATATATATATATATATATATATATATATATATATATATATATATATATATATATATATATGGGAAAACGAGATATGAGCTATAGGCTCATATTATTATATGAGCCATCCTAGGCGGCTTCCATGTGGACCAATAAAAAGATAATGATTAGGAAGTAAAAATTTAAATAGATATAAATAAAAGATTTAATAAATAATAACTTACCACATCTTTGCCTAGGAACAACTTGCCAAATATGTTTGCCAATAAATAAAAGATTTAATAAACAATATTAATTTTAATATTAATATTAATATTAATATTAATATTAATGTGAATGTGAATTTTAATTATATTAATATTAATAATGTGAATGTGAATGTGAATCTTAATTATATTATTATTAATGTTAATTATATTAATATTAATAATATTAGTATTAATATTAATATTAAATGTTAATGTTAATGTTAATATTAATGTTAATGTTAATTTTAACCTCTAACGTTAATTTTCATATTAATTTTAATTTTAATTTTAATTTTAATTTTAATTTTAGGTTTAATTTTATTTTTTGTTTTACTTTCGTCTTAATTTTAATTCTAATTTTAATTCTAATTTTAATTTTAATTTTAATTTTAATTTTAATTTTAATTTTAACATTAAAATTCATTTATGGGATCCTTTATTTCTATCAATTTAAATTTCTAGGCAAACATATTTGGCAAGTTCCTAGGCAAAGATATGGTAAGTTGTTATATATCAAATCTTTTATTTATATCTATTAAAATTTTTTTTTCAAGTTATATATATATATATATATATATATATATATATATATATATATATATATATATATATGGAACCTGGTAAATTTTATTAAAAAAAAGAGAAATTACAAGTACATGATGTACATCCGCGCAACTATTCTCTCTAGTTCCTTTCTAGGAGTTACCTACACATTCTCATTCCTTCTAAATCGTATTTAATATTATGTGTGATGCCAGTGATGATCGTGCGCTGATCTTCGAACACGCGATTGTTTCGTTCGTGCCAAATATGCTAGACTGCGGAGGCGAGTTTAGCACCCGCTTCCTTCATCCAAAGAGTACCTCTTGCACTATTGTCTCGTATCAACTGCAGTGTGTCATTGAAGCCTCTATCCGTCTCTCCTTGCAATCCCAGCTTGGCGGTTTGGGCCTACCATATGCTTCTAGTCATCAGGCAGTGGAAGTATAAATGATCAATCGTCTCTAGTTCTTGATAACATAAATGACAGATGAGGTCGATTATCTGAATCCCGAGTCTTTGTATCCTATCTTTTGTAAGCAGTCTTCTTAGTGTGAGCTTATACATGTACATCTGCATCTTACGAGGAATCCCTTTCATCCAAACAATATCTGCATAGTCCACTTTGGCTTGTTGAGTTCTCATCTTGTTGTATACTGCACCATGTTTGAATTCAGTGGCCAAGGACTCCTGCCAAACCCAGGCATCACTGCGCATGGTAATATTTATTTGTTGCCGCTCAATTTCAGTAGCTGTTGTGCCCATCTATAAGTCGATAGATGCTAGACCCCATCTTTGATAATACTGCTTACACAATCTCCCTTGTGCGCCTCCCTATCCATGTGAGAACCGATTATTTGCAGTAGGGACCGGTGCTCTATCCATGGGTCAAGCCAAAGATTTGTATCTCGTCCATCCGTGAATACTCGAACTAATAGAGGTTTGATGTCCCTCCTGTGGCGCATGATATATTTGAAAGTTACCGACTCATTATTGTTTTGTTGATACTCCCATAAATTTTTTCCTCTCAGATATTTGCTGTTCATCCATTCTGCCCACAAACTTTCCCCTGTAGTATTCGCCATACTAGCTTAACTCCAGCTACCTTACGCAGTGTTTCCAGTAATTGGAGACCGACACCTCCTTCATCAGTAGGCAGAAATAGCGTATCCCATGCAATGGCTTGCAGCCCCCTCGCCAAATAAACTTGGTGCACTATCTTTCCGCTCTCTTCAATGTTTCTTTCGGTAAAAGAATAACCTACAGCTAGAAGTTCATGATAGCAGTTATCACTGATCTGACCAATTCGACTCTGCCTCCAAACAATAAATATTGGGCCTGCCACCCCTCTATTCGTTTTTGAAAATACTCTGTCAGTGATGTGCAATCTTCATTCCGAGCATAATTCACTCTCAGTGGAATGCCTAAGTATTTGACTGGCAATTCGGCCCGACCAAGTCCAAGAGCTCTCGCACATTCATCTTTGTTGGGGGGCAAGATGTGTTGAAGTATACACGGCTCTTGTCCTGGTTAAGTTGTAACTCGGTATAATCTACAAACTTTTTCATGATCTCAGTTAGGGCCCTTAGTCCCCGCGTAGTTGGAGCCAGAAAAACTAGAAGGTCATCTGCATATATCAAGTGGCTTATGTGTGAGGTGAAAGTTTTGTATAGAGGTTGGATATGTCCCCAAGCGACAGCTGCATCTATAAGACAGAAAAAGTGCTCCATCACCAGGGCAAATAAGTATGGGAAAAGTGGGTCCCCTTGGCGCAGGCCTCTACTACTGTCGAAAAATCTGTATGGCTTGCCTTCAACAAGTACGGAGAACATAGCACTAGTGATACATTCGCGTACTCGATCAACCCATCTCTTCGAAAAACCCATGGCTATCACTGTTGCGCATACAAATTCCCTATTCACCGTGTCGTAAGCTTTGCGAAGATCTAGTTTAAGACAGGCTTTCCTCCTTTCTGGCTTATTGAATTCTCTGACAAATTCATGTGCCAATAACGAGTTTTCTGATATCGATCTTCCTTTCACGAAAGCAGCTTGATTTCTGGAAACTAACTCCGTCATAATCTCCTCCATTCTTCGACACATCACACCAGTGATGAGTTTGTATATATAGTTGCAGCAAGCGATAGGCCTGTACTCTGACAAGTCTGTCGCCCCCTCCTTCTTTGGTATCAGTGTAAGGAACGTGTGATTGTATTCTTTTAATAATCTTCCTGTCTCAAAGAATTCACTAATGGCTTCGAAGACTTGTTCCTTGCTTTCCGACCAGTGTAATTTAAAGAACTTACTCCCAAATCCATCTGGACCTGGTGCTTTATTTGGGTCCTTCGTCTTCACAATGGTTTGTATCTCCTCCATCCTTAGGGGGGCCATTAGTCGAGCATTGCCTTCTAAAGTGACCACCCTCTTACTGACAATATTAGGGAATATAGTAGCATAGTTGTGTTGATTGTATAGATTTGAGAAGTACCTGACCGTCGTCTCTCTTATGTTGTTGGCTGTGGATACTGCATTCCCATGTCGATCAATAACCTGTTGAATACGATTTTTGTGCTGCCTTGTTCGGATCACTTCATAATGTTGGTGCTATTAATTTCTTGACATGTTGAGAGCTTGCTCTCAACATGCCTAGTGAAGTTTAGTCCCAAACGAAAAGTGCACCATGAGGTATCTCAACATATATACTTGTATGTGTTGTTGGGATATGCACATGGGGTGGTGACCCTAAGGAGGGAACCATTTGGGTGATTTTACTAGGAGGTAAGGATAAGGCTCTATGGTAAAGCATTCATGCTTTTTGCTCTTGGGAAATTTATTACCATGGGAGCTAAGCCCCGTAGGGGCTTAGCGACTCGGACTCGGACACGGACTCGGGCTCATGGGCTCATGAGGCATAATGTGGTGTTTTGTTGGCGCACTTTGTACTTAGTACGTCAGCATCGTCGCTAGGCGCATAGTGCGCTTAAGTTGCGCTCGTTGCGCAAGGCGGTTGAGCTGCCTGGTTGTGCAGCCAGGCGCGCGAGCCAGGTTACGTTTCCAGTGGTGCACCCAGTGTATGCCCAGTTGCGCGGGTGGCACAGGGTGCGTAGGACGCGCAGGTGGCGCAAGTGGCTCAGTACGTGTTCTGCGTGCGATGTGCAAGGCACGCGAATGGCGCAACTTGCTACAGATCGTGCCTATGCATGATCTGTACGGTTACTGCACGTTCGGAGTGGTTTTTACCACATCCCGAACATTGTGCAAACTGGGCAGTTGCCACTCAGGCCTATATAAGGTCTCTTCTCTCCACAGGACATATATAGAAGAGTAAACAGAAAGTTAAAAATGTTTACAAGTATTTTTTAACACAAGTAAACAGAGGCTGTGAGAGAGAAGAGAAGCTTTGCACCAGCGTTGCTTTTGCACGGGTGTCCGTATACGATCCCAGGAGTCAGAAGAGCATGAGTGTTCCAAAGTTCTTCGACGAACTTGCTGGTTCCTGGAAGCTATTCGTGTGGAGTGAATAAAGCTTTGAGCAACGGTGATCATTCACCCCAGCAGGCCATCTTCCATCTTTCGTCTGTTATCTTGTTGCTGCTGTTAGCATTTCGATTCGTACCTTCTGTTTAGAAGTGATACTGTCGTTTGCTACTGTTACGAAATCTCTTTAGATTATCGTAATCCAGAACTCTCCTAGGATCTCTGTTGTGCACCTTCTTTGAAGTGTTGCGGTGAAATGTTGCCTTTATAATTGTTTTATTTTTTCAGTTTTCCATCGAAAATTGTCCCCCGACACTAACAATCTCAAAGCTTTATTGCTACGATGGAAAACTTTAATGCTTCACTCCTCATTACTGACTTTTGTAAGTTAGGAAAGTTTGATGGAGAGCATTATTAAGTCTGGAAGAGGAAGGTTTATCTCACTCTTCAATTCAGAGACGTTGATCACATGCTTCTTGAAGAGGAATCACTGCGGCTACTAAACTTCAGGCTAAGTGGACAAGGAAGAATAACATTTGCAGGCTGCTTATCCTGAATGCTATGGAGGATTCCCTAGCAGAATCCTACAGTAAGAAGACTATTGCTAGAGACATATGGGAGTCTCTAGAGAAACTGTACGAAGAAGACAAAACCAGGAGCAAGATATTTGTTGTTGAAAAATATCACAAATGGCTCTTTGAGGACGAGAAGTCCATGCTGCCGCAGGTGAAGGAACTCCTGAAGCTACGACAGAAGCTGGAAGATGAGACGATGCCCCTCCCCGACAAGTTTGTTGTTGGAGGGATTGTCTCGAAGCTCTCCGCTGGGTGGAGCAAGTTCTATACAAATATGCATAGAAAGAAGCTTGAGATCAGCCTTGAAGTTCTCTTGCAGGAAATTTATGTTGAGGACAAGATGCGGGCTCAACTGAAAATGGACGCACTTTCCAAGCAATTGGCTAACGCCAATTTGGTTCATACAAGGGAACCAAGGGGAAAGCATGCGGCTTCCAACAGCAAGAAGAAGGACCCTGACAATCTGAAAGTCATGTGAACTTCTTTCAAGCAAAAGAAGCCAAAGTCTTATTTGGCTTGCTTCAAGTGTGGCAAGAAGGGCCACTTCAAAAGTGAATGCAAATCCAAGGCCAAGCAATCAGAGCAAGGTGAGCCTAGTAAGGTCTTAATGATCACTGATGTTGTTGCCATGATTGTGCAGGTCACTGCAGTTGGGGCTGATTCTGACTGGTGGGTAGACACTGGCACCACCTGCCATGTCTACTCCAGCAAGGAGTGGTTTACCACCTATACACCAACTTCTGAAGTGGTTATGGTGGCAAACCAGGCACAAGCTGAAGTGCTAGAAATCGGGACGGTAGTTTTGAAGCTGACTTCGAAAAAGTCTCTGATGCTTCAAGGTGTGAAGCATGTACCTGCTATCGCAAAGAACCTGATCTCGGGAGGCCTACTTTGTAATGCAGGCCTCAGGATGGACATCAATGCTGGCCAGATGGTGATGTCTATTAAGGGAACATATTTCGGAAAAGCTTTTTATACTGAAGAAATGTTCAAAATGCAGCTTGTAAATCAGTCCAATGTAATTAATGTAATTACTCCTTCAGCTTATACTCTTGAGTTGTGGCATAATAGGCTTGGCATGTTCATTGTAAACGAATAAACAAAATGTCTAGTCTAGGACTTATCTCCAACTGTGGGGGTAAGGTCGAGGAATGTGAAGTTTGTGCTCAAACGAAGATCACAAGGAAACCCTTTCCTCGAATTTATCGAAGTACAGATCTTCTGGAGTTGGTACACTCCGATATCTGTCACTTCAAACAATTCTCTACAAAGGTTGGGATGAAGTATTTCATAACCTTCATCGATGACTTCTCAAAGTATGTGTTTGTCTACTTGCTGAAGGCTAAAGACGAAGCATTCGAAATGTTCAAGGAATTCAGAGCCGAAGCTGAGCGACAGACTGGACAACAACTCAAAAAAATAAGAAGTGATCGAGGTGTGGAGTACATATCTCATGAATTCGCCTCGTTCTGCAAAGAACATGGAATTGTCAATGAGACTACGGCTCCGTACTCTCCTCAATCAAACGGAGTAGCAGAGAGAAATAACAGAACGTTGACATAAATGATTAACTCAATGCTGTTGACTGCGGGTCTTCCAAAGTGCTATTAGAGAGAAGCTGTATTGACGGCCACTTTTATTCTAAATAGAGTACCTCATGCAACTTCAGACATTACTCCTCATGAACTCTGGTTCAAGGTCAGACCTAAATTGAATGTCATTCGAGTGTGGGGGTGTCTGGCATATGTCAAGCTTTCAGATCTGAAGATTCAGAAGCTTGGGACAAGGACTACAAAGACGATCTTCTTGGGGTATGCCGAGAAGAGTGATGCTCAGAGATTTTTTGATATTGAGTCAAATCATATCATTGAATCTCGTGATGCAGAATATTTTGAAGACAAATTTACAAGGCACAAAAATATTATTCTTGCGAATATTCCGGAGAACAATAAAAATGCACAAGAAACTGAAGTTTTCAATGAAGAAGTAGTCCAAGAAGATGTTGTTGTTGAAACAACGGTTGAACCAGAACTCGCTGAGCCGTCAGCGAAGCGTGTGAGGAGGCCAAAGGAATTCGAAAAAGACTTTATCACCTATCATGTGGAAGCAGATCCGCTTACCTGTGATGACGCGATGAAGACCAGAGACACGATTTTCTGGAAGGAGACGATTGACAATGAAATTGATTCCATCACCTCAAATAACACTTGGGTGTTGGTTAATCTTCCTGACGGAGCGAAACCCATCGGATGCAAATAGATCTTCAAGAAAAAGATGAAAGCAGATGGAACTATTGACAAATTCAAGGCTAGGTTGGCAGCCAAAGGGTTTTCTCAGAAGCAGAGGATTGACTACTTTGACACATATGCTCCAGTAGCCTAGATGACCACCATCAGAATGTTGATTGCTGTCACAGCAATACATAAGATGGTGATACATCAGATGGATGTGAAAACGGCTTTCCTAAATGGCGAGCTGATCGAAGAGATTTACATGCAACAGCCAGAGGGATTTGTCGTCAAGGGTCTTGAAGACAAAGTCTGCAAGTTGGTAAAATCCTTGTACGGTCTTAAACAGGCTCCCAAGATGTGGCATGAGAAATTTGACAAGGTTATAAGGTCAAATGGCTACATGGTCAGCAAGACGGACAAGTGTATTTACACGAAGTTCACTGATGGAAGAGGTGTGATCGTTTGTCTGTACGTGGAAGACATGCTAATCCTAGGTACGGATATGGGCTGTATCACGGAGACAAAGAAGTTCATCGAACAAGTTTAGTATGAAAGACTTGGAGGAATCTGATGTGATCTTAGGGATCAAGATCATCCGAACAGACACTGGACTAGCGCTGTCACAGTCTCATTATGTTGAGAAGATGATCATTCGTTACGGGTATCAGGATCTTCCAGGGATCGATACGCCGTATAGTGTGATCTGAAGTTGACGCCTAATTTAGGGGAAAGCGTCAGGCAGCTGGAGTACGCAAGCGTAATCGGGAGTTTGATGTATGCTACTACTGCCACAAGGCTTGACATTGCTTTTGCCGTGGGAATGCTGAGTCGTTTCATAAGCAACCCAGGCATTAAATACTGGAAATCTGTGAAACGGGTTATGAGATATATCAAGAAGACTCAGACATATACACTGTACTACACCGAAGATCCGCCGGTAGTGGGAGGCTTCGGTGATGCCAGCTGGTGCTCAGAAGTGGAGAGCGAGAGGTCCACAGGTGGATACATTTTCACAATGGGTGAAGCTGCTATATCGTGGAAATCGAAGAAGCAAACTATGCTCTCGCGGTCATCCATGGAATTTGAGTTCTTTGCACTTGATACCGCAACGAAGGAAGTAGAATAGCTTCGGGAGCTCATATATGATCTTCCAGTGGTTGGGGCACAAATACCGATGATACCGATATACTGCGACAACCAGATGACTGCGACAGTGGCATCAAATGACCTCTTCAATGGAAAGAAGAGGACTGTGCGGTTGAAGCACAGGACAGTGCACGATCTCATCAAGAGGGATGTTATTTCAGTGATTGATGTTCGGAGTCAGGAGAACCGGCGAATCCATTCACCAAAGGCCTCAAGCTCCAGCTGGTCGATGACACAGCTTGTAAAATAGGCTTGAAGGCATTCTGATATTGTATTATTTCATTCCTACCATAAAGTTTTATGCTATTAGTTCAAAGAGAAATCTACTAGGCATCTAGCTTTTAGTTCAAGGGAGGACCATTAATCGAAAGAATATCAGGAACGGTAGGTACATGTTCTATTGGGCATGGAAAGGTTACGGACCTATAACCACTGTTGTCTACTGTTGTTTTCTACGAAAAACAGATCCTGTGGAAAGGTTGGCTTAAACGCCTTAATGAGTTCTCAGGCAGAGTGAATGCTTGGTGTGCTTTACAGGAAGCACGATAGTATAGCACTACAAGGATAAAAACTCCATGCTACTGTGGGGTGACTCCACCATGAGGTTTTCGAAAGGGGTAATGCCTCGGCTGTATGAGCCAAGTCACAGCGGCATAGCACTGCAAATATGCAGTTTGCCTAATGCTGTATATTGAATTAAAGAGGGGTATAGTCAGCACTACAAAGGGGAGAAGTTCCTCATGTTACAGTTGCACGACACCACGATGAGGTACCCGGTTAGGGATAAAGCCTCGGCCTTGCAAGCCATATCGTTGCGGCGCCGCAAGGGAGCCTAAGCCTTCATGCTGGGTAGTATGGCACTACAAATAGGCGGTGACCTCATGCTACAGTAGTATGACACTACAATGAGGTTCCCGATACGGGGTAAGGCCTCGGCTTTAGGCCATGTTATAGCGGCGTAGCACCGCAAGGGAAGCGCAAAGTGCTTCATGCCATGTCTCTTTAACAAAGAACTCACCTATAGTGTATGGACAGAGATCTCAGGCCGTCTCTTGAGGGTAAACTTATAGACGCCCAAAATTATACACTGAAACCAGGCTGGCACAGGGCCTTTAATGTGCAAGCCAGAAGCACATGTGACTACGTTATGTGAGTGGGAACAACTTCAGCTATGGTACAAAATTCAAGGCTTAGTCCATTCTTGTATTATAGTCTGTTGTTTAACCCATGCAGAAAGATTCAAGTCATAGCGATATCTCTCCTAATGCATGATGGACAGTCACTGTGGAGAACACTCAAGCCCATATATATTGAGATATGTGGGGGATTGTTGGTGCTCTTAATTCCTTGACATGTTGAGAGCTTTCTCTCAACATGCCTAGTAAAGTTTAGTCCCAAACGGAAAGGGCACCATGAGGTATCTCAACAAATATACTTGTATGTGTTGTTGGGATATGCACATGGGGTGGTGACCCTAAGGAGGGAACCATTTGGGTGATTTTACTAGGAGGTAAGGATAAGACTCCATGGTAATACATTCATTCTTTTTGCTCTTGGGAAATTTGTTCCCATGGGAGCTAAGCCCCGTAGGGGCTTAGCAACTCAGACTCGGACTCGGACACGGGCTCATGGGCTCATGAGGCGTAATGTGGTATTTTGTTGGCACACTTTGCACTTAGCACGTCAGCATCGTCGTTAGGCGCATAATGCGCTTAAGTTGCGCTCGTTGTACGAGCCACTTACGCCCACCACTTTTCTAAAATGAGGGTAATTTTGAACTTTTGTAATTTTTATCATTTAATAATAATATTTAAATCATATTATGATTTTTGGTGATTTTTTTTATTTATTTTATATTATTTAGATGGGTGAATTGTGATTTTGGTTGTTCCTAGCTTAACCCTAGAGACTGCTTGACCTAGAGACTAACCATGACCAAGGAGACTCGACCATGTGACTAGATTGGCTAATTACATATTTTTAGGCTCAGGGTATTTTAGTCATTGTGCATTACTTTGAATTTTATTAATTTATTAATTAAATTGATTGTTGTGTGGTTTGGATTGGTGTTTTGGTAGGACCAAGATCGTATAACCTTAGTCAACCTTGACTAGAAGTCTAATAATGTAATTAGAAGTATTATTGGCCTTTTTAAAATTTAAATTGGAATTATTGTTTATTTTTAGAATCATTTATTTCATTTTTAAGCTATTTTCTCTTAAAGCCTTTTTAGCCTTTTTGACATGGGCCTTTTTAGCAACTCATGGAGTGCTTGGCCCATGTGCAAACCGTAACCCTAATACCCCCTACCCCTGGCCGGTCATAAGCAGTCCCCCTTCCTTATTGTGTAGAGAAACACATAGCCTCCATAGAGCAAACCCTAATTTCCCTTTCTCCAAAAACCCTAGATTTCTCATTCGGAGTCCGTTTCACCTCAAATGAATTCCTTTGTGCTCGTTGGGAAGAGGAAGATTTGCTGGAGTACTGCTAGCAAGGAGGAGGACGCATTTGCTTGGGAGAAACCGGCCAACAAAGCACTCGGAGAATTCCTTTTATTGAGATTCTGACTCTCAATAGGTAAATCCCGATCTACCCTTGTTTCTCCTAAATTTTCTTCATTATTGCATCCATATAGGCACCCTTGATCTGTGTATGAAGTTTGGTAGGATTTTGGTTTCGTTTGATAGCGGTATCGGACACGTATCAGTCTCACGTTGCACGTGTTCGGCAAAATGCCACTTAGAATTAAAAAGTATTAATTTTCTATTCTGTTTTCACGAAATCTTTCCTTATATGATTTGTAACAACTTTCGTGAAGACGGATCGGAAATCGACACGATTTCGACATCCGAATGGACACGGACACGCGTGCACGAGATCCCGTGCACGCCCTGCTGTCTGTGCATCATAACTCGACGCACAGAGCTCCAACTCACATGAAATTTTATGAGCACGTATGGGTAACCTATTCCCACATGATTGTAAAATTTCATGACGTTTCATCGAGCGAGCGTGGAGAAATCCGACGTGCACTGGTCAGCCTACACTGTGCACGTGGCTGAATTTTGCCGCTGACACCGCCTTCGTACGTAGACACGGCGCGTCAAGGACCCATTCCAGGAACCCGAGCACGTAGCCCTATACCTAGACTACCTAGGGACCCGATCGCGAGTCATGGCGTGGCTCGGATTGCGAGCCACGAGGCTCAACACGTGCCCACGGGCACGCACGCGCGCGCGCGCAGGCCGCACGGCTGTCGCGGTTCGTCGTGTCGCGTAGGCACGACATGGTGTCGTGTCAGGGTGTCCTAGACCTACCCCGGGACCCTACCTAGCTATGTGCACGAGCACGAGGCTTCTTGTTGCGTGTGTGGCGCTCAATCGAGCGATATACGCGCTCTTGACACGCGAAATCGGTTTTCCGATACGCATTCTCTGGACACGACACGAACACGGTTTCTACTCCGTGAGTACCCAAGCATGTCTCACATATTGAGACCAACGTACTTGCCAAGTTTCATGGGTTCTAGTAGTGTATTTTGCGATTTGGGTTAATATGTGAATTTCGGATTTTTCCGTCGATGTAAGCTTTGAATAGTTTTGTAATATTTTGATTTTCTGACTTTTAAGCATCAATTTCTGAGTTTACGATTCATGTATGATATTCTGGGTTTGTGGGAATTGATCCTTGGTTTTATATCCTATTTAATTACCATTTACATATACAATTTGGATGTATATGTGAGTATATATATATATATATATATATATATATATATATATATATATATTTTTTTATATATATATATATATATATATATATATATATATATATAATATGTGACTTGAAGGAAAAGTGATAAAGGACTGCTGTGTATGACTCAAATCTGAGATTAAAACCATGTATTTAACTATGGGATATATCACATATATAAATACCTATACACATATTTATACTTAAAGGAAAACTTATACATATATATATATATATATATATATATATATATATATATATATATATATATATATATATATATATATATATATATTTTTTTTTTTTTTTATACATATATATACATATACATAAATATACCTATACATACTAATATAGTTAAAGGGAATAGGCAACTTGAATCCGAGAAGTGGACTCAAACCTGAAAATCAGAACCTTAGACTCTCATTCCAACATATATATATATATATATATATATATATATATATATATATATATATATATATATATATATTACCTTAATGAATGTGAATATACTTATATGTATGTGGATTGACTATGAATGTAACCATAGGGTATTGGGACAGATTAGGATCAACCCAATGAGCTTAGTTTAGTTGAGTTGACCGACAAGTTGACCAAGTTGACAAAAGTCAACTTTGGGTCAAACTTGTTTCAAATCGACTCAAACGAACTCGGAATGACTTGTAAACTTGTGTGTGACCTAAAAGTTAGTAAGCGGACTAGTTGACTTAAAGTTGACCAGGTTTGACCAGAGTTAACCAGGTTTGACCAGAGTTGACCAAGGTTGTCTTTGACCTAGAAGGACTTAGAATTGACTTGTGGTTACTTTAAATTGGTTTACATCACTCCAGTTCAGTTATACATCCTCATCAGCAGCTCGAATTGTCAGGCGAGTACATTTTCTGACCGTTTCATTCTTGCTTGGACATATTTACTTATTATAGACTAGTTTACTTGTTGCTGTCACGATATCATCACGGATTAGTACTATATGGATCTCTTCATGCGATGTTATCCCCTCAGATACATCGGGTATATTGTGCTCATGTACTTTATCATGTGCATCGTCTACTCATTGCATTCGTACTTATTCATGTATACTCATGTGACATTCATGTACACTATTGATCATGTGAGCCTTCATGTATAACCCAGAGTGCATGTGGACTAGCTATCCATGTGACACACTACTTTTATGTACGATAACATAACCTGGACAGATCCTTGTATACTGATTGGGGCAGAAGAGTATTTATTTGGTTATATGATCTACACCATTTCATGTATAACTCCAAACTAGATTTAAGTCATGTATAACCTAAGCCTGTTTACCTAACCAAACATGTGCTCTGAATCACGTAGTTAGGTCAGTTTTCTTATCTATATCATGTATATCTATTTCCACTATATCATGTTCTTCTTTTTACGGTCTCTCTACTATTTCTTTACAGCAGTTCATGTATATTATTCTATAGCTTGTTTCATATTTCCTTTCATGTTATAAATTATGTGAGAGATATGTATTCGTTCCTGTCCTGACTGGACCCGTTAAAAATATTACAGATGAGGAGGATTGCTGCGACACTTACTATGGAGCAGGCCTAGTTGATAAAGTTGACCTGGACCCTCAGGGGGTCCAGTAGTCGCTAAGGACTTGCCATGAGTTAGATTAGACTTATATCTTTATCTAGTTGTTGAGACATTATGATTGTATTGAGATTTTCTTATGGTATGGGTTATATCGGGATTATTATTCATATTGTGACTTTCTATTGAGATTATCTTTCTTCTATTCCATCTTAGTTATTGTGATTGAGTTGTACCATATATATATTATTCTTCAATTGGAGCATATTCTAGATTGTGTTAGATGTTGGACCTAGGACAGCGTTCTACCACCGATACTGCGACGTAGGATGGACATACCCACCTCTCGTGCCCTTACACCGGGTGCGGGTCATGATACGTTTTTAGTGGTAGCCCATACAGGTCCTCTCAATCTCAACTAGTATGATTTCGTAGTGGTACTCGAACTAGAGTATCTCTACAACCTGCAGTAGGATATAGGATATAGTTTTGAGGTACTCAATCATATTAGGAAAACTCTGATCCAATACTTGTCATCTAAATTATTGTTGATTAAATGCTCACCTTTGAATAAATAAACTGTCCTCCTTTGATTTTTGCTTCATTCTCAGTAATTGCTTCTTGTTTTGATCTGTCTTCGGGATGGCTATGGAGACACGATCTCATCGCTTCGGTCCATGCAGGTCCAGATTCGCATTAATGTGATGTCGTGGTAGTACAGCGAATTAGTTGTACTACTACGAGCCTGCTATAGAGTATAGGAAGTAAAGTGTTAGAATAAGAGGATGCTCAATCACTATTAGAATTCTTTGAGAGATTCCTGGGACGACCCTTGAGAATCTTATTTTAACTTCGATTTGAAATCTTTTCTCCTGATTTGATTCACCCATTATTCCTTGTTATTGAATTCGATTTGATGGATTTATTGTTAAGTTTGAATCTTGATATTAGTTGTTGACTTTGAGTTGTATTTATATATATATTTTTTTTTTGAATTAAGGTATAATCTGATAACATACTTGATAAGAACAGTGAGAAAGGTAAATGTCTACTTTATTGTGGGGTTAGAATTTATCGCAGTCATACTGGCTAGCATGACAAGGACATAAAGCCTAATTTTGATATACTTATCCTAGTTATGGAATTTAGATTTTCTTGCAGCCATACTGGTTGGCGAAGTAAGAATTCTAAATAATATGATTATAGGGTGTATACCTTAGTTACAGACTCTATTGTTTATTGCAGCTATGCTTACTGGCATGGAAAAATTCTAGCAACATGATTTCAGGAAGGCGTGTATGGTTATCGGATTATATCTCAAAATTCGTTCATTCCTTTGAACAGATGAGCAAGAACAGGTTTTATCATTATTTCATTCTTGCCATTATTTCTTGTATTCCTATTTTTTCCTTATCTTAGTTAACTTTGTCCCAATAACATCAATCACCTATCTCGTATCTAATTCTGTCATCTATACTTTAAAACCTTTGAATCTTCATACCTTTTTACCTTGGAAAGGTCAAGGAAGTGACGTAAATCATCTAGCTCGAAAAGGACATAATTTGTTATCTCAAGATAATCTAGGTACGGATATAAAATGTTGGTCTTTGATTTAGAATTTTGAGATAGAGATGTGGTAAAAAGTGAGAATGAAATCAAGAGATTTATATTATCAATCTAGGAACGATCACACACAGATAAATATTTGGATATAGATAATAGATGCATTTCTTAGCTGACGAGGATATTCGAGGTCGACATAGTTGAGGACTTGGATAAATTTTGGTTATTGATTCTTGAGACGTTTACTTTAAGGCTATGATGTTAAATTTAGGGACTTAGTAATGATAAGAGATTTTAACTGTATTCGATGGCAATACGAAATTGAATAAGATATTGCAAGAAAATGGCTAAGAACGGAAAGAATACAAGGATTTTTGAGTTATAGAAAATATAGAGATTTTTGAGAAAATTTTAAATTTTAAGGAGAATAATATTTGAGGGTGTACGTTGAAGGAAATATGAAGGTTGATTTTAATGGAGAATAAGTTTTGTAAGGCCTAGTAGTTTCAGATCGAATAACACGAGGAGAGTAATTTGAACAAGTTCAAGGATTTCATAAAACTTGATTTAGATGTTTCGGATCTAATTTAAGACAAGGTGGAAGAATTTGGATTTAAAAGATGATTAAGTGGTTAGTATTGAGTGCTAATAAATAAAAGGGTATGCTTCATGAGTAATGTTTTGGAATTTAGGAATTAAGCCTATGATGATCATGATAAGGTCCAATCTTCATAACAAAAGGGTATAAATTCTTGGTGGTAGTCATATAAAGGTTGATTTTCATATTTGGACTTATGAGATAAAGATATGATTGGCAAACGATGATTAGATAAGCTTGATGGTATTAGAGAGAGATGATTAACTTGACTTCCCTATGAAACCTTGTCTTCTGTTTTCCCTATCAAAAGGAGGGAATTGACTTATTCCATATCTTTGAATTATCCTTTAAAAGTTTCAATATTATTGAATCCTAACTCCCTTGATCACGACCAATCGACTTTGGTCACATTTCTATCATATTAATATCATGTGTCGTACTCAATTGAATTAAATTTAAGTTTGACCTAGATTCCCATCCTTGGATGCTCAGACTTCGATGACCATTGTTCCCTATCTTACCCAAATCTTGATTTACCCAGAGATTGATCAACTTAGATCGTACCGAGACTAAATTTTCTTTTATATATATCGTGATTAGATTTTAATGCTATTGACAGTCGTGCTTTAAATTTTCGATTTTGATCATCTTTAAAATAGTAACCCTATATAGTTAATTCTAGTTGTTTTTTTATAATCACCAGTTTTCATATAGGATAATAGACTGCCTTACAGCCCGATAATTTATTGTTTTCCTTATCTTTTCTAGAATGGCACCTATGACCAGAGTCTGTCCCCAGTGCACAGCTACAGTTCCGGATGAGACCGAGATTGTACTTCTCCCTTCTATTGCTCAGGAGGTGTTAGTAGCCTCACCGGAGAGTTCCATCTCCTATCCTTCAGGAGAGGGCTGCAGTTCAGCCGGAGACTGAGGGCCTCCCTTTGCCTCCTGGAGTGGTACCCCATGCCATTCCTGATGGGGCTCAAATTTACAGACTTTTTCAAGATGTGTGGGAGGTACAGAGACTTCAGGCTGAGCTTATGAGAGAGCAGAGTCTCAGTATCCAACTGTTATGGGATTAGATGCATTCGAGGGGAGAGCCTAGCCCCAAGAGGGCGAGGAGCAGTATATACCCAGAGCCTCAGGAGTACCCCGGCTTTCAGCCTAGACCAGCCTATCCAGTTCAGATTCCTGTCCAGCATAGGCCAGTTGAGAGAGTGCCTACCTGTGCCTTCTGTAAGAAGCCTGGGCACGTATGGAAGGACTGTAGGAAGAGACTGAGATTGTGTCTATTTTGTGGGTCAGCTGCACACAAGATACGAGACTGTCCTACTACACCTGCCCCTTGTCGAGGCCTACCTCCAGGAGAGAGTTCCAGCTACCAGACCTAGTAGAGGTGAGTTCTTGACCTATACCTTATCATGTCTTGATGATTACTGTACCCTACCATATTGTTTGTATGTTTGATACCTTGTGACTGCTTGTGCTGCAGTATGACTGGTATGGCTAGATGAGGACTTTAGAGAGAGTGTTCTGGAGAGACGAATGTTCTTTCTGTAACTTTGATTTTGGGAGCGTTAGAGATGTAAATCTTTAGAAACTTCCTTCATGAGTTGTAGTAGACAAGTTAACTTCATATTGGTATATTATGTCCCACTAAAACTTGTTCCCTTGTACGAGTTTTGTATCACAACTTCTGGTTCAATTTAGGCCATTTGACCATTCCCACTTTAATTTTGATTATCATATGCACATTGTCATGACTTTTAATAGGAGCACAAGACTAGTTATTTTCTCAAAACCAACTTCACATACATGATCTAGACTGGACATTCTGTAACCATGACCTTCGTGTCCTACTTGGACACACCATCCTGTGCTCCATTTTTATCGTATGACTTTCTTGACATAAGATCCCATCTTGATTTACCCGCGGAGTCACCTACATTTCCAACTCGAATTGGGGACACCTTTTCAACCTAAACATGTCGGCCCAAATTTGGATATGACCCATTTTATATCCACTACCTATATTTTATTTGTTGATCTTGTGTGTTGCTAAGTAGAAGCTTTGACCTTGAATGTTGGGGGTGTAACCTAGAAGGAGTAGGATCATTCTAATTTCGAGGACGAAATTATTTTAAGGAGGGTAGACTTGTAACTACCACTTTTCTGAAATGAGGGTAATTTTGAACTTTTGTAATTTTTATCATTTAATAATAATATTTAAATCATATTATAATTTTTGGTGATTTTCTTTATTTATTTTATATTATTTAGATGGGTGAATTGTGATTTTGGTTGTTGCTAGCTTAACCCTAGAGACTGCTTGACCTAGAGACTAACCATGACCAAGGATACTCGACCATGTGACTAGATTGGCTAATTACATATTTTTAGGCTAAGGGTATTTTAGTCATTGTGCATTACTTTGAATTTTATTAATTTATTAATTAAATTGATTGTTGTGTGGTTTGGATTGGTGTTTTGGTAGGACCAAGATGGTATAACCTTAGTCAACCTTGACCAGAAGCCTAATAATGTAATTAGAAGTATTATTGGCCTTATTAAAATTTAAATTGGAATTATTGTTTATTTTTAGAATCATTTATTTCATTTTTAAGCTATTTTCTCTTAAAGCCTTTTTAGCCTTTTTGACATGGGCCTTTTTAGCAACTCATGGAGTGCTTGGCCCATGTTCAAACCCTAACCCTAACACCTCCTACCCCTGGCCGGCTATAAGCATCCCCCCTTCCTCATTGTGTAGAGAAACACATAGCCTCCATAGATCAAACCCTAATTTCCCTTTCTCCAAAAACCCTAGATTTCTCATCCGTAGTCCGTTTCACCTCAAACGAATTCGGTTGCGCTTGTTGGGAAGAGAAGGATTTGCTGAAGTACTGCTAGCAAGGAGAAGGAGGCATTTGCTCGGGAGAAATCGGCCGACAAAGCACTCGGGGAATTCTATTTATTGAGATTCCGACTCTCAATAGGTAAATCCCGATCTACCTTTGTTTCTCCTGAAATTTCTTCATTATTGCATCCATATAGGCACCCTTGATCTGCGTATGAAGTTTGGTAGAATTTTGGTTTCGTTTGATAGCGGTATCGGACACGTATCGGTCTCACGTTGCACGTGTTCGACGAAATGCCACTTAGAATTGAAAAGTGTTAACTTTCGATTTTGTTTTCACAAAATCCTTCCTTATATGATTTGTAACAACTTTTGTGAAGACAGATTGAAAACTGACACGATTTCGGCATACGAACGGACACGGACACGCGTGCACGAGATCCCGTGCACGCCCTGCTGTCTGTGCGTCATAACTCGACGCACAATACTCCATCTCGCGTGAAATTTTATGAGCACGTAGGGACAAATTCTGCCCACATGATCGTAAAATTTCATGACGTTTCATCGAGCAAGCACGGAGAAATCCGACGTGCACTGGTCAGCCTACACAGTTCACGTGGCTGAATTTTGTCGCTGACACGGCCTTCGTACGCGGACACGGCGCATCCAGGACCCGTTCCAGGAACACGAGCACGTAGCCCTATACCTGGACTACCCAAGGACCCGATCCCGAGTCGTGGCGTGGCTCGGATCGCGAGCTACGAGGCTCGACAGGCACGCACGCGCGCAGGCCGCACGGCTGTCGTGGGTCGTCGTGTCGCGTAGGCGCGACGTGGTGTCGTATCAATAAGTCCTAGCCCTACCCCGGGACCCTACCTAGCTGTGTGCACGAGCACGAGGCTTCTCGTTGCGTGTGTGGCGCTCAATCGAGCGATATACGCGCTGTGGACACGCAAAATCAGTTTTCTGATACGCTTTCTCTGGACACGACACGGACACAGTTTCGACTCCGTAAGTACCCGAGCACGTCTCACATGTCGAGACCAACGTACTTGCCAAGTTTTACGGGTTCTAGTAGTGTATTTTGCGATTTGGGTTGATATGTGAATTTTGGGTTTTTCCGTCAATGTAAGCTTTGAATAGTTTTGTAATATTTTGATTTTCTGACTTTTAAGCATCAATTTTTGAATTTACATTTCATATATGATATTCTGGGTTTGTGGGAATTGATCCTTGGTTTTATATCCTATTTAATTACCATTTACATATACAATTAGGATTTTTCCTTTATGTATATATATGTATATGTGAGTAGATATATATATTTATATATAAATGACTTGTATATATGTAAATATGTTGGAATGAGAGTCCAAGGTTTTGATTTCCAGGTTTGAGTCCACTTCTCGGATTAGAGTAGCCTATTTCCTTTAACTATATGAGTATGTATAGGTATATTTATGTATATGTATATATATGTATAAGTTTCCCTTTAAGTAGATATATGTGTATAGGTATTTATATATGTGATATATCCCATACTTAAATACTTGGTTTTAATCACAGATTTGAGTCATACACAGCAGTCCTATATTTATATGTGTATGTATAGATATATATATGTGTATGTATATATATACATTACTTTAATGAATGTGAATATACTTATATGTATGTGGATTGACTATGAATGTAACCATAGGGTATTGGAACAGATTAGGATCAACCCAATGATCTTAGTTTAGTCGAGTTGACCGACAAGTTGACCAAGTTGACAAAAGTCAACTTTGGGTCAAACTTGTTCCAAATCGACTCAAACGAACTCGGAATGACTTGTAAACTTGTGTGTGACCTAAAAATTAGTAAGCGGACTAGTTGACTTAGAGTTGACCAGGTTTGACCAGAGTTGACCAGGTTTGACCGGAGTTGACCAAGGTTGACTTTGACCTAGAAGGACTTAGAAGCATGTAGAATTGCATTGTAGCCCTTTCTTATAATATGTTAGACCATGTTGTGACTTGTGGTTACTTTAAATAGGTTTACATTACTCCAGTTCAGTTAAACATCCTCATCAGTAGCTCGGATTGTCAGGCGAGTACATTCTCTGACCGTTTCATTCTTGCTTGGACATATTTACTTGTTATAGACTAGTTTACTTGTTGCTATCACGATATCATCGTGGATTAGTACTATATGGATCTCTTCATGAGATGTTATCCCTTCGGATACATCGGGTTTATTGTGCTCATGTACTTTATCATGTACATCGTCTACTCATTATATTGGTACTTATTCATGTATACTCATGTGACATTCATGTACACTCATGATCATGTGAGCCTTCGTGTATAACCCAGTGTGCATGTGGACTAGCTATCCATGTGACACACCACCTTCATGTGCAATAACATAACCTGGACAGATCCTTGTGTACTGATTAGGGCAGGGGAGCATTTATTTGGTTATGTGATCTACACCATTTCATGTATAACTCCAAACTAGATTTAAGTCATGTATAACCTAAGCCTGTTTACATAACCAAACATGTGCTCTGAATCACGTAGTTAGATCAGTTTTCTTATCTATATCATGAATATCTATTTCCACTATATCATGTTCTTCTTTTTACAGTCTCTCTACTATTTCTTTACAGCAGTTCATGTATATTATTCTATAGCTTGTTTCATATTTCCTTTCATGTTATGAACTGTGTGAGAGATATGCATTCATTCCTGTCCTGACTAAACCCATTGAAAATATTACAGATGAGGAGGATTGATGCGACACTTACTATGGAGCAGGCCTAGTTGACACAGGTGACTTGGACCCTCAGCAGGATCCAGTAGTCGCTGAGGACTTGCCATGAGTTAGATTAGACTTATATCTTTATCTAGTTGTTGAGACATTATGATTGTATTGAGATTTTATTATGGTGTGGGTTACACCGGGTTTATTATTCATATTGTGACTCTCTGTTGAGATTATCTTTCTTCTATTCCATCTTAGTTATTGTAATTGAGTTGTACCATATATATATTATTCTCCAATTGGAACATATTCTAGATTGTGTTAGATGTTGGACCTAGGACAGTGTTCTACCGCCGACACTGCGGCGTAGGCTGGACATACCCTCGTCTTGTGCCCTTACATCGGGTGCAGGTCGTGACACGTTTTGAGCTGCCTGGTTGCGCGGCTCTAGTTGCACGAGCTAGGTTGCGCGACCAGGTGCGCGGCCAGGTTGTGCGCCCAGGTTGTGCGGTCAGGTGCGCGGGCCAGGTTGCGCGTCCAGGTTGTGCGGCCAGGTGCGTGTCTAGTTACGCGCACAGATGTGTGCCTAGTGGTGCGCCCAGTGCGCCCACAAGTGTGCGCCCGGTTGCGTGCCCAGTTGTACGGGTGGCGCAAGGTGCGTAGGGCACACAGGGAACGCAGGTGGCACAAGTGGCTCAGTGCGCATTCTGTATGCGGTGTGTAAGGCGCACGGGGTGCGCGAGTGGTGCAACTTGCTACAGATCGTGCATGTGCATGATCTGTGCGGTTACTGCACGTTCGGAGTAGTTTTTACTACGTCCCGAATATTGTGCAAACCGGACAGTTGCCACTCAGGCCTATATAAGGTCTCTTCTCTCCACAGGACATATATAGAAGAGTACACAGAAAGTTAAAAAAGTTTACAAGTGTTTTTTAACACAAGTAAACAGAGGCTGTGAGAGAGAAGAGAATCTTTGCACCAGCATTGCTTTGCACGGGAGTCCATGTACGATCTGCGGAGTCAGAAGAGGAGGAGTGTTCCAAAGTTCTCCGACGAACTTGCTGGTTCCTGGAAGTTATTCGTGTGGGGCGAATAAAGCTTTGAGCAACGGTGATCATTTACCCCCGCAGGCTATCTTTCATCTTTCGCCTATCATCTTGCTGCTGTTGTTAGCATTTTGATTCGTACCTTCTGTTTAGAAGTGATACTGTCGTTTGCTACTGTTACGAAATCTCTTTAGATTATCTCTGTTGTGCACCTTCTTTGAAGTGTTGCGGTGAAATATTGTCTTTACAATTGTTTCATTTTCTCAGTTTTCCATCAAAAATTATGCCCCGATACTAACACATAAAAGAAGCAGGTGCATTTGTCCCCTTCCTTTAGCCATGCGTATTTCATGCGTTATGCCATTGCAATTTCCTCCGCAAGTCTGAGTTTTTCGACTTTTGTCACAAGGTCGTGCTCCTCGGTTGCCAGAGCTTCATTGGTAGGGTCTTCTTGAAGTGCCTGTTGTGTCCGAGTGAGCACTCGGTTCTTCTGCATCAGTTCACCGCTAGGCCGCGAGCGGACCCATGTCTTCAGTTGTGCCTTCACTTGTTTGAGAGTACAGGAGACTCGGAACTTTGCCATTCCTGTAGCCCGCAGTTGGAGCCCCTTCCCCACCGCTTCCTAATACCCATTCAGTAAGTGCCAACCGTTGTTGTAACGGAATGGCGAGGTTTTTGTCATTTCTACTCTGGCTAATTGGATCGTAAGGGGGAACGATCGCTCGTCCCCGCCGATAGACCAATGATAGATATGTTGGGGAACTTCTCGAACCATCTATCATTGCCTATCGCTCTGTCCAATTGACAGATGACTCGATGATTAGTTGCTTTGTTGCTCCAGGTCCAAAGGTAGCCTCCTTGAGTTAGTTGTCGAAGTCCTGAACAAAGTAGGCAGTCTCGAAAATATTGTAAGATGGTCTCTGGAACAATCTGACCGCCTATTTTTTCATGTTGGTACAAGATAGTATTGAAATCCCCCATCAACAACAAAGGGAGCTTAAGCAGCTGCTCTGCCTTGTTGCTGACCTGAGCTATATCCTGCCATAACTCCTCTCTCTTCCGCCTATTGTTATGTCCGTATATGGCACCCAGAATAAGTTGCAGTCCTCCTCGTTGTGTGAAGGAGACGGCAACGAGTTGTTTAGATTTATAAATAACATGCCCCTTCCAGTGTTTCGTGTTCCACAGAACCCATATTCGGGCCATGGGACACTGATCCAGATTGTTTGCCTGATCCTATTGGTATGTGGTCCTTCATGCGAGTAGTTTAGTAGACTTGATCTTGGTCTCTAGGAGCGCGCATATAGTGCATCGCTCTTCCTTCAATCTATTCCGAACCTCTCTCCATCTTCCAATCGAGCATACTCCTCGAATGTTCCATGCTAATATCGACATTTATTGTCTAGTTTGTAATCCCTGGTTATCTACCGCTGAATTACCTCGGGGGGATGTCTGCAACTCTTCTATAGGGTGGTCGTTTCCGTCATCTTTAGTTTGTTTGATGTTCTTGTTTAGTATATGAGCCCTCCATGCTGGGTTATCAACCACTAAGCTTCTTCGATCATCCCCTCCGTCCGCCGCCTGCGTTATATCCTGTCTGGTCTCCTGTGTGGTCACCTGCGGTTCCTCCTCCGACATCCTGGATTCATCCAAGGGCTGCCTAGCTTGCCGCTTCCTATTCGAATTATAAACTGCCCCTATAAGTTTAAGGCCCTTTCCTGTGTCCACTATTCTCTTCATAGTGCCCGTATTCATCGACTGGAAGACTATAAGGTCTCTGTTTCCTCCTTCCTGGATTATTTTGTCTTATGACCCTCTCTTGTGTGCTACCTCCTCATTATGAACTTCTTTGGGGGTGCTGATTCATTCATTTTCCTTGCTTCCAGAGTAGTCAATTGATTCATTGAGGCCTCATTAGTTGGTAATACTATAGCTAGATCGAGCCCTGTGCAGCCATCCACTCCTACCGTCACACGAATGTCCTCCATGTCGTGTATCGGGGCGTTCTTTTGCGTGTCACTGTACTCGTGACCATGTGTCTTGCCATTACTTTGTGGTTCCCCTATTGTCCCGTCCTTCCTACTGTAATTTTGTGCCATATGGCCAAATAATCTGCACTTGTGACAACTAGGAGGAACCCATTCATAGTCTACCACTTGGGTATAGACGTCTTCTGATGGTATCTCGTATGATATCTCATGCGACAGCTGAATCCCCGCTTCAATCTCTATAAGTACTCGGGCGTATTGGAGCCTCATTCTTGTTTGGGTTGTCTCGTCTGCTTTGAGCGGCCTCCCTATTAGGCTTGCTAATTTCATGATCATGGTTTTATTCTAGTACTGAATTGGAAGCCCTGGGAGCCTTATCTATACAGGGATCATATGAAATGCTTCTTGCTCATATCTGGAATTAGGTTGCCATGCCTTTAAAATAATAAGCTTTCCATCAAACATCCATGGCCCGCCATGGAGTATACGTTCGACGTCTTCTTGGAGACCAAATTTGACAAAGAAGAACCCATCCTCACGTGCGCAGAACTCCATGTTGCCCTTCGGTCGCCAAAGACGAGCAGCATACGCTCGGATTTGGCCGTAGAAAGGGCGATCTCCCATCACATATAAAATTAATATGCTTTTCCAATACGCAATCATTTCCTAAATTTCTTCTTCTGTGAAGATGGCTCGCTTCCCGCCGTCTCCCTGCATGGGTTCAACATACTCCATGTCAGCCTTTGGCACTCCATTCTTGACTCGGCAGATATCTGCCTATGAGATCCCTTCTGTTTGAGTTCCTGTCTGTGTCTGCTGTGATGGAGTTTCTCGGATGGTTTCTTCATTGTGATATTGCGCCATTGGCCTTTTTTCTTTATCCACGTTTCCTTCCTTCCTCTCTTCCGTCACTTGCTGACTTTGGTGGCTTGGAACGTATTCTACTCTTGTCTGTTCTTCGGCCATTCTATATGATGGTTGCCTCCCATAGCTTCTAGGTCCTCTCATCGGCTCCCGTGTGTGAGGTGGAATACATAGGTTTGACATCGTCGACGGTGTACCGTGGTCCAGCCTCCCTTCTTTTCTTGTGTTTGGACCCCTTCTACTAGAGGCGTCGGGCCCCCTTGCCGCCATCCTCCACTGCTGGAGGTGCCAGGATCCTACGCTCGAGATCCGATCGCCAGGTTTAGGGTTTCCTCTGCTGCCACCGCCATTATACCATATATTGGAAAAGGGTAAATTTTATTCCAAAATCAACTCATACAGCTTACAGTACATCCCTTAGACCTCTCACCCTACTAGGGTGACATAGCATTTACATCAAACTCAATATTGTAAAGTATGCCTATTGGGGGAGTAAAGAGCCCCTCGAAAATATGTTGATTTCGTTCCCTCCACACGTGCCAGACAGAGGCAGCTAGTCGCAATCTGGCACTCTTGAACCATACATGCCCCTACCTCTCTGGTCACGAATTCCCGTGATGATGTCTCGTAAATCTCTGCCTGTGTCACAGCCTCCTAACGACCTGCGGCACTGTTCAGACCGGATATACCATGACACATTACAATCAAAGAACAAATGTCTCATAGATTCATTTCCTGCTTCATACAGCATACAGTTGGGATTGGGGATGGGGATCCCAAACGTAATGAGTCTATCTCTCGTCAACAGTCGCTCCAACATCAACCGGTAGATTCACAATTGCATCTTTTAAGCCAGGCCCTTACACCAGATGAAATCATAATCCTCGCTCATAGGGTCCGCTTGGTGCACCTGGTTGTAGAAACTCTTGAATTGCAATTCCCCTGTAGCTCCAGGATTGGCAGGCGAATCCCAAATCCATCTATCGGCCAGCTGACTCGGGTTAATGTCTACCGCTCGAATAGCCGCTCCAAGCGCAGTCGTGTGGCGGTATATCTCTGGTCTCCATTCACCATTCCTGATAATATACTGACACTTCATCCCTCTACCAGCCTCCCTATGTAGCTGGTCGTCCAGTATCTCTAGCAACGATTGACGCTCCACCCAAGGGTTCAGCCAGAGGTCAGTACCTGTCCTAACTCTCATAATATGTCGAATAAAAGATTTGAGAACAACTCTGTGTCAGAGAATACTTTTGAAAGTCACCGAGTGGTTATTGTTGATAGCACAGGTCTAGAAGTTGCCCTTCTTCATATACCGACTAGACATCCAGTCCGTCCATAACGACCTGCATTTTATGAACCTCCATGCCATCTTCAGCCCCGAGGCCTCACTAACTGCCAGGAGTGGTCTGAGCCCCACTTCTCCCTCCTCCCGAGGCCGACAAAGTTGCTGTCACGACCAGCACCCGATTTAGGGCACGAGAACGTGGGTACGTCCAACCTATGCCGCAGTATCGACGGTAGAACACTGTATAGGTCATCTATAATATGTAACATCTAACAACAAGATATATAAACCTGTCGTCTCCGTACGGAGGTATAATATAACATCTCAACACTATATCTCAATCACAAGTCTAGGAAAGATAGAGCACGATATGGAATAAGATAAAAAGAAAGAACTGAATATGTAAGTAAAGTCGTCACAACACACATATAGATATCCAACACAAATAAATACAAGTCCTGAATATAACTAAGTCTTAACTAACAATCGGAACAATCCGATACAAACTAAAAGCTACAAATACTAGACTAAACTAGGCACCCTCTACTGAGCTAGATGCTCCTCAGGCTCCTGAAAGTCATCTCATATGCCCTATAGAAGGTAGGGTAGTAGTCATCATCATCTGTAATATTTTCAATATGTCCAGTCAGGACAGGAGCGAGCACAATACATCTCACGCAGTTTATATCATCTTAGGAAATATAAAGCATGCAAAAGAGTAAGATACATGGACTGTAAGGAAATATATATGAAAACGAGAGAGATTTGATAACTGAAAATATCTATATACATGATAAGTAAGAACTGTAAGTAACCTATGATTTAGAGCATGAGATGGTTATATAAACGAGTTAGGGCAATACAATGGTAACTCCATCATACGTGAGTGTACAATGGACATATACAATAGTTTATACAATATTTGTACAATGGGATTTGATTACATAACCATTTCCTACTCACCCTCCCCAATCAATACACAAGGATCCAATCCAGTTATGTTACTTTGTACAATAGTTTCTCCATGAAGCTCATGTGATCATGAGAGTACAAGATGCACAATGAGTATACATGCATAGGGGTGTACAATAAATACAATATGTTCGTGAAACGTACATCACAATATGTATCTGCTGAACACAATAGGAATAACATCGCAAGAGAAGATCCATATAGTACCAACCCGTGATAACAATCATGCCAGTATCAAGTAAAGTAATCTAGAGCAAGAATATAAGTCCTGACAAGTATGAAACGATCAGAGAATGTACTCGCCTGATACCCTGAATGACTGATGTGAATAGATGTCCGAACTGATGTCACAGAGTCCTAATTAGAGCAACACATGTTACAAAGAGTTCAATTTGAAATGATAGAAATTTAAATGCAATCTACATGTTTCTAAGTCAATCTAGGTCAAGTCAACTCTTGGTCAACTCTAAGTCAACTCTGGTCCACCTTGGGTCAAACTAGGAGTCAAGGTTAAGCTTCTATGGTTTTGGTCAAACTTAGATTAGTGGTCAACATCTATGATACTTAGGATATATTAATATATATACATACCACATATATCCCTATCCATATAGTACCACCCTAACACATACATATAGATATCATATATCAAGTATATACATATCCTCACTATGAATCATAACCTATATCTATATAATCTCATAATATATATAGATACTATATAACCCAAATATATATATATATATATATATATATATATATATATATATATATATATAATATATATATATATATATATATATATATATATATATATATATATATATATATATATATATAACCCTTCCACAATCTAACATCACCTACTCAAACTCAAAAACTTAGACACTAACCCACTAACACTAGGATACCATATCGACCTTAGTCATATCGGCATTCCAATACCAATACCTTGGTTGGAATCTAATACCTTAACTTGGGTAAACCTAACCTTACCTTGATATCTTAATACCTTATCTTGGTACCTTGATACCATACCTTGGTCATAAGGTAAACTAATCATTTACCTTGAAGGTAAAGGTAATTCATATTTACCTTAAGATACTAACTTGGTATCATGAGATACCAAGATACTCCTCAAATATTTAATTAACTAACTATCTAATGTATTAACATAACATCTTAACTAATATTGTAACGCTCCAGTCCCAAAATACGTAGGACTAGGAACGTAGACATGCCAGCCGTATAATAAATATACGTAAGCTGTAAAATGCAGTAGAACCATAACTAATCTCATCCACACAAAATAAATGAATAAAAGATATCATATAATGATAATGAATTGTCTTGATACAATATGTTGGGCGGAGACAAATCCACTACCAACAAGTAACGGAAAAATACATGAGAAAAGAAATGATTTTGGCGAGCGAAGTGAAGACGATCCAAATGCAATCATCCCCGAAGAAATAGCGATGATCACGGCTAGCGCTAGAGCACCTGCAAAAGACAAGAGCACACACCTGGGGAGATAACCAGGTCCTCAGAGGGACGTAACAAGACACATAATATCATGCCATATAAACTGAATAAATTTTGCTCAAATAAATAAGTCAATTGAATTATAACATGGTCCAATACATACCTATTGAACTAGCTTACCATCCCCCCAACCAAACAAGGACAGGAGATGGTAAATTATTCACGGTGACGTATCTTTCCATGCTAAGAATCCAATATGGTATCCGGACCCCAACAAGGTTCAATACCTTCTCATCGAAGTAGTAAGTCACACCTACAACCAAACAAGGACAAGATGTGACGAACTAATCTGCGACAAGTTTTTGTTCCAAGCTACGGTCAGATACAAGTACCTAAACCAAAATTACTCATACCTAACGGGTAAAGGTGTCTAACCGTTCTAAGTGAAATGTAGTTAAGAATAATCCTTCCTACGCATGGGCCCTAGCTAAATATGATCGGCATAGTCCCCCCTTGGGGCACTAGAGGCCCAATCAGTAAGAGCATAACGTTCCGCGAAACGCCAGTGGCCGTCAGTAATCATGGGTCATCAACCCCGTATCTCCAGCGGAGCTTCCGGGTCACAAGAAAAAGTGCATCGAAGCCCATACGCTAAGGAATTGTCCTTCCCGCCCAATGCCTACTGTGTTGTATCCACAACACAAAACAACTATTAATCGCTAAGTCAAACTAAGCATGCAATCTCTATTAGCGGTTATTCCTATCGCACGACTTGTACGTACTAGTGGCCAGCCAATCATGCACGTCCGTGTTCTATATACGACACACAACTTCGTAGTACAACATGTCAAGGCCAATAAATGCAACACACAAGGTGGTCCCTTAAATCTAGGTTTAATGTGTAAGAAAAATAATAAATAGCAGGAAATATAAATGAACAGTAAGTTCTAACAGGTTATGCCATGTATCACAGTTTATTTTGTATAAAGAAAATAAATAATGCATGAAATATGAGCTAAAATAAATAAACAGCAAATGACAAGGTGTCTTGCCTGGTAGGACGCCTGGTGTACTACAATGATCAAGGTGGCACGATCTGCAATTTCGGTGCAACAACTATACAAGGTGACCTCTGATGGTGGCACGTATAGTTCCATTGGGTCCAGAATGGTTAATTTAGTTAGGGAGGTTATAAAGTAGGTCAAGAATTGGCAAGAAAATAGGAATACTAGGATTGGTTACGGACAGGAAAAAAATCAAAGAAATAATGGATAAATATTATATATACAAATTTTAGAAAATATTTATAATTCTTGAAATCATAAATTTTGACAAATACCTGTAAGTATGTTTTAGTAGTCAAAATATAATTTTAGGTAATTACAAAAATCTTTTTAGGCAAAATCCAAAGTTTGTCAAATAGAAATATTTTAAGTAGAAAACTATGGGAACACAAAATAATTCTTAAAAATTTATCTAAGGCTACAAATCCTTATTTTGTAAAACTATAATTATGTCAACTAACTATTTTAAATGGATATACACATATCTTAGCCTCTAATAATTTGTTACAAAAAGATAATTTTTAGGGAAGTATCTATTTTAGTTAATAAAATAATTAATATAGAAGAATGGTACTGATTATACCAAAATATAAATAAAATAATAACTTTTAAAATATTTATCAAACCACTTGGCATATATTGTATGACCAAGATAATATATAAATAAAACCCAAATAGAATGACATCAAAACAAAGCTTTAATGATAATAATTTAAATAAAAGCATCTGTTGCTTGGCCTTTCTCTATACTAAATAAACAATAATAATAATAATAATAATAATAATAATAATAATAATAATAATAATAATAATAATAATAATTGTAACAGTAGAATATTAATAATACTATAATACTATAGTTCATACCATCATAATAGTATTAATATTATAAAAAAAAATCAGCAGCTTATAATAGCTGTATTCCTTTCGAGTAGTGAGAGAGTGGGTTCAGAAGAAAGGGGAGAGGAAGAGAACAGGAAAAGGAAACAAAAAAATGAAAGTAACATAATATCATAATCCGAAAATTTATACAGCTGTCTCTTCTTCTCTTTGTTCGAGACGGAAGAGTCATCACTTGAATTATAGAACTTTAAAAGGAAGAAGTGAAGTCTGTTGGCCCATTGGTCATATGGTCAACCTGATTTTAATAATTGATCAAACTCTGTCTGGATATACGAAGCTAGTTGGGACATCTCGAACTCTTGGACATGATCAAGAATGGCTATCCACTGAATTCAAGACCGAAGATCTGTTTGCCTGTTCGAGTCTGTAATTCCTTATGCTATGTATTTTTCATTTTATTTGAGTCTAGGAATATGTTGTATACCGAGTCGTACTGGCAAATAGGCTACCCTTAAATGAGTTCAAAATGTTTTTAAAATGACCTCTCAAAAAGATTTACAAAAAGGTTTTCAAAAATGTTTTCAAAAATCACCAAAAAGCATTTTAAAACCCTAACTACACCCTGACAGAACTCGGGCCGAGTTCGGCCAGAGTTCGGTTGGTGGCCGTTGTGATTTTGAATCCTTGTTACTTGGTCCTCCTGCAGTTGCGGATTTGACCGAGATTTGCTCATAGAGTTCTGTCCGAATTCTGCCCGAATTCTGTCAGAAGTCTGCCTTTGGAACACCTATAAATAGAGAAGGATTTCGATCATTTCAACTCACTCATTCACTTTCAATCTTCTCTCTATCTAAAGCTTTCAGTCTTCCAAAGAGTTTTCTAGAGCTTTCAATTTCAGATCCCAAGCCAGTTACAATTCTCTAGTCGATTTGCCAGTGCGGTACGGTCTAGAAGTTTCTGAGAGATTGTAATCAGAAGGCTTGATTGAAGAATACCTCTTCACATTTGAAGTTGGACGAGTTCTTCGTATCAAAGCTCGCGTTGTAGAAGTTGCAAGGACTTCGTAAGAAAACTTACGGTTTTTCCAATAGTGGATTCAACTGGATTAGTCCTCAACAGAGGGATACCAGTATACATCGCTGTCTTTGCGTTTGCTCTCTTAACTTTGCCTTTATATTATTTTAGTTGTGATTAATATTCTGTGATTGTGCTGCTAACATTTTTTTAATTAGCATTATTCCGCTGCCAACTCTATTCACCCCCATCTAGAGTATTATGCTTTACTATTTCGTTCCTACAATTGGTATCAGAGCAGGTTCTCCATCTAGAGGTATTATATTCTGATCCCTATTGTTCCTCAATTGGTATCAGAACGGGTGTTACAGGTAAAGTAAGGTAACAGTGCAATTATTTATTCATTTTAATTAACTGTTATATAGATCACATCACAACACATGACAACTGTGAAATTCACAAGTGAAGGCCAGGCCACAAACAGACCTCCACTGTTTGATGGTACGAACTATACCTATTGGAAAACACGGATGAGTTTCTTCTTGAAATCACTTGACTTTAATTTATGGTCCATTGTTCTTGATGGCTATCAAAAGCCACCTCGTATAAATGTTGATGGAGTTTTAGTTGAAAAACCCCATAGCAGATATACAGAGGAAGAAAAGAAAAGGGCCAGTCTTGACGCACGTGCCATTAATGCTCTTTTTTGTGCTTTAGACAGAACTGAATTTAACAGGGTGTCTATCTGCACAACGGCTAATGAAGTGTGGAAGCTACTTGAAGTCACACATGAAGGCACGACTCAAGTCAAAGAATCAAAGGTCAGCAGACTTACTCAAGAGTATGAGGTGTTCAAGATGAAGCCCAACAAAACAGTTACTCAGATGTTCGAGAGGTTCTTGGATATTGTAAATCCTTTGTCCTCCCTAGGCAAAGATTACAGTAACCATAAAAAGATTCGCAAACTCCTGTGAGCTCTCACCAAGAACTGGATTCCAAAGGCTACTGCAATCATTGAAGGGAACGATCTCACAACTATGTCCCTCGAAGTACTCATGGGTAAGCTACTCACTCATGAACTGAAGCTACAAGATTTTGAAGAGCCTACACCAAAGGAGAAGACGATCGCTTTCAAGGCTCAGCACAGAAAAGCTGCTGAAGGTGACTCAGACAGCAGTGAATCTGATGCTGAAGATTAAGCACTCCTAGCAAGGAAATTCAAAAGACTCATGAGATATGAGAAGAGAGCCAAAGAAAACAACAGCAGCAATAACTGGTATCAAGATGACGCTGTCTGCTACGGCTGCAAGAAGAAGGGACACATAAAGAATGATTGTCCTACAAACTCATCATCAAGCAAGAAGAGCAACAGGTATGAAAAAGGGAACCTGAAAAGATCAACATCACGGAAGTATGCCAACACCAGCATATGGCATGAAAGTGAAGCCAGCGACTCAGAAAACGAACAATCAGAAGACGCTGCAAACGTATGCTTTATGGCATCCGATCAGGTACCTACTGAACCTGTAGTTGATACTTATGATGACTTCACCTTTGAGCAATTAGGAGATACCTTCAGTGACCTGATGACTGATTACAGGAAACTGTGTAGCAAGTATCAGACCTCTAAGAAGGTACTTAAAGAGTACAAAGGTAAAATAGGTAGACTTACCGACCTACTAGCTGAGGTTAGAAATAATGTTAGTGAGTCTGGTGAGCTTTCTTCTATAAAGCTCTTATTACACGAGACTACCAAGTCATCTGAAGAGAAAGATAAAATTATTGACCAACTCAAAGAAGAACTTTCTATAGAGAAGAAAAGTCTTCGATGTGCACAAATCAGAATGGAATCACTCACTTCTGATTATACTAAGTTGTATGACACTTCCAAAAGATTGAAAATTAGGTTAGGAAAATAGCCTGAGCCTGCTGCTTCCTACCCTAACACGTGTCACTTACCGAAAAATTAGAAAATTCCCAAGCCAAACACTGTCAGACCTAACCCTATCAAACCTTTACCCCAAAAGGTTAAGCCCAAACAGGATTATAGGCATGCATTCTTCTATACTAGAAAACCCAAACCTACCAACCATGTACACCACTCAGCTTTCAACACTCGACATGCACAATGTCATTATTGTGGCCTCATTGGTCATATTTCATCTACATGTAGAATGAAAAAGCTTGTTGATTTCAACATTTATGCATGGATACCAAAAGCTAACAATTCAGGATCCTACAAGAAATGGGTACCAAAAGTTTTATCTACAAACTGTTTTGTAGGTGGAACACCCTTCATATGCTAAAAGCAAATGGAACCTCGACAGCGGTTGCTTACGGCATATGACCGGTGACGCTACACTATTTGCAACACTGTCGAAGAAAAAGAAGGAAGGCTATGTTTCCTTCGGTAATAACTTGAAAGGGTATATTATTGGTATCGGTGATGTTGGTAAGTCTCCCTATCCTGTTATTAAAGATGTCTGTCTGGTTACCGAGTTGAAACATAATCTACTCAGCATAAGTCATTTGGCTGATCATGGTTATGGCATCAACTTTGGCAAAGACAAATATACTATAGTTGATAGCTCAACTGGTAGTACTATCTTTGAAGGTATCAGGGAAGAAAATATATATGTTTTCTATTTGTTAGAAGAAACTAATATTTCAGGTAGATGCTTAATGGCTAAAAGCGATGAGAGTCATCTGTGGCATATGAGACTCGGTCACGCAAATATGGACTGTATTTCCTGACCACCGCCATTTCTTTGAGGCATTAGGGTTACATCTTTTTGTTAAACTCTGTTTCCCTATAGCAACTAATGCCACTAGATTATTTTATTGCAATCTCATATTAAACACTTTTTATGTGAGCACTCGTGTTGGAGGTATTGATATCAATTTCGATGATGACCTCTTAGCGGAGATCCTTGGTATCCCTAACGAAGGTGAACCGCTAGTCGACATCACTGAATTTGATTTTCTCGAAGGCACGACACTCGCAAGTTTCAAAGCGGAACTCTGTGCACCTGATAGAGTACGCTCTGGAAAGTTTAACGCTAATAACTTGAACTTGTTTAACAATGAATTGCATCACATCATCTATTCCACTATCCTTCCAAAATCTACTTCCAAGGATGATGTGACTTCTCTTGAACTGTCCGTCATGTATCACATTCTTAAGGGGATTCCTTTTTCTGCCCCTAAGACCATTATTCGGATGATGGGTCGTTGTCGTGCAAGAGACAGAAATCTCTCTTACGCGATGATTCTCCCATGCATCTTTCAGCGCTTCGATATCGATCTGTCGACTTGTACTCAGGACCCTGAGCCCAAGTTTCTTCAGTTATCTCGTCGTAGCATGACTGCTTCAGCTCCACCTCCTGCTCCTCCTACTGTACCTCCTCCACCACATCATCAGTATGCCATGACATTTGAGGGCATACATCAGCATTTATCTGCTTTGCACGTCTCGATGACGGACATGGCTCGCGAGCATGAGTTCCGCGACGTCACCCGTTATCAGGCGATGGCAAACTCTTTAGCTGATCTTCGTTTCGCCCAGACTGGTCATTCAGCCGGTTCCATCCCTAGAGATCCAGCTTTCTCTGGTTACCGCTGTGAGGATGAGGCTGTTCATGCCTACTTCCAGCCCAGTAACGCCTATGATTGGTACCGTCCTGACCGTGCTCTACCTCGTGACTTTGTTGGTGAGTTCTATGCTGGCGCCCCTCCTCATCCTTCTGGCGTTGGTACCTCTGGAGCTGGTCCTTTAGGACATGCTGGTCGAGCTGATGATGATGATGAGGATGATGATGAGGAGATGTGACTATATGATTTTGAGTGATATTTTATTGTACACTTGGAAATGCTCCGACATTCCAAGTTATTATCAGTACTTTTTTATTATTATCAGCACTTTTTAGTTTGCTTCAGTACTCTGTTATTTTTTTATGGACATGATTATGCGTAGTTTATGGCATTCCAGTTTATTTTTAGCATTATGTTTCAGTTTCAGTTTATGATAGCACTATTTCTTTATATTGCTTCTTTCATTAAAACTGCCTGTGAAATAACTTGCCTATGATACTATGTTTTTCTGTTCTGAGACAATACATGCCTGTGATATTTCTCTAGTTTTATGCCTTATTTCTTTTATGTGTTTTCTCACTATTTGTTACTTATGCATTGATTGCGGGGGAGCCTTCTCTTTTGCAATTATTTTGCTAAGTGACAAAGGGGGAGAAAATTAAAGATCTAACATTTTTTTTGAGATAATACAGGATATGAACAATTCTACTTTTTGATATTTTGAACAAGCTTAATGTTATATCATTCACAGTTTGTCAATTATCAAAATGGGGGAGATTGTTGGCCCATTGGTCATATGGTCAACCTGATTTTAATAATTGATCAAACTCTGTCTGGATATACGAAGCTAGTCGGGACATGTCAGACTCTTGGACATGATCAAGAATGGTTATCCACTGAATTCAAGACCGAAGATCTGTTTGCCTGTTCGAGTCTGTAATTCCTTATGCAATATATTTTTCATTTTATTTGAGTCTAGGAATATGTTGTACACCGAGTCGTACTGGCAAATAGGCTACCCTTAAATAAGTTCAAAATATTTTTAAAACGACCTCTCAAAAAGGTTTACAAAAAGGTTTTCAAAAATCACCAAAAAGCTTTTTAAAACCCTAACTAAACCCTGACAGAACTCGGGCCGAGTTCGGCCAGAGTTTGGTTGGTGGCCGTTGTGATTTTGAATCCTTGTTACTTGGTCCTCCTGCAGTTACGGATTTGACCGAGATTTGCTCATAGAGTTCTGTCCGAATTCTGCTCGAATTCTGTCAGAAGTCTGCCTTTGGAATACCTATAAATAGAGAAGGATTTCGATCATTTCAACTCACTCATTCACTTTCAATCTTCTCTCTATCTAAAGCTTTCAGTCTTCCAAAGAGTTTTCTAGAGCTTTCAATTTCAGATCCCAAGCCAGTTACAATCCTCTAGTCAATTTGCCAGTGCGGTACGCTCTAGAAGTTTCTGAGAGATTGTAATCAGAAGGCTTGATTGAAGAATACCTCTTCACATTTGAAGTTGGACGAGTTCTTCGTATCAAAGCTCGCGTTGTAGAAGTTGCAAGGACTTCGTAAGAAAACTTGCAGTTTTTCCAATAGTGGATTCAACTGGTAGCAAGAGTTCTACCGACCGGATTAGTCCTCAACAGAGGGATACCAGTATACATCGCTGTCTTTGCGTTTGCTCTCTTAACTTTGTCTTTACATTATTTTAGTTGTGATTAATATTCTGTGATTGTGCTACTAACATTTTTTTAATTAGCATTATTCTGCTGCCAACTCTATTCACCCCCCCTCTAGAGTATTACGCTTTACTATTTCGTTCCTACAAAGTCAAGAAAGAGAAGGAGAAAAGAAAAAAATGTGAACTAGCGAGATAGTAAGATGGTCGGAAGAGCGAGAGGATGAGCGGAGGATGAGATGGGAGAGGAAAAAGAGAGCGGAGAGAGTGGGAGTCGGCCGGGCACGGCGCACTGGAGGCGAGGGGGCTTGCGCGGGCTACGGCGATGCCGGGGCGCTGCTCCGGCGTTGGGTGGCATCGGACGCGGAGAGGGGAAGACGGAGAAAAGGAAGTCGGGGGAGAGAAAGCGGCGGCGGAGGAGAAGTGGGGATCGGGCGCGAGAGAGGACTTGGCCATGGCGGAGGAGTGGGGCGGCTCTGGCTAGGTGCCGCTAGGCCGGAGAGGTGGTGTACGAGCACCGTGCTCGTCGCGACGGTGCGAGAGAGGCGGCCTGACGGAGATAGGTAAGGGTTTGCTATTTTCTTTGTCCTTTCCTTTGGGATGGTGGCGGCGGTGTGGCCAAATTTTGGTGGTGGTGTTGTTGCTTTGGTGGCGGTGGCATGGGTGCGGGTGTGCCACGGCGGTGGCCGCTATGGGTGGTTGTGTTGGGTCTGTGGTTTTGTTTGTTTGTTACTTCTGGCTGTGGTGGTGGTTGTGGCGGGTAGACGGAGGTTCACGGTTACGACGGTGATGATGATGACGGTGGCGGCGTCGTCTACGGTGCCACCAGATTTAGGGACCGGGGTTCAGCGGTGACAGTGGTGTGGTGAAGGAGGAGACAATAAGGGGGTCAAGTGCTGGTGGCGATGGGGTGTATTTGGCCGAGGTTCGACCGGGCTGGTCAGGTCTCCGTGGTTGCAGAGTTCTAGTGAGGAAAGGAGGAAGTGGTGGTGCGGGCTAGGTGATGGTGGATGCGATGGTGAGGTCGGAGAGGGTGTGGTGGCAGCGTTGTACCGCAGTGGTCAGGGAGGCGGCAATGATGGCGGCGACATACAGGGGACAGAAGGCTGGCCGGTGGCCGTGAACTTTGGTTAGGCTAGAGATTAGGAATAGGATTTAAGATTGTCCGGGTGTGTCGGACACAATCATTGAAACATGTAGATGTAAAAAAATTATAGTGGATCGGAAAGGGACACGGTCACGATGTACGAAATTATGGAATTTGTGGAAGATGAATTGTGGAGAAAATAACATGGAGGAGTACCTGCCTATTTATAGGATGTGGGAATTCCCAATTGGATAGGGATTAGGAAAAGATTTAAACCCAAAAATAGATAATTCGTAACTTAATTTAAAATCAATCAAATCCAAATCCCAATACAAATCCAATTTAAATTTTATTTAAATTCTTTTAGTTTAAAAATCAAACAGGATAAATCAATTTTCAAACATAGATATTACTTTAGCTATTTAAATATATCCATAAAATTAATTCAAGATTTAAATTGCCACAATAATTTCAAAATATTTTTTCCAAAAATACAAATAATAATAATTTTGAAAATAATATTATTATTTAAAATACACTAATAAATAATAAAAGTATATATGAAGAATATTATTTATTATTAGTAACTGTTATAAACAATAAGGCTTTCATAAATAAAATCGTAAACTTGGAAATTTTGGTACGATAACTAAAAATAATTATTAGATATATTATTGTGAAACTATAGAAAAATGTTTTTCTAAAAATATGTAAGCTCGCACATATTCGCACTCGTCGAGCAATTACCAAAAATGAAATTTTCGTGCGCGACGTACAATACGACTACGCAACGTACAATAATAAAATTTTAAATTAGTACCAAATAAAAAAATAGTAAAAATTTAGGAGTTTTACAAATATCTAACATATAACCTATAGAGACTAACTTGCTAACATACCAATATCTAGAACTAACATAACCTACTAACATATCAATATCTAACATACTAGATATCTAACATCAAACTATCTAACAACATATCAAATATCTAACATACTAACTCTACTATCTAACTAACACTCATACTAACAAATATAACTTACACTAACATATAACAAACTCTAATATATCTAACCCTCTACTAACCAACATCTAACAAACATACTAACATATATTATCTAACAATAAAAATAAAATATATATATATATATATATATATATATATATATATATATATATATATATATATATATATATATATATATATATATATATATATACTCGACAACCTATGATACCTACATTTACTTAATATCCATACTATATAGGCTCATAGGTTACACAAAATGTCTATGTCGTATAGTCACTCTTCTACTTAAAATTAATACTGTACCAAATGGGCCTTTACTAAATTCTAGGAATAAAGTATGTTGTAGCTCTTCGTGTTAGCTTTTCAAAAATTCAAACGGATCGTATTTTCGTGTCCGAAAGCTTCCGAAATCGCGAAAACACCGAAACGTATTTGTCTTTCGGACAGCTGACACTCAAATAGTTTTACAAAAAGTTCTAGAACGATTTGGCTTATTAAAATATATATTTGGAAAGCTAACTTCTATACGGTTCTTTTAAAAAAATAGGAGATTAATCGGAGTTCTGAGCTAAAAGTTATGATATTTCTAAGTTACTATGTTTAGTAAAAACGTGGATAAATATTATGACGAATTTGGGTTGTTTTGGACAAAAGAAACACATAGGCCAAGATACTTGGATACCAACATAGGTATCCAAATAAAACTCATTCTAACCATCCTAACTAAGATCAATTCACTCTCTAACCATTCTAAAACTGAATTTAAAACACAATTAATCCTATTAGGTAATAAATCAAACATATAGGGTATCCTAATTTGGGATCTATCAAGTAGGACACAAAACACATATCTAAAATCCTCAAGAGAGCTCCAAATGACCTTAAACTTGAATCTAAAGGGGGTACATGCACGGGAGTGGATCCTATGGATTCAAAACTAACTAATATGCATAGAAAATCAATTTAGAGGGTTAGTTTTACCTATTGGGAGTGGGATCCCAATGATACTCTCAAGGACACGGCTCCGATACGAAGATCCTTCCAAAATGGGCACTCCTCCTTGCACTTTGCTCCAAATCTTTGCTAGCACCCTCCTTTGATAGTATGAGAAGGTTGGATGGAAGTTTTGGTGGAGGAATGAAGAGATTTGGAGCTCAAATCAAAGAGAAAAGCTCTCTAATTTGGGGAAGAACACTTTGTGAAGGAAAAGAGGCAAGATGGAATAAAATAAAAGGAAGGGAGGCTAACCTACCTATAGTGACTGCCATTAAACCCTATTGGGCCTTGGGGGAAAGCCCATTAAGGCCTCAACTACTCCTCTTGGTTAATTTTAAGTTAGGTTCACGTTTGGGATCAAAAGGGTTAAATTTAAGCCTCTAACTTAACCAATCTAACAAGTAGGATTAGTCTAAACTTACTAACTTAATTAGTGGGGTTTGTGGGCCATGACTAACTAATCTTGGGGTCCCGTCTAGAGTCTAAGCTACCCAGGTCACTAACACAAGTCGAAACGAAACGAAACTCAAACCCGACTAAACAAATCCCGTAAAATTAATATTAAAATATAAAAATTCCCAAAATATTAAAATATAAAAAATGACCAAAATTACAATACATCAATTGAAATACTATTAAAATAATATAAAATTCACCAATTAATCAAAATCCTAAATAATTCAAAAGTCACAAAATGACCAAAATATCCTTAGCCTAAAAAGTGGTAATTAGCTAATCTAATCACATGGGTTAGGCCTCCATGGTCATGGTTAGTCTCTAGGCTAAGCAGCTCTAAGGTTACACTAGCCAAAGAACAAAATCACAAAACACTAATTTAATGATATTAATAATATCAAAATTTACCAATAAATCAATGACATAATTTAAACCTATTATTAAATAATCAATTTTACAAAAGTTCAAAATTACCCTTATTTTAGAAAAGTGATGGTTACAGTTGCTCCCAGGAGATCGCATTGATGCCCCCTCTCCAGATGAAGTTAGCCCAAATGCTCTCCACTTTCTTGATAGTGGCCACCAGAACTAGGATAGACTGGAGCCAAAATAGTATTAGGGCAGAGATGACTGACCTCACTTGCTCAATGCGCCCCCAAAAGGATAGGCCTGCTACCTGCCATCCTTCTACCCTCCTCTGAGCATACTCTACCAGGACCTGACAGTCCAGTTCCCTCGCATAGTTAACTGTCAGTGGTACCCCCAGGTATTTGACCGACAGTTCCCCTTTTTTGACGCCTAGGGTTGCCGCTCTTTCCTCCTTCAGCGTACAAAGATAGCTGAAATAGAATCGACCCTTTTTTTGGTTCAGTTGAAGTCCAGAAATCTTGTCAAACTCACCCATAGTCCCAAATAGCATGGTCATCCCTTCCATAGATGGCTGAAGGAAAACCAGAAAGTCATCCGCATATATGAGGTGTGAAACATATGACGTGATTTACTTGTACAGAGGCACAACCTGCCTACTATGCACCGCTATATTCATCAGGCAAGTGAAGTACTCCATGATAAGAGTGAACAGATAAGGAAACAGGGGTCCCCTTGCCTCAGCCCTCTGTTGCTACGGAAGAACCCATATAAGATACCCTGGATGAGAACTGAAAAAGTAGGGGTCGAGATGCACTCCCTAATCCTCGATACCCATATCTCATCGAACACCATAGCAACCATCAGATGGCATAGGAAGTCCCTGTTAACCATGTCATAAGCTTTTCTCAGGTCCAGCTTCACACACGCCTTCTCGCATTCTGGTTTGTTGAACTCTCGCACCATTTCATGAGCGAGCAGGCTGTGCTCCGTGATCGATCTAACCTTGATGAAAGCCAACTGGTTCGGGTATACCAGGTCCTATATAATCCCCTCCATGCACCAACACATAAGGTGAGTAATTATCTTATAAAGATAATTACAACACGCAATAAGACGAAAGTCAGCCAGCAAAGTTGCCCCTTCTTTCTTCGACACCAGGGTCAGGAACGTGTGTTGAGCTCCTTCAGCAATTTCTCCTCCGTGAAAAATTCCTATACTGCTTCAAGAACTGGTTGTTGCCATACGGCGCAAGTAACTGGCTGTTGCCATACGGCGTCACCAGCTTCTTTGTGATGATATCCAAAAAAATAGACATATTTATAGTCAGCTTGAAAATATAACTCTGAATAATACCTGATAGTCTCCCCTAGATCGCAGTTGGGTCTCCATCCAGCTTGCCCTCCCTATCAAGTAGATGGTTTACACTATTCCTGTGTAATCTGGTGCGAATCACATCATAGAAGAACTTGGAGCAGCGATCCCCCTCCTTAAGCCTGGACCATTTAGCGTGTTATGTCGGACTAATTTCCTTCTGGAGTCGGAGAATGTTGACTTCCCCTATCAATTCCTTTTCTCGTACCGCTAAGAGCCCATCCAGAATATCAGCTTGAATGAGTTCTGAGTAGCCCTGAGTTCAGCCTCCTTGTCCTCCAGAGGTAGTCGGGGCATGCTCTTCACCCAGCTCCGGATAGCCCAGGCGCCCGAAAAGTGTCCAAGTGAATGATAATAGCATGGGAAGATGACATATAGCCACCTCACCGTGAGGTGGCACCTCAACTCCCTTATTCTCTCTCTCTCTCTCTCTATATATATATATTTCTCTCTCTCTCTCTCTCTCTATATATATATATATATATATATTCTCTCTCTCTCTCTCTCTCTCTCTATATATATATATATATATATATATATATATATATATAGATATATATATATATATATATAAATATATATATATATTTATATATATATATATATATATATATATAGGGGAATATAATTTTTTCATGTTTTCGTTCCAGGAGATTTTATTTCTAGAATATAGGATTCTCAACTTAGCATTGTGTGTATCGCTTCCATTTGTATTATTCCATTTACTAGTATTGTTGGATTATGTTGGGTGATAAAGACAAAGTTCGTCAATTACAATACAAACTTATATATTCATACATATCAACATTGGGACCAGCTCCGAGGGGATGAACCAAATTGTTTACATGTCTTCTCCATCTCAAAGGAAAATGACGATGTTGACCCGCCACCTTTAAAAGAAAAATTACAATGTTGACCCTGAAGCTTTCCTTATTTTACTAACCAACCTTTTGTGTGTAAGATATTTTGGTACATATGCCTATTCACCAACAATTACTACCGCGAAATGGCGTACACAAAAGTCGTGCTTTTGTATAAGCAGACGGATTGTACTTAACACCGTGTGGAAATAAACTTACCTAAAAAATGACACACATGTCCACTAATCACAAGTACGCACCACGAGTATTTACTTACTACATTTAATAATTTTGCCAAAAGCAAATTACGTCGATTATGATACAATATATCTACTATGATCCTATTTATGCATTAAGGACTAGTATTAAGGGGATGAACCGAGATGGTCCACAATGACTTCTCTACTTCTAAGAGAGAGAAATTACAATGATGACCCTCAGGGTGCACCATCCTCTTGATCGACCAATAAATTTTTAAATAATCCAATGCCCTTCATAAATATATATATATATATATATATATATATATATATATATATATATATATATATATATATATATATAATCTTCTTAAAACCCGTATAAATGAACTATTTTGCAAAAAAAGGAAAAAAAAAGAAAGAAAGAAAGAGAAATCAGTTTTTTTTTTGAGAGAAAAAAAGAGAAATCAGTTCAGTAACAAGTTTTTGAAGTAGCTCGCTTTATTTAATGAAACTAGAAAAAATACCATATAAATTCAAAATAAAATTTTATTGATCAAGAGGACATTTTTGACAAATCAACCATGACAATATTTCCAAGGCAGGGCTATAATCGTCAATAACCCCATTTGAATTTTGGCCACTCCAATTGCCCATGCTACCCCTCCTCTTACGTTTTATCTTCCTCTTCTCTGTCTCCATTACTCCTCACTAGAAACGAACTGGCCCTAATTTCTTCTTCTCCAATGGCGGCCGATAGAATGATCGAGAACCGGAGGAACTCATCTGAAGGCGGATCCGGGTCCAAACCCGAAGCCGCACCCGCATCGGAGTACGTGATCCGATCTACTTTCTGGTAGGGGCACAAGCGGGAGCTGCAGTTCGCGCTCAAGTCGCTGTCGGAAGTCTCAACTTTTTCTTCTTCTCTGTGCCGGACCCGGCCCAAAAGCAAGAAGCCCTGCAATTGTGCTGGCGAGCCCTCCTCGATTCCGGAGAGCCGTCCGCAAGGTGAACCAATGTGGAATGTGGGCCCACTTACCAATAAGTCGCCGACCAACCCGAAGGAGCTAATCGCCTCAGGATGGATCGACGGGGCTTCCATCAAGATCTCAATGACGATGAGGTAGCTATTCATGAAATTCTTAGTATATTATGTTCCACCTGCAAGTACAACACGGTCTGTCAAGGAGATCAGGACAAACACCGGGTGTGTTTGTGTTGTCTGGGTTTCCCAACCTATGTGGAGGACATCCCGGAGTGCGACGAACGTCATCCGTGTGCCAGAAAAGCTCGAGAAGGACAGAGAGTAACTCTATATAGATACATGTGCATGTGCATGTATTTGATCCCGTTACATTAGGGTCCACCGATTACAAAGGGGAGAGGAATTGAGGTGGTTCATAGGGACTTTTGTTACCTTTGAATTGAAAATTATGATAATAACCACAAACGATATATTCCCTCTCTTATGCCTATAATACTCTTGAAAAGCAAGTGGCTAGGTATTATACAATTTCATAAGAACAACAAGAGGGATAACTTGTAAATATTAACACGGATACTTTGTAACCATTTAGTGAAAATTCTTTCAGGGACAAGTGTTGTCCGAGGTAAATAATTATAGTTTGTAGTGTTTGTGGCAAGTCTGAGTTCGACATGGTTTCACACTTGTATATTTTAAAGGATGTGCTTATTGATAAAAGAATTGAAAGTTGCATTTCTATGGTATTACAGGAAAATGGACTCTTTGCCTTGATTGAAGATAGAAGGATATTCTGCAGTTGTGGTACGTACAAAAGTGTCAAAGTGAGTTTCATTCGATTTCACCTCTATCATCATAATACTAGTTGATTTATAGTTGACTTGAGAGTTTGTAGTTACAATAATTCTTTTTGAATAATCTGGTTGCTTGACTTTGTTATTGATTATGTTATCTGTAGTCTGTTTCATTCCTCGAATTTAGACAACACGGTGGCTGCAATATAGAGGGTGATTTGAGCAACTCCATTTATTTTGAAAATAATAAGACAATGCGTGAAGCTATATAATCAATGCATGGTGATTCCATGGATTTGCTGAAACTGTCAATTCAAGAAGTGGTGGGGCCTTTTCCGGAGAAGAGGACCTACAAATGTCGGAACTGTGGAGGTCTGAAAATTTTCTTCTCATTCTCTAATTTCGTGACCTTTTGATTTTGTTGTTCATCTACATTTCCGACTTGATCTTAGTTTCAAACCTAAGTTTTGAGCTATAAATTACAACTGCATAACACGTTATATATGGTTCTTGGAAGACCTATAGGCACATTAGAGTACAGTCTACCCCTTCGGATAAGACATGAAACCCTTACTTTTTGATGCATCTAAATGTCAATTAGGAGGTTAGTTTTGTTCAAACTGGAAATACACAAAAGAGTTTGCCTCTCTTAAATCCTTGCTTATCTGGATACATGTTCCTGGTAGAGAACTGAAATATATTTCATACTTTTGCAGAGTTATATCAAACTTCGCGCATTCGTAAGTTCATGTCCAGCTGTTGCTCTTGCCTTCAAATGGAACTAGCAGGAGCAGTGCCAACCACCTTAGTTATGAGTAGTATCATTACAAGGTATATCTCCTTGAGTTTCTTATGCATTTGTACACATTTATACTGTGTTGTTTCAAGTTTATGAATTTTGTTCACTTCTATCAGTGTGGAAGATAACTGATGTATCCATAGTATAGTTATTCCTATTAGATACTGGTGATTTCAGTTACTTTTCTGTTAATGACATTATATTAAGAGTTGTCAACATCTCAACCTCATTATATTACTTATTCAATATAGCCTCATAAAATATCATTACGTTTCCTGCTATGCAAAATGTTACTTGTTTTCTCGTCATTTTTCGTGCATATGAGATATAAACTATGTAGGTAATAATTGCAGAAACATTTGAGTACGGACTATAACAAAGAGAAGAGGAAGGAGAAGAAGAAAGAAAAGTGAAAAGAAGAAAAAAGAAGGAAATTTGCTATGCAAGGGTCTAATACAATGTTAAGGGAAGAAGGGAAAAGGGTTCAATAGACTGACATTCATTACGGATAAGGGTGTATATACAACTCCTAGGGAAATCCTAGGAGTTGTATATAATTAGACAATTGATTAGTTGGGATATTCTCTTACTATAAGAAAAAATGAAGACACAATGTAGAAGGAAAACGTTGTTCTAAGTATGAATCTTTTGTCTGTTTTACATTATATTGATGAACACGATATTGGTTCTTTCCACAATGAAAACCCAATTCTTTTTAAAGTTATACATTGTTACTGCAGATAGTAATCAAAATATCCATTCATTTCCATTTCGGATGTAAGTTTTTTTTTCTATTCTCTTACTATAGAGCAACAAATGAAGAAACTACATAGAATGAGAATGTTATTCTAATTATGAATCTTTTGTAAGTTTGTTTACATGTGATGAATGCAATATCGGCTCATTCCACATGAAAGACCAATTTTATTTAAAGTTGTACATTTTTACTGATACTTAATCAAAATATTCATTCTTCCCCCTTCGGATGTAAGTATCTGGGTTGTGCTCTGAGTATAACAAAAAATAAAGAAATAATATAGAATGAGAATGTTGTTCTAAGTATGAATCTCTTGTTTGTACATTATGATTGTGATGAATGCGAAGTTGGTCCTTTCGGCATAAATTTCAGTTTTGTTTAAAGTTGAACATGGTAATGTAATCGGTCTTTTTCCTCTCCCTTTCAGATGTAAGCAATGTGGATTGTAATATATAGTGTTATTTAAGTTTATGAGGTTTCAAACTTTTCTTTTTCATACAAATAAAAAAAGGTAACAATCTTTTCTTTCTTTCTACCAGTTCGTTAAAGAGCATATCACCAAACAAAAATGTTATCTCGGGAAAGATAACTAAAAAGTTGGTGTAGTCAACTCTCTAGATCAAACATTTCTTCTTTGTAAAAGTACTAATATTGACTATTTATCTCACAAGGAACATAGATTTGCATAAACGTACTTATCTTTTTGTCGTATAAATTTTCTGAGGGGACCGAGGTGTAATATCTTGTGAAGGGAGTGGTAGGCAACCAAGCCCACTTTTATAATCATTTGAAGTCTTTGCATATTTAAATTGACTTTATTCTGGTTAATATTTTTCCCTTATTCTCTGGTGACAGGTACAAGAGACAGAAAAAAGAAAAGAAAATGGAATACTCTGTTATCACTGCAATCAAGTGGTAAAACTATATATGTTATAACTTTTCTTGTTTATTAAATTATTATATATATTCCATATTGTTTCTTAGGCTCTAATATCAATGAGCAGGTCACTCCTGCACAATTTGAACAACATGCTGGACATGGTCACAAACGAAAACCGTTAGTAGAACTTCGAAGAGTTTCACACCCTATTATTTTGCAAAACACTTTATATTAATTTTTCTAAATATTCTGTTTTATTTTCAGATACAACATCATATACATTTCTGAGAATTTGTCCCTGCATGATTTGTCGATCCGCATGTTAGAGGAACAAAACTTGGCATCCCACACAGAAATATATATAGTTGGTTCCTATCGGCTGGTGCGCTTCGTGGAGAGTCCCAGATGGAGAGCCCGTCCTTTCCGGTATGACAACAGTTGGTTCCTATCGGCTGGCTATGAGGAGACGGTGGCGCCTTGTGACTGACCAGGTTGCTATCCAGGAGGAGGCTGTCCAGTTCTACTCTGAGCTATATCATCAGACAGACTATCCCTCGGTTTTCCCGCAGCTGATTACGAAGACGTTGATTACGGAGTACGGCAATAGTCTTCTTATGGCCCCTATCCGGATGGCGGAGGTGGAGACGATTGTGATACAGGCTGATGCTTCCAAGGCTCCTGGGCCGGATGGGTTCTCCAGTGGTTTCTACAAACGCCATTGGAATACCCTCAAGGCCCCGGTCCTTGAGGCTGTTCAGGAGTTCTTTGATACGGGCAAGCTCCTGAAGGAGCTGAACCACACCTTCCTGACACTTGTGCCCAAGAAGGAGGGGGCGACATCTCTTGCTGACTTTCGACCGATTGCTTGCTGTAATTATTTGTATAAAATAATTACTCATCTTATGTACAGGAGGATGGAGGATGCTATGCAGGGTCTGGTGTCTCGGAATCAGGCGGCCTTCATTAAGGGGCGGTCTATTGCGGAGCATAGCCTGCTGGCTCATGAGCTGATTCGGGAGTTCCACAAGCCTGGAGGGATGAAGGCATGTGTGAAGCTCGACCTGAGGAAAGCATATGACACTGTCAACAGGGACTTCCTCTGTCATTTGATGGCTGCGATGGGCTTCTCCGAGACTTGGGTGGATAGTGTCAGAGAGTGCATCACCTCTCCTACTTTCTCGGTTCTCATCCAGGGTATCCCTTACGGGTTCTTTGGTAGCAGCAGGGGGCTTCGGCAGGGGGACCCGCTCTCCCCCTACCTATTCACCCTTGTGATGGAGTATTTCACATGTTTGATGGACATCGCGGTACATCGGGAGAGGATTGTACCGATATACAGCAGGGTCTCCCCGGTGGTCTCTCATCTCATCTATGCTGATGATCTTTTGGTCCTGTTGAGGCCTTCCATGCGTGGGATGAGGGAGCTTACGGCAGTGATGGAGGAG